>CM069913.1:104186840-104629718 GCA_036172215.1 Camellia granthamiana
TAAGTTTTAGCGACAGTTTAAAAAAATTGTCACAAAAAAATCACTAATTCTCAATTACCAGCGACAATTTAAAAAATTCATCATAGAAAAAATCACTAATTATAAGTTTTAGTGATAATTATAAAAATAGAAATAAAAAGAAGTCACTAATTGTCAATTTCTAGTAACATATATAAAAAAAAAAAAAATGAAGTCAAGAGAGTGATGTGACAATTTATAATGACTTTTTAACTTTTTAGCTAAAATTGAAAGTTGGCTTGAGTTAACTCAAGTACATAAATGAGTTCAGCTCGAGCTCGATCTTGATTTCAAGCTTGAAGTTCAAAAAAAAAAAAAAAAAAAAAATCTGTAATTTAAAAAAAAGAAAAGAAAAGAAAGGAGAAGTCAATATTATGATCTCAAGTGTTAATGTGTTAGGCCATTGAAAGTTGTCATATTTAAATAGGGGACCTATGTATAGATTTTAATCTGTGAATTTATTGTTTAATATGTTATATGATAATTAATGGTATTTTTTATCAAATATTATTAAAAAATATCACTAATTGTTAAGTTTGTCACAAAAAATGTCACTAATTATAAGTTTTAGCGACAGTTTAAAAAAATTGTCACAAAAAAATCACTAATTCTCAATTACCAGCGACAATTTAAAAAATTCATCATAGAAAAAATCACCAATTGTAAGTTTTAGTGATAATTATAAAAATCGTAATAAAAAAAAATCACTAATTATCAATTTCTAGCAACATATATAAAAAAACGTCACAAAAATTATTTTTAACTATGATTTTACTTGGATTTATTTTCAATAGAGTTTAATAGAAATTGAACTTAACTATTAAAATCTATTTATAATTTATCAATATAATAAATATGGGTAACATAGGCCATGCTAGCTAGGCATATTATTCAAAATTCTGTTTTGTTTTGGTCAAGAGGAGAAAATTCAAAAACCAGTTCAGAAAATTAATTAGTTTTCTACAAATTGTATAAAGTTTAAAATAAATATAAGAAAAAAAAACAGAAGTGATTTTAGGATTCTGAACTAAAAAAAAGCATAAAATAGAGATTAGAAAACAACATTTTTTATGTTTCTTGAAACAACAATGATTTATCCCCCCTTTTTCCCCCACCCCCTTTGACCCCCTCTCTCTCTCATTGGTTACTTTTTCTTTTTCTTTTTCTTTTTTTTCCTGCTCCTCCAATCACCCCCCGCCACGTGGCAAAGGGGGTGAGGGGGTGACCCCCAAAAGGGGGTCCCAAGCATTATTCTTCTTGAAATTGATTCTTTTTAATTCAAATTTATTTTTTATTTTTTGAAAATTATTTCCTAAAAATGAAAATCTAATAAATATTTAATAATTTTTAGGCAATATGCATGGGAAGGGAGCGAAGCCACCGACAGAAGACGTAGGTCTATTTTGGGTAAAAAATAAAAAGTAATTTTTTGGCTTTTAACTTATTTTAGATCACATCACTCCCTCTATTTTTTTATATATTTTTTTATAAAAAATTTAAAAAACAAAAAATTAACTTTTAACTTATTTTCCAAAACAATTTGTAATCCACGTAAACTGCTCTTTGACTTTCTTTTGTTTTTGTTTTTGTTTTGAGCAGTGATACATATCTCTTTAGTACAACACTTTCATTTTGACTCCTAATGAGGTGGAAGAGAGAGATAGAATAGAGAAAGATAGAGAGAGGAGTATGGATTAAGGGTCACTGTTGTGCCTTCAGTACAATAGCGACTGTTGTGCCTCAATTTGAGGTGTATTATGGGCTTATTTTTATGATTTGAACCATTCATTTTGTAGGGTTTATTGAGTACTTCATGCTTACTAAAAATCATATGAATCGGATATCAATAACTATATGATCGAATTGCATATTTTTTATACTATTTCTCAAAATAAAAACTTATTGTTTATTTTTTTGATTATTGATCAAAGAAAGACTTGCACCATTATGAAAATGTAATTATTTATCTGAAATACAATATTTTTTTCACTTTGGCTCTTCACGTTTTAAATTTTTTTTTTTCAATTTACTCCTAAAACTAGTTTATGTTCAAAATTAGGCTTCGTTTGGAAGTGGGCTTTTTGACTAAACAAAAAGACAAAATAGGATAAAGCCAATAAGACAAAATATCACATCTAAATCATAATTATTTTATTTTTTTTCTCATAAAAGTAAAAAAAACTAATTCAAACAAACTTTTAGTCCCAAACTAAAATAGTCAAAAAGCCAACTAAAAAAACCTATTGCCAAACTACAACTAAAAAAGTCATGTTTGTTGCCGCATGACATAAAAAATATGTATTATTATATTAAGATTTGAATTTATGTCGGAAGTGTGAGTTATATATAATAAAATATTTTTATATTACATGATTGTTAATGTATCATTTTCTTTTTAATTTTAGATATTTGTTAGTTTTTGAAGTAAATTGAAAAAAAAAAAAACTTGAAAGATGAAGGGTCAAAATAAGAAGGAAATTTTTTTTAAAAGTCAAAGTAGAAAAATAGAAAAATATGGGCAAAGTATAATTTACACAAATTTATGAGATGGGCCGACATTTATTGAGCATTGAAATTAAAACAGCTAAGGCTGAAGTTTCAAGCCCTTCTCAGTCCAGTCCAAATTTTACACTTGGACGGTCCAGATAGATCCACGTAAGTGTTGGTAAGTCTTTCAGTCTATTTTACAAACAATAACACATGGGCCGAAGTCATACATTCTCTTCAAACCCCATTGGGCTTGTTACTAATGGGCTCAGATTGGGCTATCCAACCTCTTTAAAACAATGTGACCGAGTTGGGCTGGGTTTGACTTGGCCCAATTTTTTTTTTAACCCAAACTCCATTTATTTAAGTGATTAAAATTGTTTATTTTTTAAAGTTGGTTAAAAAACTATCTACGCAAAAAGTTAACTAGGCATTGGTAATTATATGGTCAGATATTAATAACTATTCATTTATTTAAGGACAAATGTGGATTGATATATAATTTTTTAAATGAATGATTTTATCAACTAATCTTATAGAATGAACAAGTCCAATCATAACAACTGGTGACAACACCTCCTAAGAAAAAAAGATGAGTGCAGAAATATTTTTTGGTTGTTTAAAAGTCCTAATATTTTCTAGCAAGTCAGTAACATAATATGTAGTCTTAAAAAAAATTTAAAAAATAAAATATAAAAAAATCTTTGTATATATGACATGCATATATATAGTTCTGTGACATATAAGGTGGTGGCATCAAGCCTGGTGAAAAAGACAGATGGCATCATTAAAAAAAAGTGATAAAAGGGAAAATTAATTGAGGGAAAATTTTAGAAATCTCAAAATTTTTATTAATATTTTTTATCACACACTCACTTAGTGTGGGTCTTACACCCATGTGAGTGTTTTGTAGATTTTTTTTATACCTCTATCATTGCTCTAATAATAATTTTGTTCACTGGTTGATGAACAAAATAAAACTCTAACGGATGGCTAAATAAAAAAATAATATGGGACAAATCTTTAATAGAATATCTAATCCAAAACTAATTAATATTAGGTGAAGAGGCTCAAATTATATTAATTAATTTTGGATGACTTAGAAAGATAATGTAGAACAAGTTTCTAATACTTATTTGTACAGAGAGATAATAAACGAGAGAAATGAACTAAGATGGAGATTTGATTCACAAAATACCATATGATGATACAGCGTGTTCCAGATGGAACGGGTCAGATTGATCTACGCTTCCCAAACCGGTGCCCGAGGTACCAAGCCCACAGAGAGACCTACACAAGAGTTCAACGAGGAACGGGGAGTCCCCCAGCGAACCCTCCGACGAGCAAGTTAGAAAGAGAGATGGAATGTAGAGATAGATTAGTGATAGAAAAAGCTTAACCCTTTCCTTGTCTTTGATGCCTGCTTATATCTTTTGCTAATCATTTCGTTATCCCTTCCAACCTGTCACCTTGACCGAAAGTTTATGCTCTAGCTTACCTTGTTCATAGTGAGGCCATTCTGTCCTGACGGGGAAGGGTTATCGCAATAAATGCTGCAGGAAAACTCATTAATGGCTGATGTGTGGTGTAATAACTTTGCAGGATCTTTGTCTGCTGATGTGAGTGATTCTCTACTTGCCAAGTGTTTAGATGTCATTGGTGTTTGGTGCAACGTTGGGTTTCACGAGTGTTGGGCTTTAGTATTTGAATCATGGATTGGACCTTAGGTGGTGGGCCATATCCTTTATGGGCTTACCCATGTCACCATATAAAATATAGTTTTCACATCATAATAAAATTACCAAGAGCATTCAACTAAAAACTTATTACATTAGGTGGAGAGCTCCTTACACCATGCATTAAACAAGTTTGAATTCTTTGCATTGTGTTTGAATCATAAATTTAAAAAATAATAATTTACATTTTATTCATATTATTCTCATTATTTCTCTTTTCATTATCCAGATTCTTCTTCAAGTCATTTCTATCTTAAAAAGTGATACAGCAAATTCATACATCTCATACCAATCACCCATCATCGCCGACCACCAGCGCTAACAATTCACCAAACAGTACAAAGCAGTAATAATAATGGACTAAAAAGGAAAAAAGAAGCATTAGAAAAGCATATTAGAGTAGAATTTGAATTTGTTCATTCCACTCAGTCGCTGTCAATAACATGCATGATTGGTAATTAGAGAAAAATCTTTTATTTTATGGAAGTTGCTAAAACAGCATAATGTTTATGTAGGATTTGCTATAATAGTAATGTAATTGTGTCATATTTGTAAATAAAAGCCCATCTTTAAAGGGAATTTTTTTTTTTTTTTTTTTTTTTTTTTTTTTGGGGGTTTTATAGTGATAGATTAACATTAAAGCATTTATATATATATAAATCATATAGAATGATATGATTCAATATTAACTTATTACTTTAAAACAAAAGGCCCATTGAGGTGGCTATTATTATTTACAAACATGTAACAATCACGTCATTTTTATAACAAATTTTGTATAGGCATTTTAGTTGTTTCGCATTAATATTAATCTCACTATATATTATGGAAAATGTGAAAGTTAATTGTTTGACAAAAGTTCATCAAACTACCAAATTAATTTGTTGAATCCCAAGAGCGAATGTGATACAAAATAGCAAATTAAGTAGAGATAATTTGTTAAACAATAAAACTAATAAAATTTTGTTAATTCTTTGCCATAATTACGTTATATGAATAATAATCCCATCTAATTCAATTCATTAAATAAATTTGAAATTTAATTTTTTTAAAGATATTTTTTAAATATTATATTTTTTAAGTATATTTGCGTCAAGTATATCTAAAAATTAAAAAAATATTTAAAATATTTAAAAAATTATAAAAAATAAAAAAAAATTAATTTTTTAAAAAGTAAATCTAAAAACCTAAAATGATTGGTATAGGGGTGGGTAACGGTTTATTCAATCCGTAAAAACCACCCAACCCGTATACAAATGGGCAGTTTTGCAAACACAATGCGGACGGATGAGGTTTGAAATATGACATGTTTACGGATTGCGGGTTTAACCCGCACCCGCAAAAACCCGCCCGCACTTTTTTTTAAAATATTTTTGTTTCTATTTTTTTATCTTAACCATTGATTTCATTCTTATATCCTACCTAGATATTTTTGTCCAAAACAAAACACCCTTATTCTTTGAATTTACTCTAGCATTACATTTGCTAATAGTATTATATCAACTAACACTGAATAAATATTGATCATATTATTTTTGTTACATAACTAAACTTGTCCAGTGTGATTTGGAATTTTAAATTCCTTAATGAATATGGAGTTCTAGTTTAGGATTTCGAAATATGCGCTTCTATTAGTTTATGATTTGATTTAAGATTTTGAATAATTGTGTTACAAATTGATTGTGTTGTGTTTTTAATTTTATAAATTTTAATTCATTAATTATTAATGTTGAAGCATTTTAAAAAATGAGGAGAAAAAGACCTAAAATAAATATTTATAAAATGAGAAAAAAAATAAGGTTCAAAAATAAATTTTTAAAGAAAAAAATTCAATCTGTGAATCGTCTGTACATTCGCAAACTTTATGTGCACAAATCACAAATCGCACTGCAGTTAGTTGTGAATTGTCTTTTTCTCAATCCACAGAGATACAGGTGAGTCCAAACTGATTTGCAAACCGTCCAAATCTGAACCGCGATTGTGGCTTCTGCAGTGGAATGGGTCGAAGACACAATTGACCCGCCCGTGACCGACCCGTCTCAACCCGGTCTAATAAAAGTGACGGACCAGAGAGCTTCGTGAAGTAAACATGGCGAATCCAGGGCATCCCCGTCTCATCATCCATGATTTTCTCTCTCTAGATCTCTGCAAGGTAACATATACATACACATATACATACATATACGTATATCTATCTATATATATATATATCTGTAGTTGATTGATATTGGGTTGTTGCAGGAGCTAGGGTTCATACACAAGAGCTGTGGCACAGTTGGGTACAGACCAAACGTGTTCTCCACGACTCTCTCTCATCTCATCGCCACTAATTGCGCTCACTTGATCATGCCTTTCGTGCCCATCCGTGGTATCAAATTTTCTTCTTGTTTGGCTTCTGAGAAAGTTGGAGAAAATGAAAAAGAAAAAGTGGGTATGTGGGATTTTTTCATGTTTTGTTTTGTTTGAATTTATTTTAGAGAGGTTGAAAGAGAAGGTGGAGGAGTTCTTTGGGTGTGAGTTTGAGCTTTTTGTTGAATTCACTGGCTTGATCAGGTCAGCTTCTTCTTCCATTTGAATTAAATGCTTGTGTTTACTCTGAAATGATCTTTTTTTGTTTTTTGTTTTTATTATTTTGTTTTGATGAGTTTATTTTGAGATAGTGTGATTCTGATTCATTCATTTGGAAAATATTTTAGACCCGCAAAAAGCTTCCCAATTTGACCCAATGACGTAGCATGATATGTGTGAACTTTTGATTTGTTATACACTAGAAGGCCCAACTCTATTTCCGCAACATCATTGTGGTGAATTTATGGGTTTAAAATTGCGGGTCTCTAGCATTTCTTCGTTTAATATATCTTTCTTTAAGTTGTTAAAAATGGAAATTGTTGTCAGTATAGAACAAAATCTTATTCTATAGCTGTAGAAGGCCTAAAAAATTCATTCCGATTATCCATTTGAGTTGCCATTCAATGTGTTTGGATCTAGTGCATATTTTAAGTATTTGAATTGTAACTTTTGTGCTTCAAACTTCACAGGAGGATTTTTGTATGACATTTTTATGTTTGTATAGTCTTTTACCATTTGCTATGATTGGTGTTAGCTGGAGTAGAGGAGCAAGCATTGGCTGGCACAGTGATGATAACAGACCTTATCTGAAGCAAAGGGACTTCGCGGTGTGTATGCATTCTATTGAACATATTTTATCTCCCTAAAATCCTTACATTCATGGGTGTTCAATCTATAATTTTTTCCCCCATTTTATCTGATTTTTATGATGACTTTAAGTTTTCATATGTTTGCTTTTTGTTAGTGGTTAGGCATGCTTGATGAGTGTTGAAATGATGAATTTAAGTATTGCTGTCCATCTTTATAATAAAATAAATGTTGCAGATGAACTGAATGTCAAACCTGTGAGGCTGAGACCTATTAAACCATTTCAAGTTTCAACACAATTGCCATTGGCTTTTTTGTTGTGTTCCTAGTGTTTCTTCACCCATTTAACCGATACTATAAACGTAATTACATTTCTGCACCATGTGGTTGGTTCATGTATAAAAATCTTTTGGTGTAATGAATGTTGAAGGGTAGAAATTCAAATATTGCACTGAAGTTGGAATTCTGAAATACTAATATAATAACAGTCCAAATATGGTTTCATTGAATATCTAGTAGCTGTGTCATCTCTGCATATATTAATTATCCCTCCTGACTGTTTTCTGGTTTCGGTGGGCCAAAGGCAGTTTGTTATCTGAATAGTTATGGCAAGGATTTTAAAGGTGGACTTTTTCACTTCCAGGACTGGGAACCGACAACTATTGTGCCTGTGGCTGGTGTAAGTGGTTTCATGAGTTGGCCTTTTCTAATATATATTGTGGAAATGAAATATTCTTACATTTGAATGCATTACTTAAGCTTTATCTGTATGATTTAGAAAGTAAGTATTCTTAAATATTAATCTATCCTTTGAAGCATAGATAGATGTAAATGGGATGCAAATATGACACAATACGGATGTGACATTTAAAAAAATAAAAATAAATCAAGACATTGACACAACGCCAATTAAATACATATTATTATGTATGCATATATAAGAGAAAATAACGGACTATTTTGTAAACTCGGGCGGGCTTAACCCGAGCCCATCCCAAATTTTTTTAGGCTTGTGCAAGATATTTTTGAATTCGGTACGGGCTTGAGAAAAGTTTCAGAAGCCCGAATTAAATTTAGATGAGCTTGGGTAAGGACATCAAATAATCCGAGAAACCCGAAGCCTGAATTATATATATATATAAATATTTAATATACATATGAATTATTAACCATTAGATGATATTATAGTAATTTAGATCGTTAAATCATATTGAATATGTATTATATACATAAGTAACATAACACAAAAATCTTACATTTTTTTTATTCTCACTCATAAATTGTAAAAACAACCATAGCGGTATCTCTCTTACATTATATAAATTATTTGTTTTAATGTTATTAATGATTTTCTAAAAAAAATGTAAATAGTAGAATTTTAATTTTAACAAATTAATAATTTAGCTAAAAAAAAACAAAAAAACAAAATTGAAATTTATGTGCAATTCGGACTACTTAGATAATTCGAGTTTAACTCAGGTTGGGCTTGGGCAGGAAACCTTAGGTTACAATTCGGGTTTGGGTGGGTCTGAGTAGGTCTTAGCACACCGTAGGCTAGGCTTGGATAACCTCTGAACCTATCCAAATCCTCCCGAGTTGCACCCTTAACTAGAAGTTGTTAGTGTTTAATGTTTCAAAAATTAATAATTCTAAAAGCAATGATTAATAGGTGTTGTTTGACGGTTGAAGTTGAAATATACAAAGAAGTAAGAGAATTATAGAATATATAAAAGAGGATAACAATGAGAGAATTTTTAGGCCATCTGAGCATAGTTGGCCAGAGTTGTTCTGTTGTCAAGCCCAAGTGGTTTTCATTGCCATCTCTTCTTTGCCGTTATCCTGTAAGCGTGATTTGGGAAAGAAGATGCTTCATTTGAGACATTTTTTTTTTAAAATAGAACTTTTTCCTCTTTTGACCTTAGCATTTCCCCTTCTTCAGCTTAGTATTGATCTTGTTCGGGATTATTTATTTACTATATGAACTGTTAAGATCAAGCTCTTACCATCTCATCAATACCCATAGGTAGTGGTGAATGCACAACTTTATTCCTTTAAAGGGTACAGCGCCAAGCGCCACAAGTCGACTGTGACTTGGCCTCTACCTAGATCTCCGCCACGGCAGGATATTGGCCCTAACCCAGCCAACATGAATTATGTCCAATCTTGATTTCCGAGCTCATTTCATAAATGAGCTAAGCTTTGTTTCCTCCTGTCTATGAAATTCTGTGTCTTTCGTTTGTGATCATGTTGGGCGAAAGGTAGTTGTAGAGGAGCGGCTGTGAAATTGCGATCCCTCCTTTCCATTGAAGTAGGGAGGCCCTCTTCCCTTCTAGATCCTGTGGTTTGCAGAATTTGGAACCTAACGATGTTTGGATCGTCACATGAACGGGAGCGGACAATGTTTGGTTCGTCTCACTCTTAACATCATTGAGCCCAACCCAAACACCTTAAAGATCAGCTTAGCCTGGCTCGGTTCATTTGCAGCCTTATGTATAATGTATATATAACTCAGTTGCCATTCTTATATTCATGGGAAAATGAATCAAAACTAAATCATTCACTTCATGAGATCAGTTGGCACTGCCTTAAATCTAAATATGTTAAAAGGAAAGAGTAGTTTTTTTAGTTTTTTATGGTTTTAGGTTTATTTCATTATTACTCATTCATTTGGCATCTTGTTAGGATGTTGTGATGTACACAGCTGACAGCAGAAATATACACTCTGTTGATGAGGTATCTCTCAAGTTCTCTCTCTCTCTCTCTCTCTCTCTGAATTTTAAGTTATGTTCCTTTTCTTTGGGTGTGGTAATCGGATAACTTTCTGCTGGAACAAAAGATGAAGCATGAGAAAAACTGATGAAAAATGAAATGTGGGGTACCTTGTTCTAGATATCACAACTGCTATGGAGATTTATGTACTGGAAAACACATCTTGAAATGTGGAACATTTTCATTCAAATATTTGTCTCTGATTTTTTTTTCCCCTATTTCTTTTCTTAGATAGTTCTTATGAGAAAAAAAATTAAAAATAAATATTGTATCCATCATGAAATACCAGTCTAGTGACTAAGAAGATAAGAACTTCATTTCAAGAAATTTAGGAAAGGGTTTTGACATTTAGAACACTGAACTACCTATGCACTCAAGTCTTTGTATTTACATAATCCATTACTAAGGTAAGAAACAAAAACAACCCCACAAGTTTCGAACAATAGGTTAATTCCTCCTTGGGTTTCTAAAAACTCATTATTTCCCCCTTAACCAGGAAAATAAATTGGCAGATTCCCTCCCATTAGACTTCAGTCACGTGCCATTATGGATCTAGTGAGATGACATAATTTACTGAATAAAAACGAAATAATTAAAATTAAGACCAATTGATATAGACAAGAATTCACTTTTCTCTCTGTAAACTCGCCATTTACTCTCTCTCTCTCTCTCTCATGTTAAGCTCACCATCTTAACTGAAATTTGCCACTATCGACAATACTTTTAACTCCTACCACTAACATTAAATTCAGCTCCCCATCACAAACAAATGTGGTTATTGATCTAACCACCCACATAATATTTAATCTCCTTTTTCTCTGCACTCTAACATCTTTCTTTCCTCGACCAATTCCCAGTTTTTCTGGTTAAATCATCTTGTCTGGTTTTGTTTTTGGGACACTGCTGTGTGGCAAACATTTTGTCTTTTATTGTTGGGAAAATTATATAGAATTCACTTTGTTAATGAAGGGCACTCAAAGAAACTTACCTGTTTGCAAGGCATATTGACTTTAGTTGTATCTTTGAGAAGTGCATTACATACGTATGAGTAGTCCTGTTTGTAAAACAGTAGATCTGTCTACTAGACATTATTTTGAATTATTCATATTTTTTTGGGAACAGATTACAGATGGAGAGAGGCTTACACTAACACTGTGGTTTAGCCGTGATGGGTCCCATGATGAGGATGCTAAACTCATTTCCTTTCTTTCCCAAAGCCAATTACATCGTTCTATTCATGAATCTCATTTGTTTCTACCTCTTCCAGCGTCAACTAAAATGTACTGGTTTCCTCCAGAACAAGCTTCAACTTATGAGTCAGGATGTGACATATGCTTTGCAAGAATACATGCTCTTGGATACGATCTTTGTTTTCCGCAAGACAAGAGTTGTTTGTCAGCATTAGATACATCTAATGACTTCTCAGAAACACTGATGGAGCCATTGAGACTAACAAGGGGAGAAGAGTTACTTGATGTGGAATTTGTCAACATTTTACATGTTCTACAGGTAATCTTTTTGCTGTTACTTGACCTAAACTTTGTTGATTTGAAGAGCTAAATCATGTATAAGCAAAATCCTATCTCAACTTGAAAACCCCAAAATGAAAGGGATTACATGAGACCTATAAAATGACATTGTCATTCTTCGTTCACTCCTCTCTACCATGCATTGTCTTATTTGTTTTCTCCAGCTCATTGTAGAATGAGTTAATGGAATTTGTTATGAGGGCCGTAGCACATTACATTTAGAATTTGGCAATGCATGGATTTGGGTATTTTCTTGTACTTCTGTTTCTCTTCCTTTTTAGGGCTTGCTTGGAGCCCTATAACTTGTGGAATTGGGTCCTCTTGGTTGCTCAAAGTTGCTGAAATTAGTCTGTGATTTTGGATATTTCATATGGGTCCAATTAAATAGCTGTTGGGACCTCCAATTGAATACTTCGGGTCTCTAATGAATAGATTTAGTGTCTCATAATTGATTTTGTTTATTGTTCTAAAACAGGCTGTTCAATTCTACTGTTGGAAGGCCTCCGAGTTGCAAACGTTTGAACACGAAAAGAAAATAAACACGTTACCATTATCCCAATCACAGAGGGAAGAAGTTAACAGACTGAAATGTGCATTCCTGAAAGATGAACAATTGGCGGAGACACTTTTCAGGACCTGTGACAAGTGCAAGCAACATCGCTTCAATTGGGCTGGTTTTTCTGCTGCAGTTGCTGCATGGGAAGCTTATTGTAATAAACTAGGTAAAGAAATGCTTATGAGCTTACCATACTGGAAAACACATCAATCTATATTTTGTGTTCCATCATTGGGTCTTGAGGAAGGAACTGAAACTTAATACATACATTTTCATGTTTCAAATATAAATTTTTGGGTATTCAATTCCCATGTTAGTCAACAGGTTATAGTAAGAATTGTCCGTTGTACTTTCTCTTGCAATCTCTCTCATGCTCTAGGTTTGCAACGAAGCTCGTTAGTCTAATGCAGGAAGAATCGTGCTTTTGCTTTTCAAAACAAATGTTGTTTCTCCTGCTCTGCCGCTTAAAACTCAGAAAGGTTAATATTTTGAAGTTGGTTTTTAGATGCATTTTATTTGAAGTTTTTTAGAAAAGCTAAAATCACTTTCGGTCTTTATGAAGTTGTGTTAGTGTATATATATATGAATTCTCTCTTTGTAACTATCAACTTTCAGTTTTAGTTTTAGTTTTAGTTTATTTTTTTGTTTTCATAAAATTGTTGTCGTTTAATGCCAAACTGAGGCCATATTTCAAAAGCCCCACAATTGCAGAGGTCCCTTGAATGCAACTTTCATAAAAGCGAGCATAATCGAATATCCTGTGCATAAAATTATACCTAAAGCAAATAAAAAGCAAAGAGAAATTACAATAATAATAATAACGATGACAATAATAATAATAATAATAATAATGAATAAAAGAAAAGATATTCCAAATCTGTGGTGCATTTTGTTTTTCACTTCTGTTGTCAAAGGAAGTACCAAACTCTTGATTCCACTCCTCTCCCTTTCACAATTCAATCACTTTGGCATATTCTCATATTTCAATTCGATGTTAACATTTTGATAGTCAAGATGTTTATTTATTGGGGGAAAATACTTGAGTTCGAGTTGAAAATGATTTTATTCACACAATTAAGATTGAGAAAGTGTAAGAATATAAAATTTGATTAATCCACAATTATGAGTCCTATATTAAAAAAGTGCATTGCTTACACATAAAATTGTTTCATTGTTTTAAACCAATCAAAATTTATATTTTTTTTAGAAGCCAAAAAAAGGCAATATATTAAAAGAAAAACATAGTATAAGAACAATAAAATAAAATAAAATAAAACCTATTACAAACTACAAAAAGCCTCAAAACGCCATGGTGGTTTGAGAAGACTACAGATCTACTCGTAAATGTGGTCTAGGCTCCAATCTATGGATGGAAGGCCTACCTCAAGTATAAAATCATACTCTCGCCGTCATCGAAGACATCGTCTGCCGTAGCCGCTTCAACTCCACCACCATCACGGCTACACCAAAGGCTAAAGCTCAAGAAACCCACAATAACAAAGAAACCATTGAGGACAAACCAAAAATCTATATAAAAAACGAAGAGAATATCACAAAACTCCTATGCGTACAGATCTACAATTTAGAAGTGTAGATCTACACTCCCTAAAATCACTAAATATGGCATTTAGTGGAGGAATTGTTTGGAATATTATTGTACAAACTAAATGGTTCATCATGAATGAGTGTGAGAACAAACTTTTGAAAATTCGTAAACCATGATTCCAATAAAAATCTCTCTGATCTTTTACCTATTGGCTTTTTAATTCCTGTTTTTACCTAATAACTTTTCATTTTTTTAAATTTTATAAATAATTAAAAGGCTGAATTTAAACAAACAATAGTCATAATCTTCTCTCTTCCTACCATCTCACTATTAGTTAATTGATTTTTATTTCTTTAAAATTTTGAGTTTTCTCTTTTCGATAATTCAAATTTTTGCTTACTTTCAATACAACAAACTTATCAACACATAATTAAAAATAATAATATGATTTGGTTACATATTCCCCATTACTAATCTTCATATTTGACAACACATATAACTAAAATCATCGCGATGAACTGCCACTTAAGAGCCCCTCCATGTAAATTAAGCTCTCTAAATAGATGCGTAAACCGACTTTGTCACAGTCCATTTGTGCAAAACATTGCCAACAATATCACAGAACTGGACACCAACTTCGTTTTGAGTAATCTGCAATGTCATAAAGCCTTGTCCATCGTAATAAAACTTCATTTCCTTTGGATTCCACCCTTTAACATTGCCCCTCCATGCCTTTGATCCGCCACCGCTTGTCAGAAACTGAAGTGGACTAGAAAAAAATAATAAGAAATAAAAAGAAACAATTTAATTAGTATTTATTCCATTGAATTAGTAAATTTTATTGTTTTTAGAAAATTTAATTGTATCCCATGATATTGTTTGATATTAGTAAATCAAATTACCTGTCAGGACTACTGATGTGTTCCAAGCAATGGTCATGCCCATTTATGTAAAGATCAACATTGTTGGCCTGTAAAAAAAAAGGAAAAAGACAAAAAAAGAAATGGCTTACTTAGGTTAGTAAACATTGTAGGTTGAATCAATCATAATTTGTAGCCGGAAAAGATTGAAAATTTATTGTTTGGTTTATTATAATTTTGGAAAATACTATATAAAAACAAATTTTTTATCTGATTTTGGAAACAAAAATATTTTAAAATTTGATTAAAAAAAAAAAAAACTCATTTTTCTATTGTGAAAACAATTTTAAAAAATTCAAAAATAATTTATTGTGTTTCACGGAAAGTGGGTTGTTTTATTAATTTTTTCCAAAAACAACTTTTTAAATTTTTTTTTTTCTCTTTCGAAAAATTACAACTAGACAGACCTAGATTCCACTTGTATTTATTAATGTGGATTTCATATCTTTGTATCGGGTGATAAGAAAATTTAATAAAAAAAATCTTTAATATATATATTGTATTACTCTTAACTTTTAGCATTTAAACAAAAATGTAATGTAATGTACCTGAAGTATTGGGAGAAGTTTGGCAACAAGCTCAATGGTGTCTCCATGAATTCCAGCACTTCTCATTGTATGGTGCCCAACCACTATTTTCCACGTGGCAGTTGATTCCCTTAATGCTGAATCCACATCCTAAAATTCATAACAAAATAAAATAAAGCTTATTAAAAGTTATTTATTTCAAATTAAACCTTTAGTATATTTTCTACCTAATTTTTGTTAGTTTCTTCCTTTCACAAATGTTTTGCAAATTTAAAGAAAAGAGATATGTTTTGTGAGGCTAAGAAAGAAATTTAATGAGTGAATTTGAACGGCTTGTTTGACACTAAGTCTCGTTTGGCATGTGAGAGTTTTAGCTTAAAAATCAAAAAGTTACTAAGACTCCATTTGACAAGAATTTTTTTTGGCTATTTTAGCCACAAAACACAAAATAGACTATTTTAGCCACAATAAACAAAACATCACATCCAACCCATAATCATTACACTCCTCTCACAAAAAAAAGCCAAAAAAGTCAAAAAGCCTCTCCCAAATCAAGCATTTTAGCCCACGCTAAAATAGTCAAAAAAGCTAAAAAGCCAACCCACTTCCCAAACAAAGGCTAAAAAAATCAAAGAGTTTATAACTTATATAAAAAAGTCAAAAATTCTCTTTTCTCTCTACTTTTTGCACATCTTTTCGTAAAAAATAAAAAAGTCATTCTAAACATAATAATTTTTTTACCTCATATTTTAACTAAAAAATTAAAAAATTACTAAAATAATCTATTCCTAAACGAGTTCTAACTCAAAATAGCTATTTAACCATGAAAATGCGAATAGAAAAGCCTCATGTCAGAAGCATTTTGTGACACAACTAGTTTTCTAATTTTTTTTTATTGCAAAATTACTATCTTACCCTTCACTATCTTTGAAGAATGAGTGAAATGCACATTTGATATCCAATAAAATTGGCATCTTACCTTTCATCATCTTTGGGTGTGTGAAAACCCCCAATGCTAGCTTTTTGGACAAACAAACATGCCAAACTATTTAAGGCCTTTTTAACTTAAAAAATAAAATAAAATAAAAATAAAAAATAAAAAATTGTGGTTGAAGGCTGTGCCAAATGAGGTTTTTACCATCAAGAGATTTGAGAGATAATCCTTCCGGGGAAGCACACCCCGCCAGTCATAAGTATGGTCTTCTTGAAAGTATTTATCTCGGAATGGAGTTGTGTCCACGAAGAAAAATTCTACAATTTCTGCTCAACATGAACGAGGAAAAAATAAAATGGCATAGAAAATATGAGAGTTATACTATATGTCAAATGTAATTAGAGAAATCGCATGCTTATTTTATTTATTTATTCAGGAATAAAACAAGAGAGTTCAAAATTAAATGGGTCTGAGTTACTTTTTAATTACCTGCATTGAGAATAAAAGATCTCATGCAAAGCCATCTGCTATCCCTCTTTGTAAGGACAGGACTCAGTTGTGCTAAGGCATTACTTCTATAGTCATGGTTGCCCAACACTGCAACACAAACCAAGAGAAAAAAAAACACATATACAATATTAGTTCTTCTACTTGTATGGAAATTAAATACAAAATTGAATACAATCTTCTCGCACGTATGTAAGACTCACCAAAATGTAGGACTCACTTCATGTGCAAAAATTTGTTTGACTTTTTGATCATTTTGTGTTCTAGACTTTTCATACAATATTAAGGGTTGTTATGTATCATTAGACGAGTTTTACACTAATGTTATATGCATCAATTAATACATTAATTAGTCTACCAATTGATGATGTGACATAATTTAAGAGATTTTTAGTATTTGTAATTTGTATAATGAGTGAAATCTATAATAATGTCATAACTAGTGTTAGTACACTAGTTAATACACTAATTGGTGTATGTAACACTACCGTTTTATATTTGGTGTATTGATTCACATTATAAATGTCATGTATATATTAGGAAATTGCAACACTTAATTAGAACTGGTGAGACACGAAAGAATAATAAAGGCTTACTTTGCCAACACTATTAAAAGTTAGTTTTTTGACTTTTTAAAGTCACACCGTTTCTCTTCTTTTTTGTACGTTTTTTCAAAAAAAGCTAAAAAAACCTAAAAAATTAGCCTTTAATCTATTTTCCAAAATAGGCTAAAATACCTATACACAGAGAGAATACAAGATTTGCTTGATTCACTTCAGGACTAAGGCTATATTGATGACTATTGTCATTTTCATTATGATTAAAAAGTTTACAAGAGATTACCAAGATAGCCGTCTCCTCTTGATTATCAATTTATAGAAATTAGGGCAATAAGTCACACGTGCAAAAATATTAAAAATATCCTTACTCCAAATTTGGATATTCAGTGTCCAATACTTATAGTATATACAGGGTCCATTATTTTTAGTTACGGTAGGTCTTACATGTACATAGATGGTCTATTGTATAGATCTATATTTAGAATAAAAATAAACAATCAATAATAAAAAAAAAGAATTAATGAAATACATCCTGTACGGGGAGCAAATATTTAGGCAAGTCCGTACTCCTTTCTTCCAAGCTCCGTTTCTATCTGATCACCTGCGAGCACAACGGCGGTGAGCTACCCGGCGGTGTGTGGCCGGAAAAACCCTCCGACGATCAAGTTAGCACACACCATGGGATAGAGAGAGAAAGAGGAGTGAGTGTTTGAGTGTAAGAGTTTCTTACAAAAATGTTCGCCCCCCCCCCCCCCCCCCCGCGCGTATGGGGGGCGCAGACATGCCTATATACCCTCTGCGCCCCATATCCACTCCCAGTCATCTCCTAACACGTGGCTCCGCTATCCCATCTGTCAGCGTAAACCTTGCTGAACAACACCTAATCTCAACTGCCTGCCTTCTCAGCTGGAGCTCGGCAGCCGAGCTGCTCCATCCATAGCCGTGCTGTGCTTCATACCCAAGCACTTCACTGGCTAAGCCCAAGGAGAACCGGGCTAGGCGGCATCTCGGCAAAGCCGAGCCCGAGGCATCTCTTGCGGTCGGCCTTCCTGCCGATCAAATGATTACCTCGGCTGACCACGCCTTTCCGAGCGCCGGTCACTCAGCTTGACTGGCTCCCCCATCGCCTGATCAAGCAGCTCGGTCCAACCGAGCACTGCCTTGCCGGGCAGCTTCTGTACGGTCTGGGGCGGCACATACTCGGCCCAGCACCTGCCCGGCCCAGGTCCTGGCAGCCCATCTCCGGGCGGATCGCAGGTCATCTCGGCCCGATGCACCATTAGGTTCTCAACCTGCTCGGCCGTTACCTTGGCCCAATTCCAGATCATAAATCTCCCTCTCAATTGCCCCTTAATTCCGTCCGTTGAAGCGTGACTGGGATTACCTATTCTGACCGGGATAACGCCTCCTCGGTCCACAGTTTATTTATTGTCAACCGGGCTAGTTGGCATGCCTGCCTTCAGACTAGCCCGGTCTCTTCCCCGGTCAATGCCCCATTCCGTCCTTGCTGTCTCTTCGTTTTGCTCGGCTGACGCCTCACCTGTCCCCCGTCTCTTCAACTTTGATGGTGCCATTAATGGTGACAGGTGGCACCCTCCCATTGGGCCTCGAGCAGCCAACCAGCCGTCGCAAGAAATTCAAAATTTTGGCGGTTCCCTCGCCTATATACGTGCCCTTTCCTCCTTTGATTCACTTCTACTGCCATTCTTCACTCCAAGCATTCCAGAGCTGCTGCCCTTCCTTTCTCTTGCCATTGTTGAACTCTCGATCGAAGGAGTATACACTGCCCTACGTTGGTAAGTCCTTCAACCCCTCTTCTATTGTTATTTTCTTTCATATTTCACACATTAGGGCAGAAAAACGTAGCTTTTAGGATTTGGGCACCAAAAACCATCCGAAACCTTTAAACGCTCATGGTGTTCTTCATTTTTCCTGAAGAACACCGAAGAACTGGGGCGGACCGGGCTCCTGGTCTTCATTTGATCCAAAAAACCTTTACTACCGAGCAAATAACATGTTTGCCACAAAACCGAGATAGCAAAAAGGTCCTGGTCGTTCAACCGGGCTAATATCTGGTCCGCTTGGGCGACCGAGCTCCTTGATAAGCTTAGACAACCGAGGTGGTTTGGCACTCTTCATGACCGAGCTAAAGTCAAGCTCACTTTGCGCGACCGCGCTCACACTCACACTTGCCATCCTTTTCCTGCAGAGTCCAAGGGGACCTTTGACCACATCTGAGGCTCTCAAGACCGAGCAACATCCAATTAGCACAGTGCCAAACCCCTCAGCCGAGATACACTAGCTCGGCCACATGGGGAAATTCCGCTTCCTAGTGGACACTCCAGCCGCACTGGATGCGTTTAGAGAAGAGTACGGCATCCCGGCCGACGTCCATCTAGAGCTGGCGGAAGAGAAGACAACACCCTGGGGCAGACTTGACCAATGCCCCTTCACCGTGCTGTCAATAATAGAAGGAGGCCTCCGCTTCCCAATCAATCCCCTGATGACTGAGTTCCTGCGCCGGACCGGGCTAGCACCAACCCAAGTATCCACCAACACCTACCGAATAATAAACGGCGTGCACGAACTAAACAACCGGCTAGGCATAAGCCTAGGTTTAGCCGAGGTCCTTCGCCAATACACATTAGGCCACACCGGCGACGGTCTCGCCTATTATCTTACGATTAGACCGGGCAGAGAGAAAATCGTGACTGGCACTCCAGACAAGGATCTTCACGACGATGATTTCTTCTGGGTGGCAGGCAATTACGAGACAGCCGCGGTACTGGGCTAGATGATAAGCAAAAACTTTGGCAGCACATGTAAGCCGCGCAAATTAGCTCGGTCGATTTACTTTCTTCATGTCTCTGTACTTAATCATTTTCTCTGGTCTCTTTTGCAGCAATCCAAGCCTTGCAAGCCAACTATCACTTTCCCAACGTTGAGGCAATCAGGACCGCGCTTCGCTACCGCGACCGAGATTGCAACCAACTGCTCGGCTACATTCCCACATACAGATACTCCGCTCCCCGCCGGAGTAAAGTCACAGACTTCCTTCGCGCTCCATCACCTCCAGCAGACCCAACCTTGCCAGACGTCCCCCTTATCCGCTTGACAGAGGAGCAAGAGATGGCCAAACGAAGCAGAATCAAGAACCTGCTCACCGCCACTTCAGCCGAGATACCGAGCGTGGTCATCCGCTCTCCAGCCACCGGACAAGCAGGCGACGCCGTGATCCCTCTTTCTTCCCCAGCAGCCGGGCAATCCAGCAAGCAACCAACTCAACGCCGAGCTAGCAAAAGAGCCCGCGCGGATCCATCCGCCGAGCTGGTGGCCGAGCTCACTACCGAGCAACCATCTGAAACAGCTGACCCAGTACCGGCATGGCGTCCGCAATTGAAACACCGGGGAAAGGACATCCCGGCGACGGCTTCGATCAAGGGTGACAAAGAGCACTTGCTCGCCTTTGATCTTTCCAAGGCGCTGCTACTACTACCGAGCGACGTGGTCGGCAGCGACCACGTTCCTGACACTCGGTTGATAAAGTCATCCGTCAAGTCCATGGCCAGGGTAAGTCTCAATCTGCCACTGAAATTTTCGCTAAGTGTTTGTCCGGTTCCTTCGCTAATCAAATTAGCTTTTTGCAGGCCATTCAAAAACAACACCTGGTTATGGAGCGCATACACCGGTTACGGCAGAAGGCGGCCGACACAGCCAGCCAGGTGCAAAGCCTCCAGACCGAGCTTGGCCGAGCAAAGTCCTCGCTCGAAGCTGCCAACTCTGACAATAACAGGCTGCTCGGCCAACTTGATGCGGCCGAGAAAAAGAAAAACGAGCTCCAGGCCGAGCTCGATGCACTTAAGAAGTCCAGAAAAAAGGACTGCGAGGATGCCAATAACGCCGGCTTCAACGAAGCCGAGGAGAATTACAAGAAACAAGTCTTCGCCACACAAGACATTTACTTCAAGGCAGGATGGAAGGCTGCATGTCAACAGCTCGGTCAGGGCCCTGATACTGATGTGTTTGCCTCTCCACCGGCTGTCTTCTTACCGACATACCTCATTCCATATGCCAATGACGTCTTCAGTGCACTGCAAGCCGAGGCCGAGGAAGGACTTGAAGAAGAGGGTGAGGAAGATGCTGAAGGAGAGGACCAAACCACACAGGAACAGCCCGGCCAGACTGAGACCGGTGTCCAGGACTAGACCGCCACGGTTAACCTGGAGCCTGATGAGGAGTTCCCTGATCTCTCCCCCCTAGCTTAGGTTTCTCTTCTTTCCTTTTTGTATGTTTGCTATCTGATGTAACCGGGCTCTATCCCCACCTTTTGTATTGACTTTCTATCAATGAAAAACTTGATATTTTTGCTAAGTGTTTGTACGGTTGTCATCAATTCCATCTTCAGCAAAACATCTCGGTATAAATCACGAATCTGGACGACACTTCGTCAACCGGATTACTTAACTCGGTTGAATCACTTAAGCAAAACAAAACACCAACTTCTTCAACCGGAGTAAACCATCTCGGTTGGGAATAACTAAGTTGAACAAAACACCAACTTCTTCAACCGGAGTAAACCATCTCGGTTGGGAATAACTAAGTTGAACAGAACACCAACTCTTCCAATCGGAGTAAATTATCTCGGTTGGGATAGACTAAGTCGGACAGAACACCAACTCTTCCAACCGGAGTAGATCATCTCGGTTGGGATGGCCTAAGTTGGACAAAACACCAACTCTTCCAACCGGAGTAAATCATCTCGGTTGGGATGGCCTAAGTTGGACAGAACACCAACTCTTCCAACCGGAGTAAATCATCTCGGCAAGAAATAACTAAGTTGAACAAAACATCAACCCTTCCAACCGGAGTAAACCATATCGGTTGGGAATCCTAAGTTGGACAAAACACCAACTCTTCCAACCGGAGTAAATCATCTCGGTTGGGAATCCTAAGTTGGACAAAACACCAACTCTTCCAGCCGGAGTAAAACATCGCGGTTTTTACATTAAAACAACATTCCAAGTGCTAGAGCAAAATCACTTCTATATATTGACAAAAAGAATTACATTCTGAAGTGCAAGCCAAAAAATTCCTTTGCACAAGAAAAGAAAGCAAAAGCTTAGAAATAATACAGTTTGAGGTTGGCCGCATTCCATGGCCGGGGTACTGCTCTTCCCTCTAGATCCTCCAAATGGTAAGCCCCCTTGCCCGCCAGACCGGTGATCTTGTAGGGTCCTTCCCAATTTGCCCCCAGTTTGCCTTCACCTAGCACCAGGGTGTTGCCCA
Organism: Camellia granthamiana; assembly: GCA_036172215.1. Taxonomy (NCBI): domain Eukaryota; kingdom Viridiplantae; phylum Streptophyta; class Magnoliopsida; order Ericales; family Theaceae; genus Camellia; species Camellia granthamiana. The sequence goes on from CM069913.1 coordinate 104,209,372, forward strand.
TAACCTTCCTCAAAACGCAATCACCAACTTTGAACGATCTGGGGTGCACCGTCTTGTTGTACTTCTTTGAGAGCTCTTGTTGGTAGGCGGCCACATGGATGAGGGCCTTCTCCCGACGCTCTTCCACTAGGTCCAGCTCCAAGGCAATAGCCTCGGCATTCAGTTCGGGCTCAAAACTCTCGCTCCTTAGGGTGGGCATGCCAACTTCCAAAGGTATGACCGCCTCCATGCCATAAGCCAAAGCAAATGGAGTTTCCCCGGTAGATCGCCGTGGGGTTGTTCGATATGCTCAAAGGACGCTGGGTAATTCCTCAGCCCATTTTCCCTTTGCCTTCTCCAGCCGTTTCTTCAACCCATCCAGTATAGTCTTGTTCGATGCTTCGGCTTGACCATTGGACTGCGGGTAAGCCGGAGTGGAGTTGTAGAATTCAATCTTCAAATCTTCACAAAATCCTCTGAATAGGCGACCGTCAAACTGGGTGCCGTTGTCAGAGATCAAGATCTTGGGGACGCCAAACCGCGTGACCACGTTCTGCCAGACAAACCGCTTCACGTCTTTCTCTTTGATTGTTGCCAAGGGCTCAGCTTCGACCCATTTTGTGAAGTAATCTGTGGCCGCAATGAAGAATTTCCGGTTGCCCGGTGCTGTTGGCAGCGGCCCCACTATATCTAGCCCCCACATGGCGAAGGGCCAAGGACTGGTGAGGGGAAGAAGTTCCCTAGCAGGCTGATGGATCTGATGGGCGAATTTCTGGCATTTTTCGCACTTGCGGACGTACTTTTGTGCGTCGGCCTGCATGCACGGCCACCAGTATCCCTGCGAAATAGCTCGGTAAGCCAAGGACCTGCCCCCTATATGGCTGCCACAAATGCCTTCGTGAATTTCGAACAAGAAGGCCTCCACACTACTCGGGTGCACGCACTTTAGATAAGGACCAGTGAAGGACTTTTTATACAACGCACCAGATGGAGAGAGCCAAAACCGCTCTGACTTCACCCGGACTTTGTGCGCTTCCTTCTTGTCAGTTGGTAGAGTCCGGTCTCTGAGGAACGAGATTAAGGGGTCCATCCAGGATGGACCTAGCGCGGCGCAGAGTACATCCGTCTGCCCGGCGTCTTCAATGCTTGGCCGTGGAAGAAAGTCAATTAACAGGGGGTTTGGAGAAGTGCTATCTACCATCGAAGCGAGGCCGGCCAGCTCATCAGCTCGGCTGTTTTCTTCACGGCCAATCTGTTGGACTCTGATTGCCTGAAACTGCTTGATGTGTTCCCTGACCAGAGCTTGGTACTTCGCCATTCTGTCATCCTTTGCTTCGTAAATCCCAGAGACTTGGTTAACCACAAGCTGGGAATCACTGTACACCAGTAGCTCGTCAGCCTTCATTTGAATAGCGCTCTTGAGTCCGGCCAAAAGGGCCTTGTACTCAGCCTCGTTGTTAGAGGCTGGGAAGCCAAGCGTGATAGAATGTTCAATGGTTAGGCCATCCGGGGAGATAAGAACGATACCTAGGCCGGCACCGTGACGGTTGGACGCTCCATCAACAAAAAGCTTCCACATTTCCCCCACAAAAAGCTTCCAGCAGTCTGATGGGTCCTGAGAGTTGCGAAGGGCAATGGGGTCACGGTTCCCTGGCTGTCTGGCTTCAAGTTCTGTGTTGACTGGTTCCACTCCAGCCCTCCTTGGTGATTCGGCACCGGACTCAGCAAGTCGGTCTACAATGCTCAAGTCCGTAGGCGAATCACCAGGGTGCGGTATTATGCCGGCCGCAGGCTCTGTGCTGAGTAGTTCCATTACTTCCCCTTCTGACGATGCGGTACCGGACAGAGTGGGTGGGATAACAATACCCGACTCCGTCATTGCGTCACCGGTTGGTAGAATTATACAAGTTGAAAGTACTTCGGTGGGGCGCGCAAATTCCGCGTCGGCAACTCCACCCAGTTGTGGTATCTCGGTCAGGCTTGCAGTCTCTTCTTCGTCTGCCGCGGCAATATCGACCGGGCATACCGGATGAGTTCCAGGTGAGAATTCGGTAACGAAATCGGCCAAAGTTTGGGCCTTTATGGCTGTGCGCGGCTGGAACTTTACATCAAACTGTCCCAATTCAACCGCCCACTTGAGAATTCGGCCTGAAAAGTCCGCCCGTTCAAACAAGGCCTTAAGGGGAAACTCGGTCAGTACGATGATGGTATGGGCGTGAAAATAATGCGCCAACTTCCTTGAAGCCATCATCAATGCCAACGCAAGCTTTTCCAGCGGCAAGTACCTCGTCTCAGCCGGCAACAAGGGTTTACTGACATAAAAAATTGAAAGGTGCTTGATTCCTTCAGCGCGGACTAGCACCGCACTGACTGCGTGCTGGGAGACGGCAAGGTAAAGGTAGAGTTCCTCACCCGGCTTTGGTGTAACCAACAATGGCGGAGAAGACAGATATTCCTTGAGCTCGGCCAAAGCTCGGTCACACTCTTCGTCCCACGAGAACTTTGACTTCAACGCTTGAAAGAAAGGGCGGCAGCGATCTGATGACCGGCTTATAAACCGATTAAGCGCGGCGGCCATCCCGGCCAGATGCTGCACGTCCTTAGACGAGCTGGGCTGCTTCAACTCTTGCACGGCTCTGATCTGAGTAGGGTCTACCTCGATGCCTCGGTTCGTGACTAGGAACCCCAAAAATTTTCCGGATCCCACGCCAAAGGCACACTTTGACGCATTCAAGCGCAGCTTGTGCTTCTTTAGAATGGCAAACATCTCGGCAAGGTCGGACAAATGGTTTGCCTCATGTTGGCTCTTTACTACCATATCATCGATGTAAGCCTCCATTATCCGGCCAAGCAAAGGAGCAAACATTTTGGTCACCATCCGCTGAAAAGTTGCCCCGGCGTTCTTCAAACCAAAAGGCATAACTCGGTAGCAGAAGAGTCCCCTTGGAGTCGTGAAAGAGGTGATCTCTCGGTCAGGACCATGCATGGCGATCTGATGGTAGCCGCGATAGGCGTCCAGGAAACTGAGCCTGTTATGTCCAGCCGTCAAGTCCACAAGCTGGTCAATCCGTGGCAAGAGGAAGCTATCCTTCGGACAAGCTTGATTCACAGTCTTGTAATCGACACAAACTCGCCACTTCCCGTTCTTCTTCGGCACCACGACCGTATTGGAGATCCATCGAGGGTAGTGCACTTCCTCAATTGCTCACGCCTCAAGCAAGTTTTTCACTTCCTCTGCAACTACCTCGGCGTGATGCAGCGCCGACCTCCTTGTTTGCTGAATGACTGGCTTCGCTCCGGGGAAGACATTGAGGTGATGGCAGATAAAACTTGGATCGAGGCCGGGCATGTCGTAAGGCGACCATGCGAAGGCTTCGATATTGGCCATCAAAAACTCAACCATTTCGGTCCTTTCTTGGGCAGTAAGGCTGGAGCCGAGCAGGAAGAACTTGTTCGGCTGCTCCATATCAATCCGCACCTCCACCAATTCCTCGACGGCTTTGTCCTCTGCATTGGTGCCCACATCTTCAAGAACTCCCTGGTCTTCCGGTCCTTCTATCATTTGAACGAAGCCTTTAGCAGCCCGGTTGTCGTTTACTGCCACGAAGTACTGCTTTGACATGACTTGATCTCCCCAAATCTCCTCGATTGCCCCCATAGCCGAGGGGAATCTCATCACCTGATGGTAAGTCGACGCGACGGCTTGCATTGCGTGAAGCCATCCCCTCCCAAGGATCAGGTTGTAAGTAGAAGGCACGTGTAACACCCAGAACTCCACTTGCTTGACCACGGATCCCGCTTTGACCGGCAGGATGATCTTTCCCAAAGGCCACTCCGGTTGCGAGTTAAAACCAACCAGTGGCGAAGTTGCCGGAGCTAAGTCTGTCTCTCGGAGCTTGAGCTGCTTGAATGCATCATAATACATGATCTCGACCGAGCTTCCCTGATCGATCAAGATTCGTTTGACGTCAAATTCCTTGACGCGGAGCGTCACCACTAAGGCATCGTTGTGCGGCGCCTGAATGCGCTCTAGATCACGTGAGGAAAAACTGATCACATCTTTTTCTTCGGTCTTCCCCCTCTTGATCGCAGGCTGAACCGACAACACTTCCCTCATGTGTTCAGCCTTCTTGATCATACCCCGGAGCTCACAAACGCGCGCCGGTTCTACTATGCCGTGGATGACATTAATAACTCCTTGTGGCGGCGCATCTCGGTCATCCTGTCCCTTGGGATCAACCGGAGCCTGGTTAGCCTTTACGCCCCCATCAATGTAAAGATCTAGGTGTCCGGCCGCGACTAGCTCTTCCAGGTGTTGCCTCAGAGGCAAACAATCCTCAGTCCGATGGCCTCGCTCACGGTGGAATGTGCAGCGATACCGCGGATTGTAGCCCTTTTGTCCATCGCCCAACTTAGCAGGAAACCGGACATACTCCTCGTCTCGGATTTCACTAAGTATACGATAGATTGGAATCTTGAAGACTGTGGTTATGCCAGTCCTTGCCTTCAACCTCCTGTTTGCATCTGCTACGTCATCTCGGGGGTAGTCATCCCGGTCATTCCGACGTCCTCTACCCTGGTTCTTACGATTTGAGCCCCGGTCAGACTCCTCTGCTCGGTTGCTTGAGCGGCTGGACTCTTGCCCAACTGCGTGCACCTTACCTGCTGTCTTCTTGTCTGTTGCTACCGAAGCTGCCTTCACGGTTGAAGTTGACGCATCGTCCTCAACTCGGATGTGCTCGTTGATGCGCTGCATGAGCTGGCCCATGGACGCCGGTTGGTGCATGGTAAGCGAGTCCCGCAGTCTATGTCCGACCGGGAGACCACGCTTGTATTGAGTGATTGCAAGGTTGACCGGACAATCCAAGATCTCGTTGAAGGTCTCCCAATATCTGGAGTTGTATGCCTTCAATGTGTCGCTCGGTTCCATCTTGACACTCAGTAGGTGATCAACTTCTTTTGGTGTTTTGGTGTTGGTTTTGAAGCGCGTGACAAAGGCTTCGGCCAACTGATGCCACCTCTCAATACTCCCCTCCGGCAGCCTTTCGAACCACTTCAAACCCAGTTCGCCCAAACTTGACGGGAAGATGAGGCACATAAGAGCGTCATTCCGCCTATGTCCGGCCATGACCTGTCGGAAATGACTTACGTGCATGTAAGGATCCGTCCTCCCGTTGTACAATGTGAACTTTGGCTGGTGGGAGCCCGACGGAAGAGGTGTTGTTTCTATTTCCAGGGAGAAAGGGGTGGCACTCAACCTTGCCAAATCTGAATCCACTAGGAGCGGCGCTGCTTGGCGGGGTGGAGGCATTCCGACCTCCTCGCTGGCGTGAACCCCGTAGGATAACCGCTGGAACGCCGGTATCCTCTGAGCCTCTTGCCGGCGAGCCCGCTCCTTTAAGACTGCCCGCAAATCCTCTGAATGAGCGGAGTAAGAGTACCTCGACGTCGTCACCGGACGTGAGGGCTGGTAAGTACTATCTTGCGCGCTAGACTTCTCTGCATGCACGTCGGAATCACCAACCTTATAACTTCTGGTAATGGAGATGGAAGGTGTGTGTCGCTGACTCTGACTACCTGAACGGCGGGGTTGGGTGCGCTCACTGTGGTCACCCACTCCAGCTACACCCTTCCCCTTGACATGCCGCTTCAAATCCTCCATCTCCGCCGCCATTCGTCGGATGACGGCATCCTGGTCCTTCAACTTGCTTTCCAGGCGTCTGGCGTGTGAGTCTCTCCGCCGCCGATGACCGTCTGGACTCCGGGAATGACCATGACTCCTCCCGCGCTTATCCCGCGCGTCTCCCGACTGTCCTCCTGGGTATGTCTCCAAGTTCCCCATCGGAGAGATGGTGGGAGGTCCCTCTCTGCGTCTGCCCGACTCCGGAGTGATCCCGTCGATGGCGGACACTTGAATCTCCTCGTTGTTCGCCATTGAAGGCGGTCAAATGAGCTTCGGAAGACAAGGTTTTATCTGCAAGCTTCCCACAGACGGCGCCAATTGTACGGGGAGCAAATATTCAGGCAAGCCCGTACTCCTTTCTTCCAAGCTCCGTTTCTGTCTAATCACCTGCGAGCACAACGGCGGTGAGCTACCCGGCGGTGTGTGGACGGAAAAACCCTCTGACGATCAAGTTAGCACACACCATGGGATAGAGAGAGAAAGAGGAGTGAGTGTTTGAGTGTAAGAGTTTCTTATTAAATGTTCGCCCCCCCGGCGTATGGGGGGCGCAGACATGCCTATATACCCTCTGCGCCCCATATCCACTCCCAGTCATCTCCTGACACGTGGCTCCGCTATCCCATCTGTCAGCGTAAACTTTGCTGAACAACACCTAATCTCAACTGCCTGCCTTCTCAGCTGGAGCTCGGCAGCCGAGCTGTTCCATCCACGGCCGTGCTGTGCTTCACACCCAAGCACTTCACTGGCTAAGCCCAAGGAGAACTGGGCTAGGCGACATCTCGGCAAAGCCGAGCCCGGGGCATCTCTTGCGGTCAGCCTTCCTGCCGATCAAATGATTACCTCGGCTGACCACGCCTTTCCGGGCGCTGGTCACTCAGCTTGACTGGCTCCCCCATCGCCTGATCAAGCAGCTCGGTCCAACCGAGCACTGCCTTGCCGGGTAGCTTCTGTACGGTCTGGGGCGGCACATACTCGGCCCAGCACCTGCCCGGCCCAGGTCCTGGCAGCCCATCTCCGGGCGGATCGCAGGTCATCTCGGCCCGATGCACCATTAGGCTCTCAACCTGCTCGGCCGTTACCTCGGCCCAATTCCAGATCATAAATCTCCCTCTCACATCCGATGACATATATCATCAAGGACGGAATTATGAGAAGACTATAGGAGGCCATGACCCTCCTATTTCTGTAAAACATATGGTTTGTCATAGCATTTTAAAAATATATCTCATTTTATATATAAAATGGCCCTCCAGTATAAAAAATATATATATATATATATATTATATTTTCCTACCTTAAACTCTCTTTTTATTTTGCACCAAAAAAACTTCATCCTATTAGAAATTACTTCTATGGTATTTGAATTTTTTTTGTGTATATACATAATTTATATATCATATTGTACATACATGTGTGCATATATATATGGTGAAATTTTTTTATTTGTCTTTTAGTCCCTCCGGTGATGAAATCCTGATTCCGTCCTTGTATATCATTTTCCTATTAATTTACGAACTATAATTAAAAAAAAAAATACAGTAGTTTAATAAATTGAGATTAGAGAAACCCATTTATAATTCTTATTATTCAACACAAAAAAATAATATGATACAAATATTTGCAATAATAATAGTATTAGTTTGAAGCTTGAATATCACCTGCGTACCACTGTTTTTGCAAGCTTGGGGCAGTGTAAATATTGGTAAATGACTCATCAAATGCTGCATCATTTACATCTGTCAATCCATCTTCGTAAAAGTTATCACCAGTTGAAATTATAAAATCTGTGTCCAACTTCTCTGCTGTTTTTCCCATCTGCGAAATGTTCATTAAAATATTAGATTTCGATCCAAATAATTTTCCAAAAAAAAAAAAAAAAAATCTTAATTTGTTGTTGTCAGACAAATTTAATTAGGATCGATGGACTTTCATGGTTTTTTCAATAATGACACCCATAAAAAAAACCAGTAAATTTACCAAGGTATGATTAGAGAATTAGGTTTTTTTGTTAGCACCAAAGGAATTGTTTACCAAAGAAATCCAATAAATAAATGATTTTACATTTCTTAATTGCTCACTTTTATGGTGGAAATGTACAATAAATTTAAGCGTAATGTCCATGTACCTCATTAGAAGATTAGGGGCTTAACTCTCCCTATCTTTTGTGTTTTTTCTCTTTCAATTTGTTTCAAAATCTTTCTTATGTGATTTTTTAGTGTAATTATTTCATTTGTTGTATATTTATTTATTTATTTATTAATATTTTTATTTTTATTTTTAAATCGATAAAAGAGGGAAATAAAATAAAAACTTAAAATCTTATATGTTCAACAGTACTACGGCCACACAATTTCTCTCCCCCACAATTCCCCTAACGAGGTGGTAAGATAAAATGAATATAAAGAGAGTTTTGAGAGAACATTAGAGTATGTGTTACCTCTTCAAATTTGCCATTATTCGGGAGATTTAGAGGGGAGGAGAGAAATTATGTGAATGAAACATTTTCAATTAAATATTAGACAAATAACAATACAATGGTGTCTAGAAGAAATAATTATAAATAAATGATAAATATTCATAATTAAATCATAATTTTTTTATTTTTTATTTTTATGAATTTGTAATAATTTCATTTTTCTTAAATATTCATTCTGATGTAAGTCTTATAAATAAAAACTAAAATAAAAAAAAACTAACAAAACTATAAAAATAAATAAATAAAAATAAATAAAAGAATATTCTCTTTAAAGCTTTACCCAAGAATCAATCAAGAATTTAAGAATGATGGGTGAGGGTCCAATAAGTTTTTTTGGGGTTAAACAAGGACTGACCATCAGCCAAACTGTTGCTTTCTAAAGTTTCAAAAGTCACATTTTTTGATGGAATTAGTATTGGGTAATTTTGCAGTATTGTTTATCACTCAATACTTAAGTATTTCTTAAATTTTTAACAAAAAATATTAAATTTTATAATTTTAATTAATAAATATCAAAAAAGAACACCATGTAGATTTATCCTAAGACCACCATATAATTTTTCATGTTGACGACAACACAATTTCATTCCATTCATTAAATCTACTTTTGTAAAACTTGATTTGGACTTAAATCACATAAATGACTAATGACTTTTGTTAACGTGTGACTTTAGAATACGTGTTTAAGAAATTAAAAAGAAATTATACATTTATTATTATATTTATTTTTATGCAGAATATATAATAATTTTAAATTTTTTAACATTTATCTTAAAATACATGTAAACAAAAATCCATGATTTATAAAACATACGAAAATCTTATAACAAATTATTTTGGAGTGAAAGGCTATCATGATATGCATTATATATATAAGTATAATTTTTAACACAAAAGAACACATGAATTTTTGTTTATAATTTTTATTTTTTATATAAATATAAATAAAAAAAATTGCAAATATAAATTTTATCAAACAGATCCTAATTGTTCCAGAATAATAGATCATATATCAAAATATAAATAATATAGATCACACTATTTTTCACCCATTAAAAAATTATTCTTCACACAATCTGAATGTGTGAATAAAAGCCTCTAATGAAAAGGTGTGCACATGATGAGCCCCATACATGATGGGTCACCACAACATGTGCTCAAAGTCCATAATAGCTACAGATATGGAAAACATCATTGGTATAAAAAATTCCCAAAAATCACAAATGTGTATTTCCCTTTTTGCCCCTTCAATAAAAGGTAAATCAAGTATTTTGGATATGTTAAAAAGCATAAAGTAGTGTCCCATAATGGTCAGTTAAGTGGATATGATATGTTCCACGATGGGCGGTGGTAGTGATATGAACAGATAAGTAGACAAATAAATGATATGTGAAGAGATAGATGGAATTCATGAAAATGTTTTCAATAATGATGTAAGAAATGTAATTATATATAACATTGTTTTAAAAATAAAATACACTCATAATAAAAATAAATAAATAAATTCATGACTCGTATCATAATTTGTGTTTTTAGAACTGTCTATTTTTTTCTCACCAAATAAACCAATAATCTTAGGAATCTAAAAATAAAAAAATCTCCGTAATGTTATATATATATATATATTTTACTAGGGCATCTACCTAATTTCAAATTTTGAAAGGCTAAATGAGGCATCTTAGTGCTCAGGCATCTACCTAAATGAGGCATCTTAGCGATAAGGCATTTACTTTTTAAAGTTCCACAAGAATTCCGTGATTTTTTTTTGTTTTTTTGTCCTTTTCAATTCATGGAATTAAATAATTTTAGCAGAACCGAAGGGCTTAATTTTAAAAAATATATTGTGCTATAACATCTGTAATCTTTGGATCATGACTTAGTATTGCAATATTAATTATGACTTATTATAATTATTATTTTGATTATAATAAAAAATATATTTAGTTATGCCTAAAATAATATTTAGTTATGATTTATTGTGTTTCTTTAGTTATGACTCAAAAATAAATTTGTTATGACATCGTCACTTCCCTATGGTATTTTGGAGTGTGCATTGTAAAATGATCTTATAATATAATGCTTCAATTAATAGATTATTATAAGTTAAAAGTTAATAATTATAAGCAGAAGTCAAAGGGGTGTTTGGTGGGGTTTTTTTGAGTCAACTTATGGCTTCTGACTTTTTAAAAGTTATTTTAAACTGTTTGGTTAAACTTATTTCAAACAGTTTCTGATTCTAACAACTCATTTTAAGTCAAAAAAGCTGATTCTGAGAAGCTGCTCACCCCTTGTTTCTGATTATTAGCTTCTACTGTGGATATATTAATTCACGGTTATACTCTTAGATTTTTTATTTTTTATTTTTTTTAAAATAGAAAAAGATCTAAATGGACTATAAAATATTATTATTATTTTTTATGAGAAATGTAGACAAATAGTGAATGATAAAAAATAAAAGTTAATTAAAAAAATTACTTCACAGCTTATTTAACAAATATTATTCAATAATTTAAATCTATAATCTAACAGCTATACCAAACAGATTAACAACTTCTGATTGAAGTCATAATCTATAATCTGTTAAGGTATAATCTATTTTAACAGCTACACCAAACAGCACCAAAAGCACTCACCATCTAACTTCTAGATAATCAATTTTTTAAAATTATTTTTGTCCCATAAATTATATGAAATTACATCAAACAACCTCAAACAAACTCTCACAATAAAAAAAAGATATAAATAGCTGCAACAAACAACCCGATAACATGCGCCCAAGTCCATATTGGATAGAGATGTGGACAAACATCATTAGTGTGAAAATTCTCAAAATTATACATGTGTATTTTTTAATGAATAAATATGTTTGATCATATAATTTTTAATATTTGATCAATTTAATTTTTTATAAATAATTTTTTTTAATGAGTATAACAAAACAAACGATTTCAATTACTGAAATGACTCATCAATTCAAGGCAACCAAAACGTTTTTGTTTTATTACGCTTTATCTTGGTTTGGGAAGTGGGTTGATTTTTTGACTTTTTAGTTTTTTTTTTTTTACTATTTTAACCTGGACTAAAAAACTTAGTTTGGAAAATATTTTTTTTGACTTTTTTGACTTCTTTTTTTTTTTTTTTTTAGTTAGAGAAGAATATATGATTATAGGTTAGATGTGATGTTTTGTTGGTTGTGGCTAAAATATCTTATTTTATCTTTTGCGACTAAAATAGTCAAAAAAAAAAAAAAAAAAAAAAAAAAAAAAAAACCCTACAAATCTTCTTCCCAAACGGTGCCAAATAAAGAAACTAACTGCAATAATGTCAACAAATACGTGACAAAAAAACAACCTAACAATTCAATTACAACAGGCCAACATATATATATATATATATAGCATGTTATGATACACCCCTCTTAAAAGGTTATACAATTTTATTATGTATTTTTTTTTTTTGGTAAAATTACAACAATTTATAATTTAAAAATAAAATTAAACATTTTGTGGTAATGTTACGCAGTTTTGAAGTAATGTTATACATTTTTCGATTAGAAAATATTTAGATAAAAAAAATGTATAACATTATTACAAAAATATGTAACATTATTATAAAATACGTAAGAATCACAAATTGTCATAATTGTAAAAAAAATTACATAATCTATCACAAAATACATAACATATACCACAAAGTATTTAACAGACGCATATGTACAAACCCTTTAGGCTGTATTTGGTTGGAGGATTTGAAAAAGAAAGGAAAAAATTAAGTGAAATGTGAATAAAATATACCTACATTTTACCTAATTTCACATACCTTTTTCCATTTCCTTTTCAAAAATATACCTACATTTTATCTACAAATTATTGTTTTTACCTAAAATCTAGGTATAAAACTATTTTTTAAAACTATTTTCCCATTTTACCTATTTTTAAAACTATTCAAAGACAAAAAGCAGAATGCAACATCTTTTGTATATGTATATATATATATATATATGATCATCAATACTTTACTTTGAAAATGATAATATAAAAAAAAATCAGAAAATAAAGAAAGTATGAAAAAGAAAGAGAACCTGAAGAGCAATTTCAGATTGGTTGTGAGTTCCTCTTCTTCCCCAGTCTCCGATCACCATAACACTCAGCGATCCATCGGCTTTCGCGGGGTGTTCGAACCTTTGAAGATCGGCTATGGAAACACTTGCCAAACACAGCCCAAAAAGAGTAACTGTGAGTTTCAGATGATGAGAGAGAGACATGTTTTTGTTACTAATCAACAACAGAGCAACTATGACTTTTTGAACAAAAACTAAGAGGTGGGTGTGAGAATGTATAGGGGTAGCAACGCTACATATAGGAAGCCTTGCTTGTACATATAAAGTTAAGAAAAATGTTTGGATCCTTTTTGAGAGGATCCCTCCACTTCTACAGTGTGGACTAATAATTTGTTTGTATTATTTATTTATTTTTATTTGAATTAATCACAAATGAGTACTGTTGTAAGGGTACTGTTTTGTAACAGTCTCAATTATTAGTGTAAAGTTAAAGGGTGGTGCATATTACAATATTTTTGATTAAAAAACAAACATTTTTAAGGAAGATACTTGGGACTCTCATTATTTTTAACCTTCACAATCTCTAATTAATTTATAATTACACATTATATATATATATATATATTTTCTCCGCTCTCTCCTCCCCCTCTCTCACAAAAGTGTGGGGGCGGTGGGCTCTGGAACATTTCCCCATTTTCAAATAAAAAGAATCATGTAGAATGATGTTGATATTTTTAAAATTATAAATTAAAATAACAAATATTTTTAAAATAAAATAATTACAAGAAGCTATGCGATTTTGTATAAAAATTATATATAATTTCTTATATTGATTTTTAAGAGACAATAATATAATGTTCTATAATTAGTGGAAGATACTACATAACTTTGTCGTGGTAGCTATCTACACTTAATATTTTCTCATTATAGAGAATTTGAGTCATAAGTTCAATTTCACAATTTTTGGGACAATAGTTCTGATGTCTGTTTTTTTTTGAATTAAAAAGGACAAAACAATTTGAAAGATCATATTAACTCTATCTATATATTTACGTTACCTATTTATCAACATGTCATCTTCTTATTTGTTCACGTGTCAATTATCTATTCACATAATTTACATATTTATTTATATCACTACCACCACCACTAGTAGCTGCCATTGGCCACTCTCGGTGACTTTTCTGGTGTCGGTGGTTGGCCGACGACAGTGGTGTAAAAATAGTTTGAAAAAATATCTTTCAAGACAATAATTTGTTCTTCTCCTCCAAATAATTTCATGAATTATGTTCTTTTTAGTAAAAAAGATCAATCCTTGGACCAAATACTATATTCCCTACAGAAATGAACTTATCTCCAATTAACCCATAATTGTAATATCAAAATATATATAAAACTTATTTATTTTTTTTAAATATGTGATTTAAATTTAAGTATTCATTTTTTATGGTGCAATTTATATTTATAATAAATCTACATAATATAATTTTGGAGAATTATTTTAAAGTCCCTGTTATTAAGATTTTATAAGATAAATGACATACAATATTTTTATAGTAGTTGAGATCCCTCAATATTTTTATAGAGAAAATTCAACTTAGAAAAATTTGAACTCAACTCAGAAAAATTTCAACCATGACACAATGAAATTCAATTTTCACAAAAAAAATTCTCTGATTTCACAAAGAAATTTCAAAATTTCTCTAGTATGATCACAGAGAAATTTCATCTATAGACCTTATCTAATAAAAAAAATATCTTGAATCTCTCCTATTACACAAAGTTAGGGAGAGATGTTTCACTAACTTTTCTTATAATTTATATATATATATATTAAAAATCTACGTTATATATATTTTTTCATAGCTAATGATCTCATTAAATGTACCAATAATGTGTAATGAATAGTACAAAAAGAAGAAAGGCCAAAAAAAAAAAAAAAAAAAAAGGGACAAGCTTGGAGGGTCCCAAATGGGAACAACTCTCTCAAATATTTTATACGTATACTTTGTAGGTATATGTACATATGAGGAGGTGACAAGATAAAAAGTTAAGGTCAATATTATATTGGGACATGGGGCTCTAAAATCCTAACCAAACCCTTCATGTTGACAATAATGTACCCATTTCAATTATTTCACGTCTTTCGATCATTTCTCCACATTCTTGCCTTTTTTATTAATTGATCAAATAAAAAGTAGGAAAAAATCTTTTTGCCTCATTTACCCATAGGGAGGTGGATGTAAGTAAAGTGTAGGATCAAAACAAGTTATATATTAAGGTCTTGTTTGGGTACTTCCAAATAATTTAAAAAGTCAAAAAGTTTCTCAAAAAATTAAAAAATTAACACTATTCACTAAAAGTCAACAATTACGGCTGCACAGCTCCCAATTCAAATTTTTCTCTAAAAATCAATTTTCACAATTTTTTATTACACATTTTTTCATAAAAAGTCAAAAAGTTAACCCAAATATCCATATTTTCAATCTCAATTTTTCAGTCAAAAAAGACAAAAAGTGCACTTATTTAGTCTTCCCAAACTTGGCCTAAAAAGAACTCAAATTTGCTAATTTAATAAATGAATTTAAGGGGCTAAGTTGAATTGAGTATAAGTTGAAAAAATTAATCTGCTGAACTTGCTTATTTTATTGATACCTTTTTTAATAGTGAAGCTGGTGGTGATGGTTTACATATTTATGAAGAAATTTATACCTTAATTTTTAATATTTTTAAAGTTTATTATTAATATCTAATTATTTTTCAAAAATTGGATTGAATTGATATTTCGCCATTAAAATTTCCTAAAAAATCACATGGCTTAGGCAACATTATTTGTCAGAGTTATTGTATTTAATGATGAAAGTAATAAATTGTAGTTTCGGGTGGGCATCCTACAGTTTGATTCGCATTTTTAAAGGTTTAGAATTAAAATTTATAACTTTTCTTTTCATATAAATTTATAAGATAATCACACAATGGTTGGTCTAGTTGGTGACGACTGGAGTCTAGAGGTTTGCACCCTCCCAGGTCTCAGGTTCAAATCTCCTAACCAGCAAACTCATATCTTGGGGTCACGGACCGCAGGGCGTAAGCACTGTTTCGAAAGGCTTGTTTAGACTGTATGGACTTAGTTTGGTGCGCGTCCTAACCAGCAAACGCATGCCTTAGGCCACGGACCGTAAGACGTAAGTCCTATTTCGAAAGGGTTGTTCGGATTGTAGGAACTTAATCTGGTACGCGTAAGTTAGCCAATAATACCCTACATAACCACAAAAAAAAAAAAAAGACTGTACAGACTTAATCTAGTACGCGTAAATTGGCCCAGAATATCCTACATAAAAAAAAAAAAATTATAAGATTAGGATGAACTAAATTTTTAGGCCTATTTATGATAATAGTCCTTGAACTCAACCTGGTTTGTTCGATTCAATTCTTATTATATTTATATAAGGGTATAATCCACCAAAAAAACTAAACGTTCATGTCAATTTAACTACACCGTTATTCCAATCTATAAATAAAAAAGGAAAATGCCTGGTAGCTCAAAGCTACCAGGCTCGAATGACTCAAGAGGGAGAGGGAGAGGGAGAGAAAGAGAGGGAAGAGAAAGAGGAGGCACCACCGCCACCGCCTCGCCCCGCCTCGCCGATCGCCGATCAGAGCTCGTCGCCTCGCTGCCGCCTCGCCTCGTCACCGTCACCGCCTCGCACAGAAGCTTCGATCGTCGCAGCTCCGGCCCCGACTCCTCCTCCAGCCATTTTTATGGCCCCCTCCCTCCCTCCTCCTCCTCCTCCTCCTCCTCCTCCCTTCTTCTCTTCTTCTCCCTTCTTCTTCTCTTCTTCTCCCTGAACCAAAAACCAGAAAAAACCAGGAAGAAAGAAAGGAAAAAAAAAAAAAAAAAAAAATTCGACACCAAAACGACATCGTTTTGGTGTCGAGCCGCGGTTTCGAGCCGCGATTTCGAGTTACGTAGCACGATCGAATAAAAAAACTAAAATGTTATTGGTTCTTTATTTTCTAAAATATATTTTTATTTAACATATCAATTTGTTGGGCAGAGTTAAGATTGTATTTGAGTTTTCAAAAATAATTTTCTGAGTTTTTCAATTTGTATTTTTATATTTTAATAAATATTTTAATCAATTTTGAGATCTACTTAATCTTAATATAGTACAAAAAAAATTTAAAAAATTATTGAATACAACAAAATATAAAAATTTATTAAATTTTTGTATTTGTTTTTTTTTTTTAAATTTGTTTAAGTTGTTTTAGCAAATATTATATTATTTTTTAAATGTATTTAGATTAGGTGTACCTAAAAAATAAAAAAATTATGACAAATATTTTAAAAATTCATTAAAAATAAAAAATTTATTTTTTAGAAAGTGAATTCAATTTTCTAAAACCAAAGCCTACTCCAACCCCTACCCTGGTTCAAACAGCCTTCAATTCTTTTTAATAGTAAAAATTTTATTTGATAACTAATTGATTTTGTTTAAAAAAACAAGGGACTCCATCCATTAAAAACTCAAAACTCATTAGAACCTAATCTCTATTAGGTTTGTCTTCTCAACACTCAAATCAAACCAAACCAAATAAGGTTTTTTTTAGTAATTTTTTAATTTTTTGGTTAAAATATAATGTAATAAAAATTAATATGTTTGGGATGACTTTTTGACTTTTTATAGAAAAATATGTCAAAAGTAGAGAGAAAATAAAATTTTTAACTTTTTGGTATAGGTTGTTAGCTTTTTAATTTTTTTAATAACTTTTTTGCTAAAAAAATCACTTACCAAACAAGACTTAATAGTTAAATAATTAATTGATCATGTATATAAAAAAAGATGTGCTTGATATTATAGATAATGAAGTTATCATGTAATAATTAAAAAAAGAATGACATAACATCGAATACAATTGTAAAAGTTTGTGTATTTTTTTTTTTTAAGACAATAGTATCTTATTAAAAGTTTATTTTACTTATCCGTTTGTTTGGACATAAATTTTTTTTAGTACAATGAAAAACGAAAGTAAATGGAAAATATTTTACACAGTCAATGAAAAACTTATTTGGGTAGAAAACATTTTTAACTTTTAAAAGGTGTAAAATATTTTCTAACTAAAATTTTACCACTCTCACTTCTATCACAACACGACTCTCACCTCCATTACCATACCACCATCACCACGACTCCCATTATCGCATTTGTTGCCCTACCACCATGCCACCACCTCCACTTCTACTTTTGTTCCACTATCACCACCACTAAATATAGAAAAATATTTTTTTTTTTAAAAAAATTTCGTAAAAAATATTTTTCATTAGAAATTTTTTTTTTTTTTGGCGCAAACAAACGGAGGTGAAGAAGTTCACATTTAAAAGTTCTTTTCTTTTTTACAAAATTTGTGAAGCCTAAATTTTTTTAGTGGCTACATTTATATATATATATATAATTTTTTGGATTCGCCACTTTCTGGCTATATAATAAGGGCGTGGTTTTTTTCGAATTTATGAAATGTATGTTCAACCGACATGAGAGGCCGACCAATAGTCTTTACTTTTGTAATTCGAACTGTTTAGGTTATCAGTCCGTGTATGTAGACTATTGGAAAAATTATAAATATATGGGACGATTATAAAATAATTATACTATAAATTAAAATAAAAATTTTGGTGCAATTCTGAGTTTGAACTCGGCTCATTTGCTTATCGAATTTGTTTATAGAGTTCGAACTCGGCTCGATAACTAATTGAGTTTGAACTTGGCTTGACTTGTTAATATTAATTCAAGGCCAAGTTTGGGAAGTTTAGAATAAGTGTACTTTTTGACTTTTCTTGTATTATGTGTAGAAAAAGTAGAGAGAAGATGTTGATTGATGTGACCCAAAAAAGATAAAAAGATGAAATAAGTGCACTTATATTGGGATGCCAAACTTGGCCTTAAATTCGGTTTGATTCGACTTGATAAGATTTTTTTAATATTATTTATATTATTTAATATATAAATAATATATTTATTATATAATTTAAATAAAAGTAAACGAGTCGAATTTGACAAGCCGAACTTATTTGAGTTTGAGCTCAGATCGTTTACTAAACGAGCTTAATATTTAGATTCGAATTTGAACTTGATTCATTTATTAAACAAGTTGAGTCGAGTCGAGTTGAGTCTGTTCATGAATAACTCGATTCATTTGTTATCCTAGCTCTGACAAATAAGAAGAATTGCACTAAACACATGAATGAATTTGCAACATGCACATAGGAGAGTTGTACCATTATGAAAATATAATTGCAGCAAACACATGAATAAATTAGCAACATGCACACAAGAGAGTTGTACCATTATGAAAATGTAATTTTTTTTACTTCTGCTCCACAGAAATTCAATTTTTCTTGTATATTTATGGATATTGCCAAGTTCAGAAGTTAAACTCACTTTTCAAATCCAATAATGTGGCAAGCAATTAAAATCTATAAGATAACTTTTTCTCTCGTATATTCTCTAATCATCAGCTAAATCGTCTTTCTTAAACATTATTGGTCAAGAAAATGGGTTTATATATTATTTTTTTTAATATTTATTAATGAAAATTCAAATTAATCTAATAATCATAATTATATAATTTTATCGTATCTATATTTTTGTTACATAGAATTGAAAATTTTATTTTTAAAATCATATTTATTATTTTTTTAAAACAAATATAATTTATTTTTAATAACTTGTTTGGATATGGGATGCATGAGTTGATTGATAAGAGGTTGTGAGTGGATGATGGAGGGCAATGAGGGAAGAACGTAGACCCTACCCTAGTAAGAAGGCACCATGGTTTTTGGACCTTTATGGTTTTTTTGCCACTTTCAAAATCAAATCAATAAGAAATCTGAATTAAATAATTTTTGCCACTTTCCTTATCTATTTTGGACCTTTATGGGTTTTTATTTATTTATTTAATTTTTTTAGAAAAAAAAAAGGGGGGTTAGGAAGCTGAGCTGTTTGACTGGTAGTTGGAGAGATCTGAGCCGGCAGATCAGATGAGAGTTGTAGGGTTATAAACTGAAGCCTTATGTGATCCAATCGAATTGGAGAACAGCGAACTTCAACGCTGCACTTTGTGCTCAGATATTTATGTAAAAGGTTGTTTGGGGTATCTAAATAAGTGTATTTTTTATTTTTTTAGATTAAAAAGTTGAGAAAAAAATATGAATGTTTGAGTTAATTTTTTAACCTTTTATAAAAAAATATGTATTAAAAAATTGTATAAATAAGTGTGTAGGAGAAGATAGTGTAGTAGGCCGTGCGGAATGGCAAGGCAGTCGGTTGAATGAGTACATGGGAAAAGATTGCCTCCTTTTCGCGCTTTGATTGGACGGTATTGTTCGGCCCGTGGGGGCTCACCACGGATTCCATTTTTCTAAACGGAATCGTTGAATGTGTAGAACTCGTCGAGTACTATATGCCTGTAAAAAATCACGTTGATTGGATATCGATAGCTATCTGATCGTGTTAGTTTTTTTTGTCAACTGTTAACTATAATACCATCCAATTTTTATACAAAACTGATTTGATCATATAGTTAGCGATATTCGATAGACGTGATTTTTTACAGGCATATAACATTAGACGAGTTCTATATATTAAACTGTTCGGATTATTAAAACGAGACCCATGATGAGCCCCACAGGCCCAGCCTTACCATTTAACTTAGTGAATATACACATGTTAATTTTTTTTTTCTCCTTTCATTACAGATGGCTTGACGTCAGTACGTTGATGGGTGAGAAAAGTTAAACTTTTATATTAATTTACCATTCAAATTAATATTTATATATTAATTTTTTAATATTTTTTTTGGTAAATAGTGATAACTTTTAATTTTTTGACTTTTTTTGAACTTGCCAAACCAGTCCTAAATGTTCATAGGTGGTGTTTTGAGAAGTTGATAAAAAATTGATTTTTTAATTTTTTTAATTTATTTTATCTTTTTATGAATAAAAAATATAAAAAATAATGTGACAAAAAAATAAGTAAAAAACTAAAAATTAACTTTTTTTTTACCTTCCCAAAATGTGAGCTTTTTTTTTTTTTTGCCTTCCCAAATGACCCAGTTGCCTTCCCAAAAACTGATTGAAAGTTGGGACCAGAGCAAACGAAGACAAAGCCTTGTTTGGTTCTCGTCAATTATTATTCATTCTGCTTGAGAGAAATCCATCCCAGTAGTACCTGCCTCAGTTGGCAGTTGTCACCCTACACCTATGTGTTTTCTTGTCTTGTTTCATATAAAATTTTGGGCTTTGATTTGTGGCACTAATTTGTTGAGCACTAATGGCACTAATTTTTATATCAGGTAAAGAAAAAAAAAAAAATAAAGTTATCAAAATAGGAAATTAGTGCCATTAGTGCCAACAGTTTTAGTGCCACAAATCATTTTTTTAAAATTTTATTTGATTGTTTAGGTTGAAGTTTCAACAAGAAAAATGATTTGTGAACAAAAGTTTGCATATTAATTTTAGAATAATATGTTAATGACATTTAAAATTATAGGAATAATCGATATTGATTGGAGTGTTTTAGAAAGGTAATAAAAAATTTGCTTTTCACTTTTTATCAAATTTTTTTGATTTTTTTAAAAAGTGATTTGAGAAGTTGGTAAAAAGTTACTATTGACTTTTTTCATTAATATTTATTTGTGATGTCACATCACAATAAAATGACCAAATTATTCCACCCAATTTAGCCTCCGTTGGGGAAGTGGGTTGGCTTTTTGACTTTTTGACTTTTTTAGCTATTTTAGCCTGGACTAAAAAGCTTGGTTTGGGAAAGGGCTTTTTGGCTTTTTTGACTTTTTTTATGAGAAAATAGTGTAATGATTATGAGTTAGATGTGATGTTTTGTTTGCTGTGGCTGAAATAGTCTGTTTTGTCTTTTGTAACTAAAATAACCACAAAAACCCTTGCCAAACGAAGCCTTAAAAAATTTACATGTATAATTCTAAACAATATAAAGGGTACAATTGTAATTTCTCATGTAATTTTTTTTCACCTTGTCAAATGACTTTTTGCTAAATGTAACTTTTTTTTCCCAAGCTGCAAATGCAACTTTTTACCAATATTGCCAAAAGATCACTGAAAATGCAAGAATTATAAGAAATCGTGACTCAATCATTAAAGCTCATCACCTAACGCTTATAAAAAAAAATCTCAAAAAAAACTCTTATTACTGGAAATTTCAATTTCTCTATGACCCAATAAGATGAGGCCTATTTTTTATGTTTAACTTGAGGTCTCGAAAAATCTCAAACTGTTGTTGCATTCTGAATTAAAATCCTATTCAAATTATTTTATTTATATATTATTATTCTTAAAATAAAATTTCATAAATTTTTGAAAAGAGAGTGAGTAGACATATAAATTAATACCAATAGTGTGCAATGTGTGGGTGGAATCTAACTAGTTAAATAAGAGAGTGAGACGGTCATTATCCTGGCAGAGAAAATTCAAAACAAACGTCGGTCACTGTTACCTTTTTCTCTCTCTTTTCCTTTCTTGTATTTTCAAGAAGAGTGATTCGACTTTGTATCTTATATAGGTATATTATGATTTTGTATCTTTGTGTAACGAATAAATTACAATAGTATATCTCTCTGTTTTACAAAAATGTGAGCTCTATATGTTTGAGAGAGAGCAGCATACCACGCGTCATAGAAAAATTTTATACACAAAAACAGTAATAAGAAAACAGTAATGATAGAGACTATTAAAAAATCCCATCACTAATAGCTCTAATGAGTTAGAAAATGTAAAAAATAAAAGAAAAAAGAAAAATACAAGAGACAACCATCACATCAAAGGGAGAGCCACCTCATTAGTGCTCTCCTAGTGCTCCCTTTTTAGTACTCCCAAACATTAATTATAAGAAAAATCGATCATAAAAGAAAAAATAAGATATAAATTTACGTGGCTTAACAAAATTATTTACATACATAGCTCACATCACCATCGGGGGTGGTGGCCTAATAGAGAAGGCATCCCTCTCTACATGCGTGAGCCATGTTCAATTTTTGAGAGAGGCGAGTTCCACTGCTTTGCAGTTGGCTTTCTTTGGAGAGTTTGTCTGTACTCCCCTCGAAACTTGAGCTCGTTTACGACGTGTGGTTGAGCTCAATTGGTGTCTCAGTGGTGAGTCCCTTCTTTTCGGTTGGATTAAATTAGGATGGTAACCGACTACCCTTTGAACTCATGGATGCAGTGATGATATTTCATAACATCATTTTTTTCTTGTTCAAAAAAAAAATAAAAATAAAAATAAAAATACACACACAATGTAACTATCTTTTGTTTATAAAGACAATAATATATATGTTAAAATTTAGATTAAGAAATTATTATAATACCCACTGAGCATGTTTGTTTTGAGGGATAAGAGGGTGGGACTGGACTATTAGTCCCACCGGACTAATAGTCCATTGTTTGTTTAAAGAATTTTGCTCCGGACTAATAGTCCCCCCGGACTATTAGTCCCACAAATATGGGACTATCCTATCCCATGGGGGGGTGTGGGATAGAAACCATGGGATTGGTATCCCATTAGATTATTTTGTGAAATGTCCATTTTACCCTCCATGCTATTACTTAGTAAACAATTAGAAAATGGTAAAATAGTCTTTTGAACATTTATAAATTATTTTTTTAGTGTTGTTAATTTAAAACTATATATTAAATAAAAAATTTAAATTATAAATTATAAATTATAAATTAAATTTAATTAAAAATAATATATTATAAATTATGGCCTTATAAATTAAATTTTTTTAGTGTTGTTAAAAAATTAAATTTACATATTAAATTAAAAAAAAATTTAGTATTGTTAATTTAAAATTATATATTAAATAAAAAATATAAATTATAAATTAAATTTATTTAAAAATAATAAATTATAAATTATGGCCTTATAAGTTAAATTTTTTTAGTGTTTTTGAAAATTTAATTTATATATTAAATAAAATTATTTTTTTATTGTCGTTATTTAAAATTATATATTAAATAAAAATATAAATTATAAATTATAAATTTAATTTAATTGAAAATAATAAATTAAAAATTGTGGCCTTATAAATTAAATTTTTTTAGTGTTGTTAAATTATAAATTATAGATTATAAGGGTAAAATAGTCTTTTGAACATTTATCCTTATCCAGTCCGTCTAACCAAACATTGGATTTACTAAAAATAGTTCAATCCAGACATCTAATCCCATGACTAAACAAACATAGGATACAAATCCAATCCAACCAAATAGTCCCGGGACAATGTATCCCGAGACTAACAGTCCGATAGATTACAATCCCCCCTTATCCAGTCCGCCCAAACAAATACACTCTAATGCAATTTGCCACGTTGGAGTACATATAACACAAAATATCACATCTCATTCAAGAATGATTGAATTATACCATTGATCAGGCCCGGCCTTGAGGTCAGGCAAGAGAGGCCTGCGCATTGGGCCCCTAAATTTGAGCTGAAAATAGGGATCCTAAATATAATTTTGTATTTTAGATATTAAAAAAAGGTCAGATATTGCTAAATTATAAAGCAATAAGACCCGATTTTTATGTTTTTTGAGTATTTGTAATGATTGCTTCTTATCTTAATATATGAAAGTAAATTTTTGTTTATAATTTTAATGATTATATGTGCAAGTAAATTTTTTTGTGGCTACAATCAAATAAAAAAATTGTTGTAACTTATCGTTTTATCCATGATTTTTTTTTTATTTTTTATTTTTCAATATAAGAAGGGCCCCATTTCTGAAATTCACCTTAGGCCCCTAAATCTCAGGATTAGCCCTACCATTGATAACAAAAAGTTGAGATTTTACGAACTTGAAGTAATATGGATTAAAATACCCTGTTTTACATCAATCCATAATTACATAATTTATAGCACAAATTAGTGCTAAAAATGGCAAACTCTTGGGTATTATATATATATATATATTTCAAGTACTTCCCTTTGAGAATTGGGGTTGGACTTGTAAGTTCTTTGTTCAATTTCTATAATATGTTTGCCCAGTGACGAGACACTCTCTTATCTAATGTAATGTTTGAATTCGAGCACAACTTTCTCTTTGCACCAATTTTTTTTTATAAATAAAATCCAAGTTTTAAAAACCAACAAATATGAATTTAGGATTGGCTTCTATATTTTGTCAACTTACCAATCTCCACTAAATTTCGGAAAATATTTACATCTCTGAGTGAAGCATCCTAGAGACACTCCATTGATGTATAGGTTGACCAAAAACATCATAGAACACCATTTTCGCCTCGGTACTCTTTAGCTGCATCGACATGAAGCCTTGGCCATCGTAAAAGAAATGTACTGCGCATTTTTCGTGCTTTTTGTCATCGCCCCTCCATGCCTTTGAGCCCGCTCCACTTGTCAAAAATTGGATCCGACTACATTTCATTAGACGGTTTCATTAGCAAAATCGACGAGCTAGATGATTTCATTAACAAGAGACTTTGTGAAATTTTATTGAAGGGCATGATCAAATTACTTGTCGGGGCAGCTAATACGTTGTAGGCAATGGTCGTGCCCATTCACATAAAAATCGACACCATTGATCTGAAATTTTCAATTGAGGTTTAACATTACATCAAACATGTCCAATGAAATCATATGTTAATTCACAGATAAATTTATTCACATATTTACATACCTATTTGTTGTTGTGCTATTTCTGAGTGCGCTAGTGTGTCCAAGTTCGAAAGGTTTGCTTTCAAATTAAAGACAAAGTGGTGAAGTCAAATCCTCTGTTCCTATCTCCCTGTTCCCCGGTCTCATATTACCTCTGCCACATGATCAAGTCTAGAGAGACTCATCGTGTGTTAGAGAGAGAGAGTTTAGGACAAAGGGACAAGAAAGAATTGAGACAGTGGACGTGCAAAATCTATATAATTTTATTTTGGCCTTCCTAAACTTCACAAAAACCTTATTACCTATGCAATTTTGATTATTTATAAAAGAAATTAACATTTTGATCCTAAAAAATCTATATAAAGTACTTTGGCTCTCAAAAATTTTAAAATTTTATCTGTACAATTTTTAAGTCTTGCACTAAATGAGGTCAGAGAATCCCGTGTGGGAACAAGGAAACAAACATTCGTTGAGTTTGTAGTGAAATAAGTAGTTCTTTGTTTGGAAGATCATATTTTCCCATCCTTAATGAAAAGTATTGTTTCTTGACTTTAAAAAACAGATTACCTCAAGAACAGGGAGGAGTTGGTCAATGAGTTCTTGAGTATCACCATGATGACTTATGCTTCTGATTGCATGGTGACCAACCACAATCTTCCACTCAGCAGTTGAATTTCTCAATGCCGAATCCAAATCCTTATTACAAGATCAACATTAGTCTAATTAGCTGCATTATAGTCATTAGTGTGTGCTTCTACATACAATGTCAAACCCCCCCAGGTAAGGGCCATTATTTGGCCCAACGGCCCATGGTCTGACCGAGGCTTGCTCGACCCAAGCCCTTATAGCCCATCGCCAATAGAATTTGGTCTAGGCTTGGGCCTAGATATTGAAACTAGACCAGTTAATCCGTGAGAGGTGGCTTGCCGGCTCACCCAACGAGCATGCAAGAAAAAAAAAAATTTAAATAATAAAAAAAGTGATAAAAAGAAAGCAAATAAGCTCAAAAATAGGCTTGAATCGCAATTATTTGGGCTTAGCCCGCGGGCCCACCTGTTAGCATGTCTAGGCCAAGCCCATTGGGAACCTAAGATTTTTGGGCCTGGGCAAGCCTAACTTGTTAGGGAAAAGCCCACGAGTGTGCTTGGGCACTATTTTCATGGGTTGGCCTAGGCTAGCCTAATGCTAACCCTTACTTCAAGGGATACTTTAGATACCTTTAGAAGATTATTAAGGTAAATCTCCCGAGGATATATGCCTCGCCAATCGTAAACACGCTCTTCTGGATCAGTGAAGTAGACGTCAACAAAAGGAGTGGTGTCCATAAAGAAGAAATCTGCACTTCCTAGTGACAAAATAAAACAAGAAGAATAAGTCATAGATTGACAAAAGATTGAGACTTAACAAGAGGAAAGTAGTTAATGAGAGCTAACTAATCCAAACCTGTATTAAGGGTAAATGATCTCAAGCAAATCCATCTACTATCAATCTTCTTAAGCATTGGGTTCAATTGTGCCTTCGCGTCGCCTCTATAGTCATGATTGCCTAAAACTGCCACAAAAAAACAAATTATCAGTAGAAATAAATTTTCATATTAAGTTTAATTTATGCTTTATCAAATAATATCAAATTATCAAATAAGTAAAGTATTTCTGTGATGATTTATGATTCAATATTTGAAGTGAACTTAACTCGAAAAAAGCCTTAATCTTCAAAAGGTTTTACTATAATAAGTTTCACATTGAATTGTAGTGCCCAAGATACACAAAACTATAATGTATTATCTAAAATCTTAAAATTCAATCATGGAACACTGCTTCTTCTAACATGTTTTGTTTTTCTAGCTATCTTTGCCTAAAACCATGTTTTTCTTTTTGTGTTAACTATCTTTTATGTTAATTGAATTGAGTGATCTGGGAAACAAATTTCAAACCAAATCAACAACATTCATTTACCTTCAAAATTCTAGAGCTGAAAAATTGTTTAGCATGTGTGAGAAAATTAGGGGTATATCTAAGGTTTTGAATATCTATTTTTCAAACAATTCCAGACTTGGCTGACAACTGATGCAATATTTTCCCATTACTTTTCAATATATCGCCCGTTACATCCAATTTTTTTAAAAGTATTTTTATACTTGGAATATTTTATTCATTCATTATTTTCATTTTTTCTTTCTGTGTTACTTTCCAACATATTACCAATATTCTAATATCTCAGCAGTATATTCTCAGTCAATATTTAAATATTTTGAAATAATGTGTGGAACTTACTGCTATACCATGGCTTCTGCAAGCTCTTTTGGGAATAAATTTTTGTAAATGACTCTTGAAATGCCGGATCATTCACACCCTTCAATCCATTGTCATAAAAATTGTCTCCGGTAGAGATCACAAAGTCTATGTCTAGTTTCTCTCCAATCCTTCCCATCTGTGATAAAAGTATTGAAATGTTATACAGAGTATATTTAAAGGGTAATCGATAATTGCTGCTACATGTTAGCAGCATAATCACAATGGCAGGGAAAAGATATCAAGAAAATGCCCTCAATTTACTTTTCCAACAAAACTAGCGAGTCAATGATATAATAAGAACAAATGTTGCTGTAATTTTCTTTAAGATCGTAACAGCATTCGATTTAAGTTGTAAAAGTGAAACAATGTGAATGGTGAAATCCATAAATTCTTTACTCTTGCAAAAAAAAAAAAAAAGACGACTTTCACCAAGCGACTTAGAAATAACACGTTGACTTGATGATTTTGAGAAAAACGTACATTGTCATATTGATATAATGATATGTACTCTTACCAAAAAAAATTGAAAACAATAGGGAAAAGAAAAAGAAATAAGGAAAAAAAATTTGTTCATTTAGAAGAATTGTTCATTAACACCCTTAAACATATTATTTCTGCTAATCCAAAAACCCTAGTAGACCTCAATTCTCTGTCTTCTACTTTTTCTTTTTCTTTTTCTTATTTTCCTTTTCTGTTTTTTTCTCTCACCATGCTGTGGCTACAATCAAAACCAAAACCAGAAAGGATAAAGAATATTGTGTTTGTGAACACATTGTGATCAATCTTCACATAATCATTTCATTAGGATTTACACATGCCACCAAATCAAAACCCTTTTCATTTCTCACACTTCCAATTTTACTTTTCAATCTTCTTTATGTTTTCCATACTCATTTCTTTTCATTTTTTTTTTTGGCATTCGATAAGATGTCAATTGGTTAATAACAATAGAAATTCGGTGTTTCTCTATAAAATGGAACCCCAAATAGCCATTAGAAATGAAAAGGAGAGGTTTAGAAACCTGAAAAGCAATCTCAGACTGGTTGTAAAGCCCTCCTCTGCCCCAATCTCCAATCACCAAAAAACTAAGTGACTCATCACTTTTTCCATGGTGTTCAAGCCTTTGAAGCTCTGCAAGACTTGGTACCAAATTAAGCCAAAAAACAAGAGTCAATATTGTAAGACAAATGAATAGAGTTTTTTGTTTTTGAAAACAAGCCATGGCCAACATGGGTTTCCTTTACAAGGAAAATGTAGAAAGTATATAACAAGCAAAAAGGGGGAGAGATTTATGAGATGGAGATAAATTTCTCTTAATTTTATAGTAATCAATGAGAAACCAACAAATTGATTGCCTCAAATGAGTTTTTTTTTCCAATTAGGGTACTCCTAAATTTGGGGTATTCCAAGTTGAAGTTCCTTAGAGAGACGGACCTTGTTTTAAGGGCATTCTGGCTGCCAAAAACCCAATGGTGGATAACCCTTTGCTTTCAAAAAATTAAAAAAAAAATAAAAAAAAATTCTGCTACAAATATTAAAAATGATGATATACAAAATACATAGGAATAGATAAAATTTTATGAGATTTGTTAGTAGAATTCATTTTTAAAAAATCTTATCCTTGTATTGTAATCTCAATTTTGTTGCCATGAACTCTAAATTTGGCAAATCTACTTTCAAAATATCCTAATCAATCAATGATGGATCTGGGGGCGTTGCACCCCAAAAATTTGAAAAATATTATATATTATATTAGAAATTTAAAAATAATTTAAAATTATAAGAGTTCGCACTCCAAATTTTTTTAAGATAATTTTAAAATTATATAAAGTAACCCCCTAATTTTTCAAACTATAGAATAGCCCCCTAAATCCTCAATCCTAGATCCAATAATCTGGGAAACTAATTGGACTAGCTTGACCTTGAGCCTCACAAAGTAAATTGACTGAAATTTAGACATTAGTTTCCTTTATTGTTATTATTTTTAATGTCTGGCTAACAAATGGTTCTAGGGGGCACAAGAAGAGAACAAAAAATAAAAAAGAACGCGAGACCATTTTTATTGAATTTAAAAGAAAATTTTAATTGAATTCAATACATTATTCATTGAAATCAAAATAATTTTTTAACCATTTTATCTATTATCAAGACATTTGTCATTCCAATCTCGATATGAAACAATACCTTGAGACACTCGTTAGCATTTTTTTATTTGATAAATACTAGATGTAATGAGAGGTACGACATTTCTATCTTTTGTTTGGTCAATAAATAAGAGCTTACTCATCAAACATGATACCTGGATTCAAGTCTCGTTGTTACGTGATACATATTCTCCTTTCCCTACCGAATTCTAACTTTCCTCCTATCAATTATGAAAAATAATATTAAAGAAATGCTAGCAACAAAGAAACTAATCATAAAAATATACAAAGAAAATAATGTCATATTCATTTTAAGTGTAGGACCACTACTTACCTATTTGTTGAAGAGATCAAATAGTTGGCAAGTGGTTTTGGATAGGTTTATGGTTATTTTAGTCACAAAAAATAAAAGGGGCTATTTTAATCATAACAAATAAAACATCACATCCAACCCATAATCATTACACTCTTCTCTTACAAAAAAAGTCAAAAAAACTAAAAAGTCAAAAAGCTCTTCCCAAACCAAGCTTTTTAGCCCAGGCTAAAATAGTCAAAAAAGTCAAAAAGTCAAAAAGCCAACTCACTTTTCAAACGAAGTATTTTTTTGGGTCAAGGGTTGAATCGATCATAAGAAGAAGAAAGAGTAAACTTCCATAAAAAAGAAGCAAATGAAAAGTTTTCATAAAAATTCTCTAAATCTAGAATTAATACCGACCACAAATTTTATTTTATTTTTTATATTTTTTTGTGATTGATTTCTTGATCTCTAGCATTGTTTAAAAAAGGATAAATTACGTTAACAGTCCTTGTAATTTGACACTTGTGTCACTTTGATCACTAACTTTTTAATTGATGAATTTTGAATTTTGTTCTAAATAAGGATAAACAAAGATATTTTCTTTGCAAACGGTTTAGTTCAAAGACAAAATCGTCATATAACTTATTTTGTGTTAGTTAACTTGTATATTGTTTGAAATGTAATGACCTTTTTTTAATGAATAATGTTAAAACTTTCTTGATTATAAAATTCTGTTTGGTTTGGTTTGTTTTTCAGAATATATTTTCAAATTTTTTTTTCCTAACAAACTAAAATTTAAATCGGTGGAAAAAATTAAAATATAATTTTATATTTTGGAAGGGTAGAAATAATTTTTTAAAATATTATTTATATTTATTTTTTGTTAAATTAGTTTTATTTTTTTAAAAGTCAAACATAGTGACAACTTTGATGTTATTATTAAACCAATCTATTAAATCAAAAAATCCAAAATTAAAAATATTTCATATATTAAACATATCAATTATACATTAAAAGTCTAATAATCACTCATTACATGATAACTATTCAAAAATATCTGTTAACAATAAAAACAACAATCTATTACATAATAACCATCTAGAAATATCAACAAAAACAACCACCCATTACATAATTATCATCCAAATACATATTAAATTTTATTTTTGGTGGGTAGAAATAATTTATAAAAATTCAAAAAAAAAAAACATTTTTTCAAACTAATTTATATTTTATCAAATTAACAACTTTGCCTTTGAAATGGAGCAATAATGTCTTCAATTGTCCTTATTTAGAACGAGATCTAAAATTTAAGATCAAATGTATCACAATTGAAAGTTCAGGACTAAATGACATAAATCTCAAATTATAAAGACCATTAGTGTAATTCGTCTTTTAAAAAACTAAATAAATAAATAAAAAAGATGCTACTTGCATGGTTAGACCTTACTGAATTTGGGCTTAATCTTTAAAAGTCGCGTTTGGGCTAAGATGTTTTGAATCTGGTGTTTAGATTTGGGCCTCACTTAAGCTATGGGTTAGGGTAATTTTTGGTAGGGCTGAGCAAGAAATCCGTGAAATTCGTAATCCGATCCAGTCCAGTCCAATTCGATAGGTTTGGATTGATTTTTTGAATCCGCGGTTCGGTTCCGGATTGAAGAATTAAAAATCCGTAGTTCATGGATTGGTTCCGGATTAAATCCCACGGTTCCGGATTGGAACCGATCCGGACCGTATACAAATAGTCTATATTTTTATTATACATCCTCCCCATAATATCTTCTCTTATTCTATATAAAATCTAAACTCAAACCTAAAACTGTATAATATCTTCTTTTATTACTTTTGTTTGTTAGTTTTAAGTTTTAATTTATAATGGTCTAAATACTTATGGTGAAACCAGTTTTCTTATGGTTGTTTAAATTCTAGAACAGTATGTCGTTATTATAGAAAAACATGTTGCTATTATGGAACTAATATAGCGCTATGTTTATATTTTTATGAAATTAAAGTGTTATATATATATTTTTGTTATTTAATTATGTGAATACATGGTCCTAAACCGATCCAATCTGTATTTAAATGGATTGGTTCCATGATTTAAACGGATTTGATTGGTTCCAATTTTTTAAGAACTGTAAATAACGGATTGATCCTGATTTTATCCCAATCCAATCTAATCCGGACAATACTCGCCCCTAATTTTTGGCTCCATATTTCTAAGGGTATGTTCTGGGTCAGGCTTGGGTTCACGGATTGGGCAACCTATGTCAACATAAACGGGCTTGCGATTACCGAGGAGTTCTATTGGTTAGTCTTATTTATTTTTAGGTCTTGAGTATTTTTATTTTTTTTTTGAATTTATAATGTTTTACATATTTGCCTCTCATTTTGATAATGAAATTTTATCGAGCCTTTTAAAATATGTTTTGTGTTTATAGAATGATCATTTGATGTAATGAGAAATTTATTAAAATAATAAATGATTAGGATAATCAATCACGTAAGAAAGTCAAACAATATATTCGAAAGTCTAACACCAACAATAATTGACACACTGATCTTCCAATTAAAAATGTACAAGAATGACCAACTAAATTAGCCAAAACCCAATTAAAGTTTCATTTTCTGTTAAATTTTGGCCACAACATTTGAATTGTCCTTATTTTAGATATCCTTGATTAGGCGGAAGATGGACTATCAAAACTGCGGCCCAACTGAGCCCAATCCCTCAACTCGCTAAAGTATAACAAAACATAATTAAATAAATTTTTTATTTTTATTTTTTGTACGAGGCATAAAAAGATAAAGTGAGTCTCCACTTAGAGATAAATACTCTTCATGATGGGAGAAAAATAAACTTCTAGATGGAGAGAAGAACGCTTCCACGAAAAGAAAAAACTTCTATATAGAAAGGCATTATTGCAACACAAAAATGAACACAATTAATACACACTAAAATACAAAACAAACAAACACCAGCAAATGACACCTTAACAATCTGTCAATTGTCGCAACTGATAGTTGTGGTGCCATAATCCCCACCTCTACATTGCAAAATAAATCATTGTGAATTTGAGGTAGTTATCTATCTCATTAAAACACGTTTAACAATATCAGATTTCAATAATGAGTCGGATCTAAGTTTAGATATGAAAGCTATGGAGATGAGAGAAGCTGAGCAACTAGCATAATGATGAATGAAAAAGAAAAGGCTAGAGAAATGGAAGGGAGAGGAAGACTAGAAGCGCCGCCCTTTCTCCTCTATATATGATTTCAAAGGAAAAGTAAAGAAGGGAGAGGAAGACTAGAAGCGCCGCCCTTTCCCCTCTATATATGATTTCAAAGGAAAAGTAAAGAGAGAGAGAGAGAGAGAGAGAGAGAGAGAGGGGTTAAGATTTCTTATTGAGAGAATTTGTCTTAACAAAACATAATTTTATAATGGGATTTTTTGTTTTAGATTTCTAGTAATATTTTTTAGAACGATAAGGATAATAAATTTTTTTATATTACTATAGGTTTTTCAAAACATATGGTGACAAATATACATCCATTACACCGCTTCAGGTAACGTTAGTATAGGTTCTATAACTTTTGATATAAGTCTCTATTTTTTTTAATAAAAATTTATATTTTTGGAATCGTTTCATTATGATCGCAGGTCAATGAAGTTTCGGTTGGTCAGTAAAATTTTAAAAACCAAGTCAGTCGTTAGTGAAATTTTAGTTGATCAGTGAAATTTCGACGACTAAGTTAGTGAAATTTCACTGACAGATCTTTCATGAATTTTCTTCTTAAAAATTTCATATTAGTTATTGATCTTATTTGAAATATCTTTTCAATATGATTCTAAAAGTATAAATTTTACCAAAAAAATAGAGATGTATATATAAAATTATTAAATTTTAAACTTTGAAATCTCTTAAACAATGTAAAAAGTCACGAGAGAGAGAAACAACCTTATGAAAGAAACAATGAGAAAAATTAGAATTTTTAAGATTTTAAGGGAATTTGGACCATATATGTTAAAGTTTGTCCTTATCAGATTTCAAATATCAAGAACTTTAACTAATAAGCAAATTATTGGTTTTGTTAAACTCTTACACAAACTTATAGAGAGATGTCTCTCTAATTTCCCCTTTAATAAAATAAAATGCAATAGAAAGAACTAGATAAAAATAATAATGAAATCCATTAAATTGGTTACACCTAATTAAACGAAAGTTGTTAATTTAAGTATGATGTGGAATCATTTGAGTTATTCAATCCAGTCAAGACTCCTAAACACTGGCAAACAATATAAAAAAAACACAATAAAATAAAAATGTTAAAAAATTAAAATTAAGCTAAGATTTGGTCAACTCTACCTATTGGACTCACTAAGCATAAAGACGACTCCTTTTTTCAAAATTTTCTCAGTTTAATATACAAGATTAAAATGTAATTATATTTTTTAAATTATTTCTATTAAGTTGCTTCCATATCAATGTGTTTAGGTCATCTATAATCTAATCAAATCATATAAAATATTATCAAGTTGCGAAATCGAGTTTTGATTAGTAATCATTATAGAATTAGATCTACTAATCAAAAACATTCCTAAGAATCTATAGACCAGGGTCCCAAAATACAGTGATTAGTGCCCTAAAATTATAATAAAAAGGTTAGCTAGCCGGCATTGCGTCATTTGGATACAATACAATCAGTTTAAGCATAAAATAAAATTTTAATGCATACGCCAATGATCTCAAACTTTCGGGATTAGTCTCCACTAATCATCTCTTCATTAAAAAATTATAGTGTGTTGTGAAGTAATCTTGATTGGAGACTGCATTCAATGCGTTGGTTGTTGCATTCAATCCGGTGGTTGATAGCCGTATATGCATTAAATGCATTCACACTGATAGCTGTATGTGCAATAAATATATTCACACTGCTAGTTTATCTATATATATAGCTGTGTGTGGTGTATCAGAGATAGATGAGAGTGTGGGAGAAAGAAGAGCAAGAGTGCTCTGTTTGTTTTTCAGAATTTACTTTGAATTGAATTTCAGTTTGGTTCAGTTTTAAAACCTCTCATTGTGAATCATCAACAGTGGTTTGCATCCCACTCCTACCAACATAGTGAGCGAATGAGTTTATCTTTACATTAATCTAATCATGATACGCAAACGCAACTGTCCGTCCAATCCTAATGGCTTTGTTGCTTCTTAATTAGAAAAGAGTGATGCACTTATTTCCCTTCGGATTCGTGCCTTTGAGAGTGATGATAATACAGTGTTTCACGTAGTGCTAACTCAAAGCTCTTGTAATTTAAAAATAACACACTATATATGTTTAAAATATTATGTTTCAATGTGTCTTGACAAGGAAAAACCACATCTCTCTCTCTCTCTCTCTCTCAAGAAAATACCCATATAGAACCTTTCTAGGTTGTTTAGAGTGAGTCAATGGAATCTTGTTAAATTAAGTACTAGCTGTAAAAAAATAATAGGGGAAATTAGAAAGAAAAACTAATTCTTGTAACAAATTAAACCCTAACTTTTTAATTATTACAATTTTAACTTTGAATTTTTAATATGATATCAATTCTAACCATCCATTAGTTATAACTAATGGAATATAGACAGTTTGATTAATTTAACCACTTTTGGTTGGTGGGGTTGGCTTGGGAAAAAAATGAGAGGGGTGGGAGTGAGCTGGGAAATGGGAGGAGTAGTAGTGGATGAAAAAAATAGATGGAGGGGTAGGAGTGGATTGGCAAAGAGGAGTATGAAGGGGAAAAAGTGATTAATTGCCCCTTTTGCAACCATTAAAAAGTTAGGGTTTGATTTGTTACTGAGGTCAAACCTTGATTTTGTTTTTAATTGTAATTTTTCAAACTAATAATAATAAGGAAGTTTGAACGAACTAGGAGTAGTTGGTCTGCTACAGTGTTCTGTTTTTGTTTTCTATTTTCTTTTTTGTTGGTCTCTCACCAACTAGGAGGTTTGAGTTTCATCTATTTATTGATGTTCGCTTTCAATGTACTCTGTTCGTGCTTAAAATTTTTCTTTGCCGATCAAAAAAAAAAAAAAAAGGAAGTTTGAAGGAACTTGTTAATCAAAGATCCTCTAAAATGTTATGAATTTGTTCATGAAGATGTTGAACAATCCGAAACTATTGGTTTACAATTCATATTTGCAATTTTGAGCACTAAAAATGGTTCTAAAGTTGAATTAAAAACAATAAAAGTACTTCCAAAATAGAAGCAAAATTATCATTATTCTTCTTACCACAAATAAATCCTTTTATAGTTTGTGATCATACTGTTGTATGATGTTCCAACAATATTCATTTGTGTCCGTTTCATGCTTTGTAGATTAGAACATTGTAGAGATCTTTAATAAACATTTGTGTCCGTTTCATGCTTCGTAGATTAGAACATTGTAGAGATCATTAATAAAGTTCTTATTTGTTAAATATTACAACAAAGATGAGAAGGAAGTGACAAAAGCATGCGATGAAGTAAGAATCAGTTTAGTTCTGAAGGATTGATTTGGAAATAGTTAAATAGATATGATCATGTTGCTGTTAATTAGAAGTTGAAGATACATCCCGATTGGCGTTATGCAGATCTTGCAAAAAAATTAGTTTAGATTTTTTAAAGGGGCACTGGATCTGCATTGTAATTTAGATTCTTTAAAGGATTACCAGTTCGCAATCATTTATTAGTTAATGAATGGTGTTAATTTTAAATTCTTAAAAGGATAAACAAAGCTTTGAACATCGTTAAAGAATATATAATTGTTTGTTTGTTTCGAACATGAAGTTCCTAGACTCCCATTGGGCTTGTTAAACCAATAGTAAGAGTTTCCAAATTGTCAGCACTATTAATTTTGAACATATCGTTGTCATTCAGTTATATATTGCATGACCAAACGACAAGAAAGTCGCCTCAGTCTTTTTCTTGTATTTGTTGATTAAACCCTTTACGATTTGTTTGGTTTTAGATTTTGTTAAGGGAATGGGAAAAAAGGAAAAGGAAAATAAAGGGGAAACAAAAAAGGGATTCATTTCTTTACTTTTTGTAAGAAATGAGAACAAAATGAAATAGACATTTCTCAAAAAATTCAAAATTTCTTTTTGTTTGATTATCCATGAATAGGGATGTAAATTAGTCCCGGCCTACCTGGCCAGGGCTCGGGTGACCTATGTCGGATCGTTCGGGCTCTCGTCAAAATTCGAGGTGGGTTAGCCTGGCCGTGGGTAGGCCCGGGCCACGGGTCAGAAAATTAAGTCCAGACCCAGGCCTAGACCCAGGGGGTATTTGGGCCTTGGGCGGACCGGGCCTCTGGCCTGGATGGACCTAAACATTTTTTAAAAAAAATTTCATCAAAATTTTATTCTTTTCCATTAAAAATGACACTGGGTCTCGAGAGGGCCAAGCCTTAGGCCGGACTTTTAGTGGGCTTGAGCGGACCGATAGGCTAGGCCACGGGCTGAGCTAGGCTAAGCAAGGCAAGCCGGGCTTCAAAATGATGGCCTAGGCCCAGGCTCAGGCTCAGGCTCAAGCTCAAAGTCAAATTTACAACCCTATCCCTGAACAAGTAGAAGTAACGTGATCGTATTTTTCTTTTCACTTCACTCAACAATAAATTCTAGATGCAAAAGAAGCATTTCTAATTTAATAATATCATTGTGAGCAAGTGTGTTTAGTTTAGTTTAGGATTTTTTTTTTTTTTTTGATAACTAGGTATCCAGATCAGTTTGCCTACAACTCAAATAATTCGAAAACTCTGAAGTTAAGCTGAAAGAATGGGAAAAAAAAAAGAAAGCAGATGTGCTTAGTTAAGTGGATATTAGCTATATTATCAATTGATTGAAAATGATATTGTACAAAAACTTAATTAGTAATTTTTACAAGACAAAAAGCAAGTAGAATAAGCTTTAAGAAAAATGTATAAAAAGGCCTCATTTATAATTATGGCTTAGCTCCATAAAAGGTTGAGTCATCTGTGTGTGTTACTGCTATATATCAATATTAGTTGTTTAAATATGATTTTTCAAGTTTATGAAACGATTTAGGCCTTAATTTTCAGAACGATGCGATCTCCTTGAGATCTTACCAATTGAACAATCAAAATCATGCTAGCTGCAAATCTCTGAAATTATTTACAACTTCATTTTCTTTCACCTCTATATATCAGCCAGGAAAAGGGATCGCCGCCATGACAAACACGGATTGGTTATTTTGTTAGGAAATAATTTATTAGTTATTAAGTAATTATATGACGTCGCTTTGAGGCATGGTCAAGCATGCAAATCAAGACATCCAACAGTGTTTCAAATGTGAAAGTTTATGGAAATAATAATACATTGACACTTTCAAACTATGAAAGTTTATATTTGTTGTCAACCTCCATGCAAACGCAAATGCATTATGTATTACATCAACCCTTCCAATTTGGGCAAACAAACAAGATAACTACTATTAAACCACTCAACCGATGCCTTGACTTGTAATCCTCTCACTTTCGCATCCTAAAGAAACTGATGGTTGAAAATGAAACATGAGTATTTCTCTCCAAAGGTAAGATCAATTATTTATGGAGAATTTACAATTAGAAACACATATGGATGAGTAGAATTTTATAAGAATTGTTTTTTTTTTTGATCGGCGAAATTTTATAAGAATTGTTTGTGGGACTCATTTATAAAAAATCTTGCCGATCAATGTATTTTACATATCTGATTATGTGTTCGTAGACTTGTTGTTTGGCAAACGCACTAACTGATGCCTCTTATTTATTTTTTATTTTTTTGATCGGCAAAGAAAATCGTTATTGATGAACACATTCAAGATATGGTAAAATATATCAATAAAGAGGAGTTTGGAGCTAAAACGAAGCTCCAAGCGCCAGTTAGTGAGGAACCAACAAAAAGAGAACAAGAGAAGAAGAAAGGAGAAAAACAACAAAACTACCACCAGCATACACTTGAAACAAAACAGCAACACTTCCAGGCACAAAACCAACCAGCTGAACCCTTCCAATTCCAGCTCAAAACAGAGTTCAGAACATCAACACAATCCAGCCCAGAGATCAGAAGCAGCACCCTAATGATCCACCCCCAACAATCCCCAAGTTGGATTGTAATTTGAGTCAATAATTTATATCAGCAAAACAATACAAACATGTTCATAAATTTTTTTAGAAAAGTGCAAAGAATGTAGTGTTGCCAAAGCTAAACATTTTTGTGAGATTATACAGCTTATTTTTATTTTATTTTTTCCTTTTCTCTAGGGTTATGCGGTGAACAAAGTGCTTAGGGCTTTAAACTTGTTTCAGGTCTGGTAAACCAATGTTATTCCTCCAACTGAGCTTTCGGCTCTATTTAGTGCAACTTATATATTGTAACCTAAATGTTGATAATCAGAAAGTAAAAACTAAAAGCACATTTCTCCCAATTTTTAAATAATTAATTTTTTTTCAACTTATTTAAGATGTTTCTGCCTAATAAGTTGAAAACATAAGTTATACTAAACAATCTGACATAGACTCCCCAATTAAAATACGTTATAAGCAATTCATTTGTAACAAACACCCCCTTCATAAAATTATGCAAAGTTTAAGCTCTATTAAATTAAGTATGACATAATGATAAGTTCAAACAAGCTGTAATTTATAGATTGAAAAGCACAATAAAAACAAACTCACTAATAAAATAAATATGTTGGGATCAACTTGACATTCTTAATCCTTTATCGCTGTCAAAACAATTAAAGAAATATATACTTAAAAAAATAATAACAATAATTTACTCCCTCTTGGAGACATTTTTTATTTAATTGAGCGTCATGTATCTTGTCTTGGTTTTTCTTAGTGGCTACAAATAAACAAACAAAAGCAAAATAATTGACAAATTTAAACAAAACTGTTCATTTTTTATATGTGAGAGAGAGAGTTCCACAAACAAGGTCTATGGTCACCATATATATAATATATATACAAGTTGTGCTATTGGTGATTTGGTTCTTGTGGCTACCATCATCCCTATCAAGGATATATATTTTCTCACAATTATAATAGTGGTGCATTTATTTTTTTATTTTTTTTAATAATTGGGTGTCCGAACTAGCTTGTACTAATCTCAGAGTCTCAAAGTTAATAACGGAGCAAATCTCCATTAACCTCTTACAGTGACTCATACTCGAAACCTTAGATATATTCTCAAGTCTTTGTTACTCAGCCAATCCCTTAAGATTGTGGTGCATGTCAATTAATTGTGAAGATCAAAACCGCAATCTGCTATTATATGTTGAGATTATTATATCTTATGAATGCAAATATAAGTACACTTATGCACATACAAAGAGAAAATAAATAAACCAACCATACTATCCCGTTTAGCCTACATTTTACTCGGTGGTGACTTTAGAAATTTGTATAGATGGAGTCACCTTACAAGTTTAAGTTCTACAAATTTTATTTAAAAAAAAAAAAGAAGCTAAACAACATTCATTTTGTTTTATTTTCAATTTTTAGAAATAGTTTTTAGATTTTTTGTGTTTTGTTGTCTTTGGTGAATATTTTTTTCGTATTTTAATTTTTTTTAAATGTACCTAAAAAATAAAATATTTGTGAAAAATATACTAATTTTTTGTATTTAGTGATTTTTTTTTAAAAAAAAAAATCACAAATATCTTGATTTTTAAGTATATATAGATTAAGTGAATTTAAAACCCCAAAAAAAAAAAAAAAAAAAAAAAAAAAAAAACTTAAAACATTTAAAATATTCACCCATGACAATAGAAACACATAAAATAGAAAATTCAAAAACTACTTTTGAAAACTGTTAACAAAACAAAGTGATTTAAACTTGGGCAAATTATATCGCCGGTCTCGGTACTTTGATGCTCAATTTTGACCTTAAATTTTTTACTTGGTCTCAAATTAATCCAATTGATTCTAATTTTTAGTAGTGTTTTTATGAAAAATGTGTACTTGTGTGTTATGTTTTTAGTGATAAAATTGTAAACTTGATCAATTTAGTGACTTAATTTCAACTAACTCAGTAATCATTTTTCATCAAAAATTCTAATAGTGTTATCAATTGGATCAAATTGAGACAAAATTTAAAATTAATGGCCAAAATCGAGCAAATAAAAAATGTAGGGATCACAATGACACAAACAACAAAATATAGGAATTACCTATCTAATTTGCCCTCTAAACTTCTCAAACAATAAACCTCCAATGAGTGTACATTTCTATCTAATGCTGTCGTTTAATTTTTTAAAAGAATCAAACTACATTAAATAAAATATTAATAATGCAAATCATTTTTTTTCTTGGAGAGTTTGTGTTTACTTGATGGGGGCATGGGACCCCATCATGACCCCATCAGCATAATTGTGTTTTTTTTTTATCAGCAAAAAAGATACTTTATTGATGTAAAATTAGTACAAGGTACAAAATAAATTACACCAATAAAGAAAAGAGGAATGCAGAAGCATCACAATGAGCTAAATGATCCCAACTAGGTTGGCACCAAAAAGCCCATCCTATCATTTGCTAGCACCCCCAACCAAAAAACCATCAGCATAACTGTGTTGTCCCCCCTGATTTTACTAAGAGATTAGTAGTTTGAATTTTCTTACTTGCGGGCGGGTCGTTTTTGTTATGTCATATTTGTTATGCTATATATGATTAATACCAAATTTCAGGACTTGAGCAAAGAATCATGCACACAACAAATCTAGAACACCGAAGTAAAAGAACTAGAACTAACAAACTCACAAGCAACACGAAATTTACATGGTTCACCCAAATCATGGATTACGTCGACGGAGTCACTGCGGATTTACCAAGATCAATATGAAAGGAGTTACAAAGAGCCTATCACACTCAATCTCACAAACTCTCTCTCTCTCTCTCTCTCTCTCTCTCTCTGTGCAATGATCTATCTCTCACTTTCACTATTGTGTATCTCTCTCTAAGATCACAACACTAATGAATGAATTAAAAACATAGACCTACATGAGTATATTTATAGGGTTAGCCTTAAACCCAATCCTAAATTAATAAGGAAATCAAAACCTAAACTAATGAGAAAAAACCTTAACCAAAAAGGAAATAGTTTAGAGTCCAAATATAAACAAACACTAAATTCCTTGTTTCATTTTCCTAATCTGATTAGGCTTAGTTTGTTTCAGGCTCCACCAATAACAATCTCCCACTTGGAGACTAATCAAGACACAAATAGTCTTCACCCATAACTTTATAAAACACCGCAATGACTCAAACGATCAACCTCACGTGACAACGTATAGACACCCCATTTTGACCGAACTTAAGACTTAGGCACTTTCTTCTGAACACTCGATGATGAAAATTGTAATGTACTATATTACAAATTTCTCAATAGAAAAGTCAGAGTCGAGCTTTAATTCTAATTTGATACCTGTTTTGGCCAAATTGTTTTAGACCCGTACGAAAACGTATTGTGTCCACTTGTCTTTTTTTTTCAAATAATTTTTTTAGCCGAAAATCCATCAAATATCAGCATCCACTTCATTGTTGAGAGGACCTTTTCTTTTCAGAAGTGGCATTGTTGAGAGGATATTTGATGTTGAAAAGTGGAGACATTAGTTTTGTTTTTCAAAAAGTGGAGACATTAATTTTGTTTTTCAAAGAAAAAGAGGAAACAAAAACATTGGAAGAGTATCTTTGATTTTTCTTTGAAGAAAATGGGAGACAAAAACATTGGAAGAGGATCTTCATTTTTCCTATAAATTCTTTTCATTCTCTTGAAGAGGATGTTGGTTAGTTTTTGAGAAGAGCTTTTTTTTTTTTTTTTTATTATTTATTTACAGAAAATAGGGAATTTTCTTGAGAAAGAACAAATGTTGTATTTTTTTTTTTAAAAAAAAAAAATTGCATTGAAACAAAATAATTTGAGGGAGAGATACCATCAAAACTCCATTGAAGCTAAGACTTGAAGTTTTTCTTTGAGAATTCAAAGCATACTCTGGAACCTTGAGGGTGATCAGAATGGAGTTTGGAAATTAAAAATTTCATCATTTCCTCAAAAGGTGAATTTTCATAAACATTCATTTAATTAAAAAAATGTGATATAATTTGTTTAAACACTTCATTTACTGCTTTTCATAACTGTTTTTATCACTTTAAAGGGAAGGCTGCACTACCCACATATCCGTTGTAATTTACGTCTTTTTTTTTTTAATAATTGTTTTACCCCTTTAAAGGGAAAACTGCATCACGTACATATTCATTGTAATTTAGTGCTTTACATAAACTGTTGTAATTTACCACTTTAAATAGTCGGTTGAAACCACCTAAGTAGTTAAAGATATGACCCCGCCGAATGGATAGTAACCGGTCAATGAATAATGACCGACGGATGAATAGTACTCCTACCAAATGAGTTTTTTTCCAGTGAAATAGAGCAGTCTCCTAACAACAAACAAAACAATTTTTGATGGGTGAATAGTACCAACAGATGTATTTTTTTTTTTTTTTTAATGATTTGTTAGATTCAGCTTATGTTGTAATAATTTTTCAACCACCAATCTTTTAATCAGTTTTGTAATTATTAAATGTTGTAATAATTCTCAACCCTCGCTTCTTTCTATCTCCTTCTCTGCATGTCTTCCAATCCCATTTCTTTCTATCCCTTTCATTTACTCACTTTCTATATATGTAAATAGTATCATATTTTCTATTTCATTATATCCACGTTCTACATCTATATTTCATGCATCTAGATTCGACTTATTTGTATTTGTGAATTTAATCAATTATTATGTGACTATGTGCACTACCTCATGCTTTTGAGATGCTTCACATGTCATATATTAGTAGCTGAATCTCTAGTTGCATCTTGTGTATGTATTGCATTAGGATTTTATATATAAGATCATGCGTATTTTCCTAACTTTTGTTTCGTAGCTGTTCAGGGGACACCAGCAAATATGTAAGTTTTTATACTTTAGCATCCCATTTGTGTGTGTCTTCCTTATTATGTCAAGCATTCTATCATGTGGCTACTTGCTTATGTGATACCTCAATAAATGCCACTGGATGGAGGTTGTGTTGTTCAATTTGGGATAATATCGATTTTCATGTTTGTGAACTCATTTTTTGTTGAGTTGTACATTATTCAAAACTCTTTCAAAGTACATGAAATCAGATTGTTCCAAAATGAATGACATACTCTACACTTGTTTGTTTCACATAGTAAATTTTATAATTTATTTAATAATCAAAGTATGAACATATAAAATTAATATCATGGATTAATAGAGGCCGATCTTTTGATCGGGGTAAGCGAGTATTAGGTCCCGATTTTCAAAGATTATTCAGGCGGAAAATAATTAACCTACGCATAAGGTTTTAAAAGAAATTCCAAACTAATTCAATTAATTATCAAAAATCCTTTTTTGTTAAACATTTTCTTTACTCTTCACAAGTCAATACCAGAATTACCATTGATAAATTAAAAAAATATATATTAAACCCACTCTCCATGTATTATATTGAATATAATATATTCTTTTATAAACAAAATTCTCCAAA
Source organism: Camellia granthamiana (assembly GCA_036172215.1). Classification (NCBI taxonomy): domain Eukaryota; kingdom Viridiplantae; phylum Streptophyta; class Magnoliopsida; order Ericales; family Theaceae; genus Camellia; species Camellia granthamiana. The sequence goes on from CM069913.1 coordinate 104,253,587, forward strand.
GGCTTACAATAAATACGAGGGCATTGCCCTTTACAAAGTATAATACTCAGCCAAAGAAATAAATAAAATACACTACATCTCATCATCACTTTATAACTATGCCAAGGTAAACTTGTTATTTGATCCTCAAGTCCAAAGACATTTCCTATACACATGTACAGGTAGGGGTGAGCAAACCATTAACCCACCAAACAATCTCATATTATAACATTAAAATATATGCGGATACAAAGATACCTATACATATACGTTAAATCATATCATGTCAAAACCTTATGATTTTATTACATAATCTCTTAAATCCAGTTTATTTAATTAACACCACCTAATTAACTTAAATAAATAAACATGCTCCAAATATCAACAAAACATCATTTTTAACCTATTCAGTTAACCCATCCCTGTTAAATTAAATAGTTGAACAATTCATAATGACATCCAACAAAGCATCAAATACATTTCATTTTAACGACCCATACTAGTTAACTTAAATGACCCCACCAATTATAATGACTATGAGCAAGGCCTCTATTCCAATCTTTTTATTTAATTAACTCATGTTGGTTAATTTAAATAAATCCACAATTAACAGGCTATCAACAAGTATACTCATCTCTCATTAATTTAAATAGATCCACAGTTATCAAGCTTAGCGACTGCCAATAGGAAAATATGTCCAAGTTATTTAATTAACAAACACTGGTTAATTTAAATAATTTCAAATACTCACTTTAATCATCTACCATAACACAATCACCTACTATCACATAATATAATGAGATCTAGCTTCGTCAAGTCACAGCCACCACAACACTTTTTTCTGAGCGTGAGCCGGAAAGGAGTAGAACCTATCTCAAAGCATCACATTTTACCTGACCTCAAGCTGGAAAGGAGCAAAACCTTAACTCACTTTATTGGGCACAACCTGAAGGAAGCGGAACCTCTATCAATGCGCAATGCTTTACCAGGTGCTGAACGGAAGGAAACAGACCCTATTTAAAGCACTCACATCAATCCATCACAATATACATAACATATCCATTTCATTTCCAATGTAAAAACAACTACATTACATGTAGGGTTTTTGTTCAACCTAAATCCATATCATTCTATCACCAACAATGCAACCCTCCAGCGGTTACCAATGACAAAACCTCTAAGCAATAGGTTCATCAATATCAATAACATACAACACAAAAGAGGATTCATGATTTCATCAATTTAATCATTTCTAATTCATATACTTTATCAATGTAATGTAATTACATTCTTTCCAAAACTCATCACCAACCGAAACATTCAATAGAATTAAATGTCCATTTTTCTCATGCAAGTAAAGTATCTGGATCTTCAAGTTAAATCATAATTCTCAGTAAGTATAAGTAAATATTTCCAATACTTAATCGATTATATCAAAATCTTCTTTTGGCTATAATTATAAAATATAACACAAGTGTTCACTTTTGAATTATTAGCATTTACTTCATTAAATTAATAAAATAAATAAATTTAATAACTCAATTTATGTTCTAATTCTGTAACGACCCTCGTACTGATTACCGTTAAGCCACTGAATTATATACTGATTACTGCTAATTGAGACTGATAATGACTGATAAGTGAACTGGATGAACTACCGAACAGACTGATTGGAATCAAAACTGAATTTGAATAAGTTTATCTATTATATTGTATTGCTATCTGTTTAATCGATTGATGATCTGTTTGAGTTTATATGTTTAAACTGTTAATTGAAGGCCTTATCGGCGGCCGATTTAGGAACCGTTTAGTGTTTTGGAATCAGTAGAATTTTCCGGATTTAATGGTATATTTATCTGAAAATGGATTAGGAATGATTAAATTAGATTTAAACGAGTTAATTGCCAAGTTTGATTTAATTACCAAATTGCCATGGCTAGTGGACCCTTTGTTTATTTAATTCTATTGTGCCTTATACACTTAGAGATACATTGACCAGCCATTCCTCTTGTTCCTACCGTCCAAAGAGTTAGAGAGAGGGAGAGTTAAGAGAAATTTGGGTTCATTGTTGAATTGCTTAAAGAATTGCTTGGAAATTGAAGACTTAATTCAAATTGTGCTTCCATTCTTGAAATACAAGACTTAGGCAAGGTAAATGAACCCTTCATTGTTGCATTTAAGGTTGTTCTTGCATGAGTCAAGTTGGATTGTAGAGTTAAGCCTTGAATTTGTTCATACATGTTGAATTAGAGCATAATTCATGCATGCATGCTTGAATTGGTGTATTTTGAAGTTGAATTCTTGGCTAATTGTCACATGCATGCCCATGTTTTTATATTAGTCTATGTTTTCAAGTTGTTTTCAAAGAATGGAGCTCAATAGAGCAAGATTTGAAGATTGAATTGGGTTTAGAACTCATGCATTGCATGTTTACATATTGTTCTTGAAATTGGGTTTGAATTGGGATTTATTTGACTCACCTTTGGGGCTTGAATTCTCAAATTAGCTTTTGAAACTTGTTATTCTTTGAGTTGGGATGTATTCCCCAGAATTTGGGCCCAAGAGGTTGAGTTTTGATGTATAGAATGCTTGGTTTGAGCTTGGAAGGCAAATCTGGAAATTCCAGATTTGGCTTCTTCGCTCGAGCGAAGGATTCCTCGCTCGAGCGAGCCCTTTGATTTTGCAAGCTCGCTCGAGCGAGCATCGAGCGACCATCGCGCGTAAAATTCCAGCAACCAGTACTTTTACTGTTCATGCAGATCGCTCGAGCGAAGGATTGTTCGCTCGAGCGAAGCCTTTGATTTTGGAAGCTCGCTCGAGCGAAGGAAGGCTCGCTCGAGCGAGGCTCCTATTTTCAGCAACTTTTGAAAAATGCCTTCCAAGTGTATTTTTGCATCCTCATCCCATCCTAGGCATTCTTAGGCCTAGTTTAAGGCATCTTAATGAGGATTTAGACATAGAACCACACCGAGGAAATTTAGGGATTTAATTATTGTACTTCCCCAATTGTTAAACTTAGTGTGTGTTCTATTTGTTAACTGTTTAGGGTTGGCTCTCGGGGACGCGCTCTAGCTGCTATTAGCCCAATCTTTGTGAGTAACAGATTGTGTAAAGATATGTTCAAAATGGTTATATTTTGAATACTGAACCGAATTGTTTATTGAACTGATATTGTTTATTGAATGAATGTATGTCCTGTATTCTGAACTGTATTGTGGCATCCTTAGCACCCACTGTTATTGACTGTTACAGAGCTCTGTCGGTTTCCTTGTGAAACCATACTGTTTACTGAATGATTGGCCATCATTACTGTTGGGTCTATTAAGACTCGGTCCTTTTGGACCTACTGTTATAGGCTATTGGATGTACCACATATGACTGTTTGACTGAAATACTGAAAGACTGAAATACTGTTTAATGAATTGTTTTCATTACTGTAAGGACATTCATTCATAACCTCTTTACGCTTTATGTTATTCACTGGGCTTTAGCTCACTGTTTACATATATATGTAGGTTCTCAGCAGCCAGACCGGAGCTAGGAGCGTGGGTTAGTCCCCAGTTTTGTCAAGCCAGCCTATGTGCCTCACTGCGAGGTTCCGAGACGCCATGCCATGGCTTGGGGTGTTTTTGTCTTCCCCACTTGTCTCCCACTGTTTTGTACTGACTGTATAGACTGTCTACTGTTTTACCGTACTGTTATCGAGGGATTAGGTTCCCGTACTGAATGTTTGTAAATGATTGTATAGACTGTACTGTTTAAACTGTGTGAATGCATAAAAATGTTTTTGGCATGCAGATTGTCACAGCTCTATGGACACTAGTTATTGACTGTATTGGCTTCCGCCAGGCCCTGTACTCTGTTTAACTATATTACTGTTCAGCAGGCCTTCGGTAATCTCGGATTACTGGCCAGTTACGGTGCTAAACCCATAGGGCCGGGTTTGGGTCGTGACAAATTCAAACATTCATTTGCTCCAAATGAGCTAAAATCACATTGTTTTCTTTTCTTGTCAAAAATAGCCAAAACAATTCAAATATCTCATATATGAATTTGAGGTATAAAATTATTATAATAACACAACTCAACTAGTAAAACTAGTGACCAAATACCAAATCACATCAACTTAACTCATAATCTTAGTTCAGCTTTGTCTCACACCAAACAACTTAATCTCACTTATTTTCTCCAAATTCCATACTTGGTCAACTTACCATGGTTAATCCCATAATATTAGAAATTAGGAAATAAACTCAATAACACACTTTCAATTATGACGGATATAAAATATTAATCAATCTTATTTAATCTACTAAAATAATAAGTTCATTATATCCACATTTTTCCAAAGAAATAATATTAAACATAACTTAACATGTCTCATCTTACAAACATAACTATATTTCATGCCAAGCTACTCAAATAGCTAATTTTTTTCCCCCCAAATTCCCTAGAAATATTAATTTTCACATATTTTCTAAAGCTAAATACTCAACATGATATTTACATAAAAAATCATGAAATATGTCCAAGAGTACACTTCTCAAGGTTAGAAGTTCAAAAGTCTACATTTCATATTTTTATTTTCAAAAAATGAACAAAACCTAATCATCAATGTATCATCATTTATAAAATATCATGAATATAACACTTTTAGAGTTTTTAATCCTAAAGCAACTCTATTCCAACTTAACCACTTAAACATTTGTTCATCAACATTAATTTAGTTTTCTCCAAAAATAAATTCTGAAAATCAAAGATTATACAATATTTCAACATTACTTTTCTCAAATAAACTATCTAATCATAATATGATATAGATACAAACCATATAACTCCTATCATGCCATTCTTCTCAACATAACCCCATCATAAATTTTAAAGCAATAATATTGAGATAATCGTTACCTCAAATAATGAAAATGAGCAAATCCGAAAGGCAAACGTCACCGGATCACAAATCTAAGACTATCATTGCGAAGAGTGCGACGAGTTCTCCGACTTCCATTTACAAAACTTTTGTAAAATCTTACTCTAAAGACTACCACTCTAAGCTCAAAGCTTGAGCAACTATGGAGGAATAGAGAAAGAGAGAGACGAACAGAGAGGGGAGCGGAAATCCTCTGCCAAAGCAAGCAAAAATAAAACGAAATGGGACCAAAAAAAAAAAGATGGGACAAGGAAAAAGGGGGCAGCCCCACGTGGGTTGTCTTTCTAAGGATTGATTTCTAAAATAATACAATACAATTTTTGTAATAATACATTAAAATTTTGTAAAATAAATTATAAAATGATATAATTTTATCTCCCCACAAAAATTTAATATTTTTGTACATCACAAAATATAATATTTCGTTTACTACAAAAATATATCCCTTTTTATTCACTATAAAAATATAATTTTTTCATTGTATGGTACATACCATAAATTCACTTTTCAAACATTTATTATAATCCTATATAATAAATAATAGCAACTTTCAAGGTGGTCCCTACCATTTAAATAATTAAAAAGGACCAAATAATTAAACATAAATTATACACAAACATCAAATTAAATTGATTCTAATAAGTCATGAGCCTTAAATTAAATTCACACCCATAAACCAAACATGACCCAATTATCTCAAATCATGTCCAACTATCCAAAACTCATTATCAAATTATGCTATAAACTAAACTGAACATCAATCAGTCCGCGAATTTTCATAAAATAAATACTCATCGTTTAATTCTGAAATTTTTTTGGGGGTGAATTACACTAACAGTCCTTATAGTTTGGAGCTCATGTCACTTTGATCTCTGATTTTTCAATTGTGACACAGTTGACCCTAAATTTTGAATCTTCTTTCAAATATGGACAATTGAAGATACTATTGCTTAATTTCAAGAGCAAAATCGTCAATTTGATAAAATTTAAACTAATTTGACAAAAATAAATGTCAAAAAATATTTTTAAATTTTTAAAAATTATTTATATCCACCAAAGATAAAATTATGTAAAATTGATAAATCTTTTAGATATTTATTTATTTATTTATTTTTATCAAATTAATTTTTATTATGTGTTTGGATGATAATAATGTAATGGGTGGTTGTTAGGAGTTTAATGTGTAATCGGTATATTTAATATATGAAATGTTTTTAGTTTTGGATTTTTTTGATTTAATGGATTGGTTTAATAATGATATCAAAGTTGTCACCATATTTGACTTTTGAAAAAATAGAAACTAATTTAATGAAAATAAAAACAACCACCCATTATATGATCATCATCCAAAAATATAATAAAAATTTATTTGGTAAAAATAAATAAATAAATAAATGTCTAAAAGATTTATCAATTTTATATAATTTTATCTTTAGTGGGTAGAAATAATTTTAAAAATTCAAAATGTTTTCTTGACATTTATTTTTAAATTAATTTATAATTTACCAAATTGATCATTTTGCCCTTGAAATTAAGCAATGGTATCTTCAATTGTCCTTATTTGAAAGAAGATTCAAAATTCAAGATTAAATGTGTCACAATTGAAAAGCCGGGGACCAAAGTGACATAACCTCCAAACTATAGGGACCGTTAGTGTAATTCGCCCATTTTTTTATCCAACATGCTAGACTCATATGGAAACAACATATAAATTTTTTAAATATTTTTCTGAGATAGGGAACTAAATATATATATATATATAATTTTCTGAAATAGGGAACTAAAATATATATATACAAAATATAAAATCGGATAATTTTCGCACAGAAGTTTACACAGAAGCCCATTCCAAATATTGCTCAATTAATTTATGCACTAACTCTCTTCTTCTTTTTCTTTTGTTAAAAAATAAAAATAAAAAAATTTGAGCCATTACAACCTACCCTCCTTAAAGAAATTTTGTCATTGAAATTAAACTTAAGTAATGTATTGCATTTTACAGTCATTCACAAACTCACTTAGGTACTTACCAAAGCATCAACAAAATTTTTGACTACCACATAAGCCTCAACAAGTCACACCGGTAACAAACCAAACCATCACATTCGCACAACAATTGGTTGTTAAAAAAAAAAAAAAAAAAAAACTTACTAGTATAAATCATTAAGTGATTCTTCTATCCACATCAATAACCCAAAGCAACAAAAGAGGATCTAATCCCTTAAGTATAACATAAATTTTTGGCAAAACGACCCCTTAGAACACCGAGACACTATATCTTATTAGTGATAACGCACCTTCAACGAACTATTTCTTTCGCCTAATGCACAATGCATCCTAAGGCCAAAACAACTATTACGACTCTGAGACCTTAACAAAACAAAACAACACCTCTTTAAAAGCACTAATCACCAACTCAAACAGTAACTGTCAACTGTCACAAGACAAACAATACTTTACCAACATTAGGATGGTGCCACACCCCATAACCCAAATGAAATAAAATCAATTTTGACAACGACCTAGGATTTCCATCAACAAGGACTACAAATCAACATTAACGATTCCACTCCGATATGGAGTTTACAAAATGGTCTCAACAATATACCTTAAGTTTAAGTAAGACTCAACACGATTAGGTAAACACCCAAACTATACATGGCCCTCAAGCTAAAAGCTAATTCAACTCAACTTTTAAGACATTTACTTCGAGTTACAACACAAACTTCACACTAGTATTACGGTGACTCGCAAGGTCCGTCCTGAATGCAACCATGATTCGACTAACACAACTCATGAGATATTTAAAACAAAAGTGACATTCCCCTAGCCAACCAATAAGAGATCCTACTTCTCTTCTAAGACATACCACACATGAAGTACAAGAAAACATCCTTCAAGGTTTAGCAAACAAACCTATAAATCATTCCAACTCACCCAATTGCAAGGAAAAGAGAATCTAGTTCTCGAAGCTACCCAATGACACAATGATGATACTAACTACCATTCCAAATTGCACACAGGCCAAAACAATCTAAGACCTAGATTACACCGTCAAATCATCACACTCGTATAGTCATTCCAATACCCATTTGGAAACCACTAGACTAACCAACCAGACACAAGATGTCCCCAAAGAAAACATAACCATGGGTCAAAACATAACCCATTTTCTTAAAATAACTTCCTCAACAAGTGTAGGACACTTCCCCTGCCACCCAGGGGCGAAAAGTTAAGAACAACAACAATTACGAATATTACTCGTTTAAATTTCATCTTTAAAACCTTATATAGTTTGCACTTTCTAGATTTTACAACAAAATCTCAAAACAATAAACATTTATAAGGAAATATGTCCCTTACCACCATCAACAAGTTTCACCATGCTAAGGCCACGTCTCTTGCCAAACACGCAAGGGTATTCAACCCAAGGTCCAACACTATCCCACACAAGATTGCTCAACGAGTCCAACGACTTTACTATCATGAAAAATAATAATTCTAAATAAATAGCAAATCTCACCGAGACATACATCACACTCCAACACTTAACATATGCACATTACACTACATAAAACAGCATATCCACATAACAGATAACGGGCTGCTCCTACGAAGATTGTTAGTTGTTCTAGAAATTCTTTTAGACCTCCTATTAGAAATTATGTTGATCAAGCGTATTTCCAATAAGATTTCTAAGAAAATTTCTAAACCCGATACAACATCCTCGAGACTTAACCCCATGCCCACTTAAACATATAACAACTTAACACATAAACATGTTATCACATAGAATGCAAATGTCGCTCACAATCACGAGGTAAACCCAAATATTACCCAAATCTGGTAAGCTCTGATACCATGGTATCAGGTCCCGATTTTCAAAGATTAATTAGGCGAAAAACAATTAACCTAAGCTTGAGGTTTTTGAAAGAAATCCCATTCTCATTCAATTAATTATCAAAAATTCTTTTTCGTTAAACATTTTCTTTACTCTTCACAAGTCAATACAAGAAATACCATTGATAAAAATAAAAAAATATAAAAAAAAAACCATTAAACCCACTCTCCATCTATTACATTGACTATAATATATTCTTTTATAGACAAAATTCTCCAAAGGCTTACAATAAATAAGAGGGCGTTGCCCTTTACAAAGTATAGTACTTAACCAAAGAAACAAATAGAATTTACTATGGCTCATCACCACTTTATAACTATGCCAAGGAAAAACTACTGTTTGATCCTCATGTCTGAAAATATTCCCTGTACACATGTACATATAGGGGGTGAGCAAACCACTAGCTCACCAAACAATCTCATATTATAACATTAAAAGATATGGCAGTACAAAGATACTCATACATATACATGAAATTATTACATAATCTTATAATTTTATTGCATAATCTCTTAAATCTAGTTTATTTAATTAACCCCAACTAATTAACTTATATAAATAAACGTGCTCCAAATATCACCAAAACATCATTTTCAACCTATTCAGTTAACCCACCCCGGTCAAATTAAATAGTTGAACAATTCATAATGACATCCAACATAGCATCAAATACATTTCATTTTAACGACTCATACTAGTTAACTTAAATGAACCCACCAATTACAATGACTATTAGCAAGGCCTCTATTCGAATCTTTTTATTTAATTAACTCATGACCGTTAACTTAAATAAATTCACAATTAACAAGCTATTAACAAGTATACTCATCTCTCATTAACTTAAATAGATCCAAAGTTATCAAGCTTAACAACTGCCAATAGGAAAGTATGTCCAAATTATTTAATTAACAAACACTGGTTAACTTAAATAATTATACAACTTCAAATACTCACTTTAATCATCTACCTTAACACCATTACCTACTATCACATAACATAATGAGATCCAACTTCGTCAAGTCACAGCCACCACAACATGCTTTACTAGGCGCGAGCCGAAAGGGAGCGAAACCTATCTCAAAGCACCATGCTTTACTGGACCTCATGCCGGAAGGGAACGGAACCTCAACACACTTTACTGGGCACAAACCGGAAGGGAACGGAACCTCTATCAATGTGCCACACTTTACCGAGTGCTGACTGGAAGGAAACAGACCCTATTTATAGCACTCACATCAATCCATCACATTATACATAACATATCTATTTCATTTCCAATAAAAAAACAACTACATTACATGTAGGGTTTTTGTTCAACCAAAATCCATATCATTTTATCACCAACAATGCAACCCTCTACCGGTTACTAAGGACAAAACCTCTAAGCAATAGGTTCATCAATATCAATAACATACAATACAAAAGAGGATTCATGATTTCATCACTTTAATCATTTCTAACTCACATACTTTATCAATATAATGTAATTACATTCTTTCCAAAACTCATCCCCATTCCAAACATTCAATAGAATTAAATGTCCATTTTTCTCATGCAAGTAAAGTATCGGGATCTTCAAGTTAAATCATAATTCTCAATAAGTATAAGTAAATATTTCCAACACTTAATCGATTATATCAAAATCTTCTTTTGGCTATAATTATAAAATATAACACAAGTGTTCACTTTCGAATTATTAGCATTTACTTCATTAAGTTAATAAAAATAAATAAATTTAATAACTCAATTTATGTTCTAATTCAAACATCTATTTGCTCCAAACAAGCTAAAATCATATTGTTTTCTTTTCTTGTCAAAAATAGCCAAAACAATTCAAATATTTCATATATGAATTTGCGGTGTAAAATTATTATAATAACACAACTCAACTAGTAAAACTAGTGACCAAATACCAAATCACATCAACTTAACTAATAATCTTAGTTTAGCTTTGTCTCACACCAAACAACTTAATCTCACTTATTTTCTCCAAATCTTATACTTGGTCAACTTACCATGTTTAATCCCGTAATATTAGAAGTTAGGAAATAAACTCAACACACTTTCAATTACGAAGGATATAAAATATTAATCAAACTAATTTAATCCACTAAATTAATAAGTTCATTATATCCACATTTTTCTAAAAAAATAATACCAAACATAACTTAACATGTCTCATCTTTCAAACATAACTATATTTCATGCCAAGCTACTCAAATAGCTAAATTTTTTTTTTCCAAATTCTCTAGAAATAACAATTTTCACATATTTTCTAAAGTTAACTACTCAACATGATATTTACATAAAAAATTATGAGATATGTCCAACAGTACACTTTTTAAGGTTAAAAGTTCAAAAGTCCACATTTCATATTTTTATTTTCACAAAAATGAACAAAGCCTAATCATCAATGTATCATCATTCATAAAATATCATGAATATTACACTTGCAGAGTTTTTAATCCCAAAACAACTTTATAATTCCAACTTAACCTCTTAAACATTTGTTCATCAACATTAATTTAGTTTTCTCCAAAAATAAATTCTAAAAATCAAAGATTATACAATATTTTAACATTATTTTTCTCAAATAAACTATCTAATCATAATATGATATAGATACAAGCCATATAACTTCTATCATGCCATTTTTTTCAACATAACCCCATCATGAATTTTAAAGCAATAATATTAAAATAATCCCTACCTCAAATAATGAAAAGGAGCAAATCCGAAAGGTAAACCGCACCGGATTACAAATTTGAGACTACTATTGCGAAGAGTACGATGAGTTCTCCGACTTCCATTTAGAAAACTTTTGCAAAATCCCACTATAAAGACTCTCACTTTAAGCTCAAAGCTTGAGCAACTTTGGAGGAATATAGAAAGAGAGAGACGAATAGAGAGGGGTAGGGAAACCCTTTGCCAAAGCAAGCGAAAATGAAAAGAAATGGGAAGTAAAAGATGGGACAAGGAAAAAAGGGGGCAACCCCACGTGAGTTGCCTTCACAAGGATTCACTTTCAAAATAATACAATATATTTTTTGTAATAATATCTCAAAGCTTTGTAACATAAATTATAAAATGATATAATTTTATCTCACCACAATATTTTTGTACATTACAAAATATAATATTTTGCTCACTACAAAAATATATCCCTTTTTATTCACTATAAAAATATAATTTTTTTCACTGTATGGTATAGACCATAAATTCACTTTTCAAACATTTATTATAATCCTATATAATAAATAATAGCAACTTTCAAGGTGGTCCCTACCATTTAAATAATTAAAAAAGACCAAACAATTAAACATGAGTTATACATAAACATCAAATTAAATTGATTCCAATAAGTCAAGGGTCTTAAATTAAATTCACACTCATAAGCCAAACATGGCCCAATTAAATACCAAAATAGACCCAACAAATTTTATCTCAAATGATGTCTAAACACCCAAAACTCATTATCAAATTCTGCTATAAACCAAACTAAACACCAATCAATCCGCGAATTTTCATAAAATAAATACTCATCATTTAATTCTGAAGCTTTTTTTTTTATCCAACTTGCTAGACTCATATGGGAACAACATATAAAAGTCTCATAATTTTCTGAGATAGGGAACTAAAAAAATACAAAATACAAAATCGAATCATTTTCACACATAATTTTACACAAAAGGCTATTCTAAATATTGCTCAATTAATTTATGCACTGACTTTTTTTATAAAAAGAAATCTGGGTCATTACAGCGAGGGTGCTCAAATAATGACCTTCCCCCCCTCATACCTAAAGTTCCGAACCGAGACATCTTTGGTTATGACAAACAATGGCCTTGGCACGAGTCACAGGTTTCCTAATGTTTTCAAAATATTAGGTGCGACTCTGAGATTTGGTGATGTAGTCTATTTTCGGCAAAGGTTTTGCAATAAAAATGGATTTTTTACAAGTTGATAGATATGGACTCTCATCTATATTTCACATTGCACTCATGAAATTAGATTAAAGAAATCAAGGGTTCGAATTGTTTAGCGCGCTTGGGTACTGCCAGGGCATGCGGCAGTTTCTGGTTCCTCTGCTGGGAAAATTAAGAAACCTTGACTCGAACTCTATAATATGAATTTTATTTTCAATTATATGTTCATTGCATTTCATGCATTAAGTGCACTTAAACTCCCTGTGTTTCCTAAGTCCTGGTGGGAACACAGGCAAATTTTTTTGTGACATTACACCTATTTTTGTGTTATTTATGAGACATTGTGTTAATACCTCTTAAGATTTGTCAAAAAGGTAGCTTCGCTATCTAAGGTTATCGGACTCAGAAGAGAGGCTATATGGCTCTTTTGACTTCTTGGGATCTTACTTGGTTATTAACCAAAGGATTCTTTAGTGACGTTACATTGACTTCAACCCCTAGAGTAGAGCTGACCTTGTACATATAGTGAGCTATAACACCTTTCCAACTTAGGATAGGATGCTATCCCATTTTTAGGATGTATAATGCCGCTTGTTTGAATAGTGAAACCTTAGATCATTTTAAAAACTAGGATAGGATAACCCTAGCCCCATAGGGGTGTTTGTTCTCTTTTTTGCTATGTGCAATGTATGGGATCTATACAGGGATTCTCAAATTTAGATGAGTGGTTCAGCCATTTCAGTTTGTGAGGTTGAGTTCAGTTTTTCAACATGATTTAGTAGTAATCAGTTGAGTCAGAATGCTGCTGAAATTCTGATTGGGGGTTCCATTTTATTTTTGCAAGGTAGTCTGGCACTATAGCTTCAAAATGGCCTAATATCCTCTAGGTTCTGTGGACTAGCGCTAATAAACTCTTTAAGACAACAAATTGGTTCAAGGACAGCTAGTGTTAGTTTCTTTACCGCCAGTTACAAGAAGAAAAAGAGTCAAATCCTCACCAACAGTCCAGAGTACCCTTCATTCACCAACCATATCATCCCCACTCAACTCACCAAAATCGGTGATGGCCAAAATTCCAGATAATATAGTAGACATGTTTCTGTCCCTTCAACGAAGCATAGATGCTATTACTAATACGGTTGCCATCCACGATGATGTTCTCGCCGAACGGTAACGCCTATCTAGGGAGTCCACTACTCAACCACCTCTGTTGATTCATCCAAATCCACCTCCACCAACTGAGGATCTTCCTGAACCCAACTTGTAAGAAGATCTTAGGATTCATGTGCAATCTTTGGGAGGACCTTTCCCCATCGCACAACTAACAGGAGGGCCTTTCCCTATTGACATCCTTGAACTTGACCCGGCTATGGTAAAGATGGCGAAACTAGAAAAGATGTTCAGAAAGACACAAGGGATCAACTCCATTTTGGATATTGAAGATAGGTATACAGACATAATTGTCAAATTGCCGGAATAGTTTAAATGCCACACATCAACAGGTTCGATGGAGCTGGTGACCCTATGGTCCACATTTGCTTATTTTCGAATGTCCTAAAGCCCATGTATTTGACTCGGCCTAAAAAACTTTCCCTGCTTAGGAGAACTTTATCAAGTGTAGCTGCCATCTAGTTTACTAAATTAGAAGACTTAGTAAAATAGAGTTGTGAGGAGTTAGCTGAGGTTTTTACCACTTAATATTCTTATAATACTCAGATAGAGGTAACCATCAGGGACTTGGAGACGACTCGTCAAAAGCCGAATGAAAGCTTTATAACATTCATCACCAGGTGGAGGGCCAAGGCAACAATGATGACTAATAGGCCTACTAAGCAGATCAATGCCGGGTTCTTGATTGTATTAGAGTATCCTACTTGGTTAGCTAATATTATGCCAGTTCCGAAGAAAGATGGCAGAATTAGAGTTTGCGTTAATTTTCGAGATTTGAACAAGGCTAGTATGAAGGATGACTTTTCATTGCCATATATTGATGAATTGGTAGACTTCACTGCAGGGCATGCTTTACTGTCATTCATGGATGGTTTTTTGGAGTATAACTAGATCCTTATGGCTCTAGAGGACAGAGAAAAAACTACATTTACCATTCTATGGGGGACATACTGTTACAGGGTTAAGCCATTTGGTTTGAAGAATGTCGGGGCCACTTATCAAAGAGCCGCTACCACACTTTTGCATTACATGATCCACAAGGATGTTGAGGTGTGTGTGGACGACATGATTGTCAAGTTCAAAGATCGGAAAGGCCATTACACCACGTTAAATAAATTCTTTGAGAGAATTAGGGAATACAGGTTGAGGCTAAATCCACAAAAATTTACCTTTGGGATAATTACAGGCAAGATGTTGGGCTTTGTGATCACATAGCAGGGAATTGAAGTCGATCCATCTAAAATTAAAGTCATCTTAGAAATGCCGCCACCAATGACTGGAAAGGAGGTACGAGCTTTCTGGGAAAAGTGCAATTCATAAAGATTTTATTTCAAAGCTAACCTTGACTTGTGAACCACTGTTTGGTTTCCTAAAGAAAGAAAATAAGTTCCAATGAGATGATTGATGTCAGTTTGCGTTCGAGCGAGTTAAACAGTATCTGCAGAATCCACTTATGTTATCACTTCCTGAGCTGGAGAAACCACCGATCCTATACTTATCAGTAATTGAATCAACTATGGAATGTATGCTTACACAAGAGTCAAATAAGAAAGTAGAGAAGGCCATCTATTACTTGAGCAAGAAGATGTAAGAATACAAGACCCATTACACTCCTTTGGAAAAGGCTTGTTTAGCCTTGGTTTGGGCTACCAAGAAATTTAGGCACTACCTGTTAGCACATTTAGTAATTTTGGTTTCGAGATTAGATCGTGTCAAATATCTCTTTGAGAAACCAGCGCTTATCGGTAGATTAGCTTGATGGTTGCTTTTGCTTTCCAAGTTCAACCTCAGATATGTCGCTCACAAGTCCATCAAAGGAAGGCTGTGGCAGAATCTTTGGCCGATCATCGAGTTGAAGGAAAAGAAGATGCAGAATACGTATTCCCAGATGAAGAGATCTTGCAGCTCGAAGAGGATACCTGGAGATTATATTTTGACGGAGTGTCTAATCAATTTGGCTATGGGATATGTGTGTTACTTATAGCACCAGATGATTCCCACATATCCCTAGCTTTGAAACTCCGATTCAGGGTATCCAACAACCAGGCAGAGTATGAGGTGTGCATTGCCAGATTGGATGCAACCCTAGAACTAGGGGCAATAAGGTTGTATATGATTGGGGATTCAAACTTAATCGTCTCTCAAGCCAATGGGGACTGGAAGGTCAAAGAAGAGACGATGCAAGTTTACCACCAGACCTTGGATATTCTAATCCCGATGTGGGAAAGATTAACATTTACACACCTGGTAAAAGAGAACAACCGGTTTGCCAATGCTTTGGTGACCTTAGCCTCGATGGTGGACATACCAATTGGGGTCCAGATAAGTCCAATCCTTATAGAGTAGAGGTATACACCGACTTACAAGATGATAGCCGCGATAGAAAAGGTGCAGAATGAAAAACCTTGGTACTTTGATATTTGGAACTTTCTGGAGAGTGACTCATACCTGCAAAGGGCAAATGCCAAGGACAAAAGGGGGATATGACGTCTGGCCGCTCAGTTCATCTTCTGTGGAAATAAGCTGTACAAGAGAGGGTGTTTGGGAATGCACAAGCTATGTATAAAGGAAGAAGAAGCAAAACGTTTCATGGAAACCATCTATGGAGAAGAGTATGGAGCCCATATAAACGGTATAATGCTGGCCAGAAAAATCCTTAGACAAGGATACTACTGGTTAACCAAGGATACTACTGGTTAACCATGAAGAGTGATTGTATCAACTTTGTTAGGCGATACCATAAATGTCAAATCTATGCCAATCACATGAATATCCTGCCTTCAAAACTCTACAACATGACTTCGCTATGGCCTTACTCAGTCTAGGACATAGATGTCATCAGGGCAGTCACATCGAAGGGTTCAAATGGGCATCAGTTCATCTTGGTTGCCATTGACTATTCTACTAAGTGGGTTGAAACATAGTTGTATTCAGTGTTAAAAGCATCACACGTGGCCAAATTCATCAAGAACAATATCATCTACAGATATGGGGTGCCAAACGAAGTAATTTCAGACAATGGCTCACATTTCAGAGGAGAAGTGGTAGTTCTACTTGAGAAATATAATGTGGCTTTTCACAAGTCATCAACATATAGGCCACAAACCAATAGAGCTGTTGAAGCTGCAAATAAGAACATCAAAATCATTCTGCATAAGACAGTGGAAACCTACAGAAATTAGCCAAACAAACTGCCTTTTGCACTTTAGGGATACAAGACCTCAATCCGAACGCCTATAGGGGCAACCCCTTACTCTTTGGTATATGGAATGGAGGTTGTTTTGCCGATTAAGATAGAAGTGTCTGAATGTTAGATAGCAGAAGTTGATTGGCAACAAAATTGATTTGAGGAGATGATACTATTTGATGAGTGAAAATTAAAGGTGTTATACCACATTTAGGGGTATCAACGTAGGATTGCTAGAGTATTCAACAAAAAGGTCAGATCTAGGAATTTGAGGGAAGGAGACTTAGTGCTGAAGGACAATCAAGCTCCTATCCACGACCCTAGGGGCAAGTTCAGACCCAATTGGACGGGTCCCTGCATCATCAAGTCAATCTGGTCAGAGGGAGCAATCATTTGCATGGATTTGGATGGTTTGGAGTTCTCACAACCAATTAATATGGAGAAGCTGAAAAAGTACTATCCTTGAGAGGCTTGCTAGGCCGAAAATTCGAAAGGGCAACCCAGGAAAAAGTTAGGACATAAAAAAAAAATTAATTAAAAAAAAAAGGAGCTCGCAAGATCGAAAACCCGGAAAGGCAGTTTTGGCAAAAGTTAGAGCGCAAAAGGTGAGTGTTAATACTCGAGTGAACCTTAACCCCATGAACTACATAAAGCCTGAATCCTATCATTGGGATACGTAGATAGCCTCATTTTCAAGTTCGACCCAACCATTTTCAACTTGTTTATCTCATCCATGTTTGATTGGTATATTTTGCTCAACTTGGTTGTTCCTTTCCATGCTTGATTGGCTCATCTCCGTTTAATTCAATTGTCTTATTCCTTATTCATGACGGGTTCAATTGCAAGATAGATTTAGTGATAATGCAGTATATCCTGCTCGAGTTATCTAATTTGAGTTTGTGCATCTCAAGGGTTAATTCTATGTTGGTTGGATAGTGGCCATTTGCGGAAACAGATTTTGAGAACTTTTAAGGAAGTTGACCAATTCTCTTGAAAATTATTTCATTTTTGCAAAACCAGACCATTTCTTGAACCTAAAAAAGGAAAATTTTCAGTTCTCGCAGCTTGACTTATATGATTTCAAAACAACCATGCTAATCTAACTTTCATGTTGGTTAAAATCTTTTTAGCAACCAAAAAAAGAAGAAGTCAAAGCAATGAACTAAGGGCATAATCGAGTCAGGAATTTTGTCTTCTCCCCATACTCTCGAGTCTCATGTTACATGTTTCAGCTAGCCAGCTAACAATTCAGTTGGCCATCCAAGTTTTTAGTTGACTCCAGGTGTGTTTCTTGAGTGTTTCAGTCAGTCGGCAAATTATTCAGCTAGTTCATTACTTCATTCAGACGGCCTGTTAATGAATCAGCTGGCCCATCAATTTTTTAACTTGTTAGACAGCTAATCATCCGGTCGACCAAATAATTAGCTGTCAGCCAATTTTGATATCAATCTAGAATGAAAAACTACAGAATTTGCGTAGGCTCAATGGTTTGTGCTTTCGAGTCATGTTTTGAGTGCCCTTCATTCCAGCAATGTAAATAAGTGCGTTTGGATTGTTTTTCTTTCATTGATTTGTTTTTTGATTTCTGATCAGTTAAGGGGTCAATGTCCAATTTAGAATTCATTAAAAATCAATCATGCTCAGATTCAAGTTCAAGAACCAAAATATTTTCAAGCTCAAGTGCAAAGCCATTCACACCACGATGTCCAGAATAAAACTTCTTTTTATTGAAAATTCAGGGTGAAGCCTCGAATTACAGCATTACAGACAAAAAACAACAAAAGAGAAATCTAAAGCTATGCATTGGTGCTCATTCCTAAACAAAAACAGAAAAACAACACACAAGAAAAAAATAAGAAAACAAAACAAAACAAAACAAATCAAAAAAACAAAATACAAAAAAAAAAAAAAAAGAGAGAGAGAGAGAGAATTTTCTCAGATTTCGACAACAGCTTAGCGACGAGTGTCAAAGTCCAACTTCACTTGCAAATAGCTTCATTGCTCGACTCCATTGCCAATTTCCCCACCTCAAGATGTTCATTCCAGAGAATGCTTCAAAAGCCCTGCCTCAGAATTTGCAAGATTTTCGAAAGAAATCATCCACTGCCAGCCATCGAATGAGGAACACCAAGGCACCGCAAATCTTTCCATGTTTGTTGCCTGGCGCTTGAACTCCTTGTTTTGCCTCTTCAAATGACTAATATTCCGCCGTCCGTCTTGATACATACGCTAGAACATAAAGAGTTGTGTTGTCAGCAATTGCACCTCATTTGTTCTATTTTGCAAATGGCATGACAAGTTGGAGACTGCGGTCACGGTCTCCACACATGATTTCAATATATAAGAGTTGGCATTGATGTTAGACTGCGCTCCCATCAATTGCTCGATTGACATCGCAGGGAAACTGAAAACAAGGGCAAGGGCACTCTTAGGAGGTTCAGAAGAGTTAAAGTCAGTTATTTCTATTAGTGTGTCGTTCAGGTCAGGAAAAAGGGAAAGAGGACGATGGGAAGAGGCCATGTCAGAGGAGAGGACTTTCAAAAAGAGAGTTCGTAGAGTAATGGCAAAGAGAGATTTGTTTCGCAGCTTTCTACTATGTCTCTTTTGCAGGCCTGTAGACACCCAATTTTTGACCGACCTTAAGACTCAGACGTCACCGGTTGAGCGCTCGGTGATGTTTCATGTTGTGCTCGTTCAGAAGTCTCAGAGTCGCGGCCGTGCGCCCTGCCTCCGGACTTCCGAACTCTCTTCTGTGCCTTGTCTCGGTTTGCGAACCAGACTCGGTTTTCTCTGTTTTCTTTCCTGAGGGAAGAGAGTGGTCCTGTAGACTATCTCTCAGTGGCCATGAGCTACTTTTCGTGGCCGTAGGCCATTTTGCCCATTTCGGAGCCCGGTCCCCGGTTTTCGGAGCCGTCAGGCCGTGTGCCTCGGTTCGGGACCGCCCAACCATCTCTGATTTCTCCGGTTTTTGGCAGGTACCTCTATTTTATTATTACGAGGAACACTGGGGCCCCTGATTCCCACTTCGTGGCCGTATGCCACTTTCGGTGCTTACAGCCGGTTTTCGGGACCCCGAACCGTGCGGTTTAGACCCCGAGCATTCATTTTGCATCGGTTTTCTCCAGTTTTTGGCGGGGACCTCTGTTTTATTATTACAAGGAACACTGGGGCCCCTGATGCCCACTTCGTGGCCGTATGCCACTTTCGGTGCCTGCAGCCCGTTTTCGGGACCCCGAACCGCGCGGTTTAGGCCCCGAGCATTCATTTTGCATCGGTTTTTGTTCATTTTTGGCAGGTACCTCTGTTTCAATACCAGGAAGATCACTGGGGGGTGGGAGGCCAGCAATTATCCCAGACAACCAGTTTCGCTCCTCCGGCGCCCGTTTTGCTCACTTCCGGGCCAATGTTGAACACCCTGGGGATATTTTGTTCCAACCAAAGCTACATATTTGTGATCAGGGGACATGGGAGGACCCTAAAAGTGCATGGTCGGCCAGCAATTTTGATTTTCATTTTTGAGCCTCTCCTTCAAATGCAATGTTGTGACTCCTGCTTCAGAGTTGCCAATTTTCAACCTTGGAACCTTGTTCTACACACATGGGAGGACACCAAAAAGTGGTGGTCGGCCAGTAATTGTTAATTTCATTTTTGAGCCTCTCCTTCAAGTTCTATGTTGTGACTCCTGCTTCAGAGTTGCCAGATTCCAACCTTGGGGCCTTATTCTACACACATGGGAGGACACCAAGGAGTGGTGGTCGGCCAGAAAATTTGCACTTCATTTTGGGGCCATGGCCGGCCGGCCAGGGTGAGTGGCTGGCCGACCAGTTGGGGTGGCCGACCGGCCACCTTCCAGAAAATCACCTGGCCGGCCAGCTTTCTGCTTTCCAGCTCTTCACAGCTGTCCGGATATTTTGTTGAAATATCTCCCCCATCCGGGGGATATTTTGGGAGGGAAATCTTGCCTCCATTTCCCTCCCCTTTTACACCTTTTTTTGCCTATTTAAAGGGTGGCCCTCCTCCTTCCCTAGGGTTAGAAGATTTCACCTTAAGAACCCTTAAGCATTTGTCTCCATTTTCATAGCCAAAACCCTAAAACAAAGCTTCAAGCCTTGCTCCTTCCTTCATCAACACCAAGCCTCACTATCGCCACTTCCATTCCAGCAGCAAAGGAAGCCTTTTCAGAGGATAAGAAGCAACAAATTCAAGCCAAGAAGCCATCAAAGTTGGATCTTCAAAGGTAAAGCTCTATTTCCCTTTTTTGAGTATTTTCTTGCTTCAATTCTTTACCCTACTTGCCTACTGTTTTGGGCTCCGACCCCTACTGGTTTTGTGCTTATTTTGAGCCCCTCTACAACATTGTAGAAGGGCTCAACCTCATTTGGTACCTCTAGCATACACTTGCTTCAATATCACTCTTTTGGTCAATAATTTGCATGCTTTATTTGACTTTTGAATGATCTGATTTCGAGCCTGATATATACTGTTAGTAGGCTTATTTTGAGCCCCTCTTCAACATTGAAGAAGGGCTCAACCATGTTTGGTGGCTCTAGCATGCACTTCCTTTGAAACTCTTCCATTTTACCGTAAAATTGCATGCTATTTTTAGCCTATTTGTGATCTGAGTTGGAGCATTCAACATACTGATATTGTGCTTATTTTGAGCCCCTCTTCAACATTGAAGAAGGGCTCAACCTGGTTTTCATCCTCTATCATGCACTTGCTTTGAATTTTTGTTCTACTCACATTTTGCATGCTTCTCTAAGCTTATCATGCTTCTGTTTTGAGCCTCCATCAGGCTTTCAGATTGCCTTATTTTGGCCTTCTCATCATGCTTTGTTAAGGGCCTTAAGCCATTTGGTGAATGCTTTTGGTACTTGTTTTGTAATCCTTCATATTTTCCGTAAAATTGCATGATTTTTTAGGCCATTCTAGCTTCTATTTCCGGCCTTCATCAGGCTTAGAAAGTGTCTTGTTTTGGTCTATTCTTCGAGTTTTATTAAGGGTCTTAAGTTGTTTGGTCATTGCTTATGGTACCTCTCTTTATAGCTCTTGTTGGTCCATATATTGCATGCTATTTTGAGCCTATCTACGTACTGATTTTGGAGTTGTCATTCACTGTAAATATGCATATTTTGGGCTCCTCTTCAATGTTGTAGAAGGAAATTTTGTGATTTGAATTTTCTATATACCACTTGCTTAATAAATCCCCTCTTTTCCCCCATTTTTGCATGCCATTGTTGCCATATCTATGCTCACAATTTGGCCTTGTTTTGTACTGAAAAGATGCCATTTTTGGGGCTGCCTTGCTACTGTTTTTGCTGTCATGAGCCAATTTTGCATGTTTAGCATAGCTGTAGGCCATTTCGGGTACTTAAAATCACATTTCGGGATGATTTCATGCATTGATTGTCATTTCGTATCATTTCGGGGCTGTTTTCCCCTTCATTTAGCTGCTAAAATTTGGTTTGCATGCTTGCATATCATTTTCCATGTCATTTCATGCCTTAGTGCATTGCCTCGATTCGCGTGCCCGTGGGCACGCACTTTGAGGCACCTCTGTTTTATCCGACGGCAGCTTATGTGAGTGAGCTGAGGCTATCCCATGTTGGCGTAAGCCCAATTTGCATTCTGTATGCCATTTCATGCCTGTATGTCACTGCCTCGGTTTGCGTGCCCGTGTGCACGCATTTCGAGGCACTTTATTTTCATCCGGCGGCATCTTATGTGAGTGTGGCTGAGGTTCACTCATGTTAGTATAAGCCCAATCTGCATTTTCATGCTTGTTCATCATCGCCTCGGTTTGCGTGCCCGTGTGCACGCATTTCGAGGCACTTCGGTTTTATCCGATTTGCATTTCACATCATCGCCTCGGTTTGCGTGCCCGTACGCACGCATTTCGAGGCACTTCGATTTTATCCGATTTGCATTTCACATCATCACCTCGGTTTGCGTGCCCGTGTGCACGCATTTCGAGGCACTTCGATTTTATCCGGTTTGCATTTCATGCCATCGCCTCGGTTTGCGTGCCCGCGTGCACGCTTTTCGAGGCGTCTCATTTTCATCTCATTTTCACAGCATTGTGCATACTAGGCTGTATCTTAGTTACATTTCATGCATATCGCATCGTGTTCGGGATAGGAGTTAGCTCGGGCACGGGAAACGAGGCACGTTTCGTACTCCGAGTGACGGAACGAATCTCAATTCCCAAGTCACCGACGCTCCGGATTACCCATGATGGAGTTAGGTTTATAGCATTCATCTGCATTCATCCGATATTGAGTTGTGCAATCCGACTCCTCGGCCATCATGCATCGATATGCGTGATTGGTGGCACGAGGATCGAGGCATGCATATATTTGTGAAATACATTGCTATGCCCTTTTCCTGCTCTCTGTTGCAGCAAAATCAAGAATCAGCACCTTTTCGGAGTCTGGCACGCATTTCAAGAAACACTGCAAACAGAGGCTAATTGGGGCATCCCAGTGGATTTCAGCGCCAAGGCAGCCCAGCATACACTGCTCATCAGAAGCAAGGCAGCCCCTGGCTTGCATGCCAGTTTACTGCTTTCTTAGTTAATTGTTAATTAATTAGGAATTTGTACTTTATCTGTATATTTCGGACTGTATTATTCTTTTATTCGGACTGTATATTTATTCAGACCCTCTGCGCGAGGGCATAATTGTAATAAGTGTGGGTGAGTGTGATGTATGTCTTCCAACCCCACGTCTTTCTCCCTTTTATTTACCCGCTTACGATGGTTAGATATAGGGCATATTTCAATTAGCATACAGTATGACAGCATGTTTGCATCATTCATCTGTTTTGCATGCACCGGGCTCGGCGCATCATACAAACTGCATTTGTATTTCAATTCCAAATTGAATACTTGATAGTTGTTGCATTTCACATGCCATGTTTAGAATAGCCGAGCCTGCTATAGTTGCATTTTGCATGTGTTGCATTAGGCAATTCTGTATACTTAGGAACCATGCATGGATTTCTAATCGGTTTTTGTTTTGGCTTGGAGTACTCGGTAAGTTTTATGCTTTAGCATCCTTGCATGCGTGTGAGTGTTGCCATGATAGCATGCTTACCATGAGGCTATTTGCTTATGTGATATAACTGCCTTGAATGCCTGTGGGTGGAGGTTGAGTTATCTGAATTGGAGCAATTCATCAACTGTTTGTTTTAAGCCCACTGGATAGTGGCAAAATCATTGTTTTCTTAAGCCCACTCGAGGGTGGCAAATCCGCGTCTTAGCCTACTTGCGGGTAGCACCATCAAACCATTTTCAAACAAACAAACATGAAATGTTTTGTTCCAATTCAGGCGATTCAGTCTATACTTGTATGCTGTGCGCATCACATAGTAACCTAGGCTAATAACCGGAATAAGAACTCACAATGTTTTCAAAAACAGATATCATGGTTAGTAGAGGCCGGTCTTTGACCGGGCGAGCGGGGGTGCTCACGATGTGACCTTCCCCAATCGTACCCAAGTTCCCGAGCCAACTTTGGTGATGACGGACACGTGGCCTTTCGGCACCGAGTCAGGGTTTCCTAAATTTCCCATTTTAAAATATTTAGGTGGCGACTCTGTTATCTGGCAAAGCAGTCCATGTTTGGCACTTCTTTCAAAAAATCTGTTTTTCTCAAAAACGATTTGCCGAATTTGGACTCTTTGGTTCGAGATTTGGAACCGCAACAAAATCGAGTCCGAACTGTAGCGAGGTCCCTCGCGGGCTTGTTACAGTTTCTGGCGACTCCGCTGGGGAGTTAGAGAACTTGACTCGAACGCATGATATCTGGTTTTGACTACACTTGTGTGTTTCTTTGCATTGCATTTGCATTGGTGCGCCTAAGACACCGTGTTTGCCATCTGCTATTCCTGAGCGGTTTGCCGGAGGCTTGTCTTGTCAAGGCATGTCCATAAGGCTGACCGGTTACGGGCTCTGCCAGTATGGAAACACAAACCCCGGTTTTACCGGGGCACCCTTTTTGACCATTCGACCTAGTGCATATTCGGATCCATAGTGACCATTCCAAACTAGGACAGGTTGCTTACCCGTTTATAGGTTGTTTGAAGCCGCTGTGTGCGTAGTGAACCCCTAGTTCCTGACGAAATAGGACAGGGAAACCCTACCCCAACATAGGGGTGTTTTGGCTCTCACTTATCTGCTATGTGCTTGTTAGAGTGCGTCTCTACAGGGAATGCATGTATCAGTTGAGTTTGGGCATCAGGCCTGCGGGCATCATTCAGTGTCTGAGAATCAGTTGTCCGCGGATATCAGATTCAGTTTAGGGGAACAGTGATACAGGAACAGTGATCAGTGGTTGAGGACAGTGTATTTCCAGCTTATCCAAACTGCATGTTGTATGCCCGACTGTGCGTTGTGTGTATTTAAATTAAGCTGTTATACTGCCCGTTTTTCTGGTCATTTATTTCCTTTTTGCTTTATTATCTTTTTGCTAGGGCAGTTTGTAGCACGATTGCTTCCGAACCAGTCGATACTCCCCAAGCAATTTGGACACGAGGTCGCCGACTTAACCGATCCGAAGATCTAGTTGACGGACATCCAGTGTTCCATTCTTTACCCCCAGTCACCAGAAGAAGGCCGAGGAGGCGCAGTCCGTCAGAACAGAGATTACCGGGACAGCAGTCTGTTTTAGTAGCAAACAGTCAGGTTGAGATTTCCGTGTCTGCCATAGAGATACATTTACCAGTTATTCAGATGGAGCCACAGAATACATCAACAATGGAGGCAATGATGCGCCAGATGCATGAGAGCATGAAACAGATGCAAGATGATGCTATCCGCCAGGCGGAGTTTTCTAAACAACAGGCTGCGGTCATGGCCCAGCAGTCTGAGCTGATCACCAGATTACAACAGCAGAACGCAGCGTCTGCTTCACAACAGGTCCCTCCTCCGCCAGGGACCCCGTTACCTAAACAGATACCTGCTGGCCAGAATGCCCCTCCAAATCCCCAGAATGCCCAGACTACCCAGAATACCCTCCCAAATCTACAGAACACTCTGCCAAACCTTCAGAATACTCAAGAGGACACGAGTCTTCCAACGGGGCCAGCTCCGCCCCCGCTTCTGCCACAACTGTCCAAAACTCTTACATCCAACCATCCGGACTCTCCCTTCGAGTTCGAGGTAGACCAGACAGCTCTGAAATTGAGCAAGTTGGAAAAGCTCTTCAAGAAATCACAGGGGGTGAAGGCCATCCCAGACATTGAAGACGGCTACACTGATGTGGCCGTGACATTGCCGGACAGATTTAAGATGCCCCAGATCGATCGCTTTGATGGATCCGGGGACCCCATGGTCCACCTCCGGCTATTTTCAGACATTCTAAGACCAATGGGCCTAACCCGACCGCAGAAGCTTTCCCTGTTCGGTCGAACTTTATCGGGTGTGGCATCCACTTGGTACGCAAAGCTGGAAGACGATGTGAAAACAAACTGGGATGAGATGGCTGAGGCCTTCCTTGCACAATATTCGTACAACACGCAAATCGAGGTCACAACTCGTGATCTCGAGACAACGAGGCAGGAACAGAAAGAGATCTTCTCTGATTTTGTAATTCGGTGGAGAGCCAAGGCATCGATGATGACCTTGAGACCAACAGATAAAGATCAGATTCGGATGATTGTGCGCAATCTCCAACCGAAGTTAATGCAGAAAATGATTGTCGTTCCTTTCCCCACCTTCGCAGACTTACACGATATGGGGGTGCAAATTGAGGATGCTATGAAGCAAGGGTTGATAGACCAGGATCGGGAGCAGCCCCGAAGAACCTTCAACCGTAATAACAATGCGGGCCCGAGTGGCTCTGCCAATACAAGGACTTCAGAGGTCGGTATGGTCACCACCACTCCCCCTCCCTAACCAAGGCCCGCAGCGGCCACACCTTTTTCTGATGCATCTGGGAGCAGTAACCAAGCTTCAAGATACCAACCCAGGGGTCAACGAACCTTCTCCCCACTACATATGCCTTTGTCCAAAGTCCTCGGGGTTCTAGTCAGAAAAGGGCATCTGAAACCCTTGGAACCGAGGCCCCCTCCAAATCCACTCCCCCCTTCCCATAACCCAGCCAAATATTGCAAATACCACCAGCAGCATGGTCATGATACCGACCAATGTTACAGGCTGCGTCATGAGATTCAAGACCTCATTGACAAAAACATCATTCTACCTCCCGAGAGACCCAACGTCACAACCAACCCACTCCCAGCACATAACCAAGATCCACCCAAAAGAACCAATCTCATCCAAACTGGGGACGTGTCTTACGACCCTAGTATCTACATTACCCCCTCCCACCTATCCAAGCCGGATGTGATCCTTTCTGATAGCACTGATTTGTGCATGATGGACACCTCCACAGCCCAACCTGAGCCAAAGGTGGTGACCACCGAGAATGGAACGGGGCAGGCTTCCGAGGAGAGCAAAACTGTTGAGTCTGGGGTGGAGCAGTCTGAGAATTTAGCTGGCAGAGCTTATGATCCGAGTGGCTATATCTTGTCAATGAGCCAGCCTGAGCTGAGTGTGGGGCTGCCGGAAGAGGCTGAATTGTGTATGATCCGGGGGGACAAACTTGAATCAGCAGGGGATGATCTGATAACGGTGGAAGAAGAATTCGCCAACCTCCAGTTTTTCAACGATCAGGAATCAGGGGATGCATCAATCAACTGGTTTGAATACGAGGAGTCAGCAGAAGTCGTCGGGTGGTTGGATGATCAGCCAGATATCGTACCATCTGTGGCCGGAAGGGCCGAGAATCAGATTGAATTGCCGGAGAGCGCCGGTATGAAGAATTTCGCTCAGGAGCAAGACACTTTAAAAACCGAACAATTGACACTGGAGGAACAAGAAAAGAGATGGGATTCCGAGAGGATCCGAAAAGCAAAGAACCATGAGGAGGTTGAGAGTGCTGTGAGCACGAAAACTGAACATGCTGTGAGCATGTGGGAGGAAAATGCTGAGAGCGCAAACAAGCCGGAACCAGACAGGTGCCTGCTAGATGCTAATGGAATGTGGTGGGAAGATGACGACTTGTATCTCGCCCACACAGACGAAGACTGGGCGGGTGGCCAACCAGACAGCACCTGGTACCTCGAGGAGGTAGACCATATGACTAGAAGTGGGCGGTATTTCAAGCCCCCACACCTTGATCAACCCGAGGCATCAGGGAAAGATAAAGAGGCAGAGAAACAGAGAGAGAAGCAAGTTGAAGAAGAGGCTGTACTGAAGCAGCTAAAGAAAATACAAGCAGACATCTCCATTTGGGGACTGCTTATGGCTTCAAGGGTGCACAAGCAGGCTGTCCTATCTGCCATGGACAAAGCTAAACTCTCTATCGAAACTACGCCAGAACAGCTAGTTGGGCTGGTCTTCCCGGGAGGAGGTTCCCCGGCATTGACCTTTTCAGACAAGGAACTGCCGCCTGAGGGCGTGGATCATAACAGACCCCTCTACATCTCTGTAGAATGCAGGGACAAATGGATTCCGGTGGTACTTGTTGATACCGGGTCCGCTATCAATGTCTGCCCAGCCAGAACGGCGTATGCAATTGGGTTAAAGCCTGCGGACTTCACACCCACCACTCAAGTAATCAGAGCCTACGACAATACGAGCAGGGATGTCCTAGGGATAGTAAAAATCCAAACCAAGATTGGGCCTGGACAACACGAGGTAGATTTTCATGTCTTGGAGGTCCCTGCATCCTTTAACATGCTTTTGGGGCGACCCTGGTTGCATCAGGTGAAGGCCGTCTCATCTACTCTACATCAAATGGTGAAATACCCCTATGGAAAGGGAGTAGCCATTGTGTTTGGGAATTCATCAATCCATCCCCCTCCAGAGGTATCTACGCCAGTCCTGGAGATTGAACACGGCATGGAGGACATGTTCATATCGGGATTTACTTTGGCCGAGGCCCGGGTAGTACAGAATATCATAGCTGTGAATGAGGGTGTGTATGTCAGCGCTCAAGCCGTCTACCTCATGAACAAGCTACAACATATCCCCGGGATGGGATTGGGAAGAAGCGGCAGGAAAGGAGTCGCAGCGTCGGCCGAAGTGCCACACAATCCACATACCTTTGGACTGGGTTATCTGCCCACCAAAGAAGACTGGGCAAGGAAAGGAAAGGAAATGGCCGGCAGGGCCAGAGCGAAGCAGGCTGGGAAGCCTTTTGATCTAATGCATAGGCCCATCTGGGGTACCCTGAACGGACGCTTTGTCCGGGAGGGGGAAGGTTTTCCATTTTGCGGCTTCCCAGAGCCATGGTTAAATGCGGAGAGGAAGCGCGTGCCAGGTTTCGAAATCTTCTTCGACCTGCAACTATCCGGGGATGACGTTGCCACCGAGCAGACAGACCCAACAACTGAGACTGAGCAGGATAAGGCAGTGGATTCTGAGGGCACGGAATTGGAAATGAGGGTAGCACTGGCATGTCTCCTCTCTGATCCTCCGATCGACCAAGATTGCTTGGGGAATAACTTCATGGTTTCCATGATTGGGGATGAAACGGCTGCGAACCAACCAGCAGCTATCTTGGATGCATCAATCGCACCCTCTCTCACTTGGCAGTACGAGGAAGGATTCTTATCCAGCAGCACCGGGTCAGGTAGTGAGCCGGAATCTGATTCCACCGAGTCCTGTGAGTCGGAATCAGGTTCCAGCTCGACTGAGTCTGAGTCTGGTACTTCTGAGGGTGTCAACCCGGATGCCACAGTCCTGTCCAGGTCGTCTTTTTCCTTTTCATTTGAGTCTGTTGTAACCGAGGAATTGGACGATTTGGATGTACTTAATGAGAATGAACTGTCTGTGGTTTTCGAGTACTTTTCTGTGCCCCTAATTTATTGCATCAATTCAGACTTTCAAAATTTTGATCAAAACGACGAGGACGAAGTTCCTCCGGTTTTACAACGTCTAATTGAGCAAGAGCAAGAGAGATTTGTTAAGCCATTAATGGATGAAATCATTTTTGTGAACATTGGTACTGAAGAGGACCCGCGGCTGGTCCAGATCGGGTCCACGTTGTCTTCGGAGGAACGCGAGCGCTTAGTCGCTTTATTAAAAGATTTCAAAGATGTTTTCGCGTGGTCCTACGAAGACATGCCTGGAATCGATCCTGAGATTGTACAGCATCGGATCCCCCTTGACCCCGAGGCCCGACCTGTCAAGCAGAAACTCAGAAGGATCCGCCCGGATTGGGCTCTTAAGATTAAGGAAGAGGTCACCAAGCAAATCGACGCAGGCTTCCTGCTAGTATCTGAATATCCGACTTGGTTGGCCAACATTGTTCCGGTGCCAAAGAAAGATGGCAGGATCCGGGTGTGCGTAGACTTCAGGGATTTGAACAGAGCTAGCCCGAAGGACGACTTTCCCTTACCGCACATCGATGAGTTGGTAGATTTCACGGCAGGGCATGCATTGTTCTCATTCATGGATGGCTTTTCAGGGTACAATCAGATAGTGATGGCGCCAGAGGACAGGGAAAAGACTGCATTCACCACCCCGTGGGGGACATACTGCTACCGGGTAATGCCGTTCGGGTTGAAGAATGCTGGGGCTACTTATCAACGGGCCGCGACCACAATACTACACGATATGATCCACAAAGAGGTTGAGGTGTATGTGGACGACATGATTGTCAAGTCCAAGGAAAGAGAGGGCCACTACACCGCCTTGCATAAGTTTTTCCAAAGGATCAGGGAATTCCGGTTGCGGCTAAACCCTCAGATATGTACGTTTGGTGTTACAGCGGGAAAAATGCTGGGGTTTCTGATTACACAAAGGGGCATCGAAGTCGACCCTTCCAAAATCAAGGCCATCCTAGAAATGCCCCCACCAAGGACTGAAAAGGAGGTGCGCGGCTTTCTGGGTAAAGTGCAATTCATAAGACGGTTTATCTCAAAATTAACCTTGACTTGTGAACCACTTTTTGGTCTCCTGAAGAAAGGAAAGAAGTTCCAATGGGACGGCCGATGTCAAGCTGCATTTGAACAAATTAAAGAGTATCTACAGAACCCGTCCGTTTTATCACCACCAGAACCGGGGAAACCGTTGATTTTGTATCTGTCAGTGACTGAAACCACAATGGGCTGTATGCTTGCGCAGGAATCTGAAGACAAGGTGGAGAAAGCCATCTATTATTTGAGCAAGAAAATGCTGGAGTATGAGACCCGATATACACCGCTGGAAAAGGCTTGCTTAGCTCTGGTATGGGCTACCAGGAAGCTGCGGCACTACCTGTTAGCTCACTCTGTAATGTTGGTTTCACGACTAGATCCCATCAAATATCTCTTCGAGAAACCGGCGCTTACGGGTAGGCTAGCTCGTTGGTTGCTGTTGCTCTCCGAATTTGATCTCACATATGTGACGCGCAAGTCAGTGAAAGGAAGAGCAGTGGCAGAGTTCCTTGCCGACCACCCGGTTGAGGGGGATGAAGCATTTGAGTATCTGTTCCCAGATGAAGCAATTTTGCAGATCGACGACGAAATTTGGACGATGTACTTTAACGGAGCGTCAAATCAACATGGGTATGGGATAGGAGTGTTGCTGATAGCACCCGACAATTCCCGTATCCCTCTAGCCTTCAAACTCCGGTTCAAGGTCTCGAACAACGAAGCTGAATATGAGGCGTGCATTGCTGGCTTAGAAGCAGCCTTGGAACTAAGGGCAAGACGGCTGGACGTCATTGGGGACTCGAACCTTGTTGTGTCTCAAGCTAAAGGAGACTGGAAAGTAAAAGAAGAAAATATGATGATGTATCACCAGACCCTGGATTTACTCCTTCCTCGGTTTGAGAAGCTAAGTTTCACTCATCTACTAAGAGAGAACAACAGGTTCGCAGATTCTTTAGCAACTCTGTCATCTATGATAGACATCCCGTGTGGAGTCCGGATGCGTCCAGTTATCATTGATCAGAAATTTGCACCTGCCTATGAGTCGATTGCAGCCATAGATGAAGTTCAGGACGAAAACCCCTGGTACTATGACATTTGGAACTTTCTGGAGAAGGAAGCATACCCGCCAGGGGTAAATGCCAAGGACAAAAGGGCAATAAGAAGATTGGCCGTTCAGTTCATCATCTGTGGGGATAAGCTGTACAGAAGAGGTCATCTGGGAATGCATAAACTGTGTGTGGATGCAGAAGAGTCAAAGAGTCTAATGGAAGCCATCCATGGCGGGGAATGTGGAGCACATATGAATGGGGTAATGCTGGCACGGAAGATTCTCAGACAGGGTTACTACTGGTCTACCATGGAGGAGGATTGTATCGGCTTTGTTCGGCGATGCCACAAATGTCAGATCCATGCAAATCGCATGAACATCCCGCCGTCGAAGCTGTACAATATGACTTCGCCATGGCCATTCTCAGTCTGGGGAATTGATGTAATTGGGGCTGTCACGCCAAAGGGGTCGAATGGGCATGAGTTCATCCTCGTAGCGATAGATTATTTTACAAAGTGGGTTGAGGCCCAATCTTATGCGGTGTTGAAGGCTTCTCACGTCGCAAAATTTATCAGAAACAACATTATCTGTCGCTACGGGGTCCCAAATGAAATCGTTTCAGACAATGGTTCCCACTTCAAAAAGGAGGTGATTGACTTGTTGGAGAAATACAACGTGGCTTTTCACAAGTCATCTACCTACCGGCCGCAAACCAATGGAGCGGTTGAGGCCGCCAACAAGAATATCAAGCGTATATTGCAGAAGATGGTGGAGACCTATCGGGACTGGCCAGATAAGCTGCCGTTTGCTCTGTGGGGCTATCGGACTTCAATCAGAACTTCAACTGGGGCAACTCCGTATTCGTTAGTCTATGGGATGGAGGCCGTTCTACCTATTGAGATTGAGGTTCCGTCTTTGCGAGTATTGGCTGAATGTCAAATAGCCGAGGCAGATTGGCAGCAGAGCAGATTTGAGGAACTCATGCTTTTTGATGAAAGAAGACTGAAAGCACTGTACCACATTCAAGGCTATCAACGCAGAATCGCCCGGGCTTTTAACAAGAAGGTTAAGTCCAGGAATTTAAATGAAGGAGATTTGGTACTCAAGGACAACCAAGCTCCCATCCACGACCCAAGAGGCAAGTTCAGACCCAATTGGACTGGTCCCTACATCATCAAGTCAATCTGGTCAGGTGGAGCTGTGGTTCTGATGGACTTAGATGGCTTGGAGTTTTCACAACCGATCAACATGGACAAGTTGAAGAAATACTATCCTTGAGGGGCTCGCTAGGCCGAAAACCGAAAGGGCGACCTAGGCAAAACTCAGAGCACAAAAAATTTGAAAATATAAAAACTGAGCTCGCAAGGTTGAAAACCCGCAAAGGGCGGCCTTGGCAAAAGTTAGAGCGCAAAAGGAGAGTAAAAATACCCGAGCGAACCTAAGCCTGAACTACGTAAGGCTTGATTCCCATCTTTGGGATACGTAGGCAGCTTCATCCTGAAGTTCAGCCATAAACATTTTCCCCGATCAACTTTGTCCATTTTGATCATCTCAGTCATCCTTATCCATCAGCATTCATCGTAATCTCTGGTGCAGTGCTATTCAGACTAGGGGCAACTTTCCGTTGCCAGAAGGTGCTGTGGTACCATTCAGACTAGGGGCAACTTTCCGTTGCCAGGAGGTGCTGTGGTACCATTCAGACTAGGGGCAACTTTCCAGTTGCTAGGATCCGGGGTTGTGCATCTCAGTGACAGATCTCAGGCGTGTCCAGTTCTGATCCTTATCGAAAATAGTTTTGAAAAGTTTTAATAAAAGTTGACTTTGTTCAAATTAATCTTTTCACAACTAAGACCATTTTTGGACCAAAGCGGAGAATTTTCAGTACCACAACCTTCAATTTCATTGATTTCAAAACAGAGTTCTTCTGCTCTTGCATACAATTGAAGTTGCTTTTTATTACATTCATAACGAAAACTTGAAAGTACTAATAAAGCAATAAATCTGGGGCATAGTCAAGTCAGGTATCCCTGCGCCCCCTTCCAGAGCTGGTTGAAGCCTCTGATGCTAACCTAGGCCTAACCTGTGCCTCCTCGTTGAGCCAATCCCAGCACTCGTCAGATAAAGTGCAACTGAAAACAGGGGCGGGGGACAAGAGCTCTCTGGTCCTCCAAGCTGTAATATGCCGGGCAAGATGTGCACCTCGGACTGGGAATGTAGCCGGATACTCTATCCCCTCCGGAGGGCAAGTTTGATCATGGCCGAACTGGCGCAGAATACGGAATGGGAAATAGAATACACAGTGAGTCAAGCCGATCAGACGGATCCCGATATCCTGGAACATGCTATAGCTCATCGCCGGAAGATTGAGCCAGGGGCTGCGCCACGCAATGCGATCTGCCGATAAATTGCACATCCATTCAAACCACCAGCTCTCATCAGGAGCATTGACTAGGCGTTGCCGAAAGAAGTAGCCACGGGCTGAGTAAGCAGGGCAAGAGTCCACAACTTGCAATTTATCCATCAACCATATTTGGGGAGGGATGAAAAATGAGAGAATAAAGAATAGAGAGATGTGCGATGAGAGAAAAGCAAGATAAGGGTTTTGTGAGAAAAATCGAGCCCGAGGGCCGAGTGATGTGAGCAAATACATGTGAGCTTGGGTGGGAAACATTACCTGCAGCAGTAGTGGACTCCCCGCAAACCTGGTTGTCTCCTGGCGGTAGAAGGCATCTAGACCCATCAATGTCTCGGCCAAAGTCATGGCGATACAACTCTTTCCTTCTCTCAAGCCTTGAGCGACTTCAATCAAGCGGATGTTAGCTCCTCCGGAGCCCGAGACAAACAGAAAATGGGATAGCATGCACAAGCAAAGGGCATGCTGTCGGAAACCTTGCCAATAGTGGTCGCTGCGGTCACCGGCATCAGAGAATCGGTAAATCAGGCTCGGGATATCCAACATGCCATCACCAATCAGAGATCGAGCATCATGCGCGTTGAGACCGCACATCCGCCCTAAAGCTTGGGCATGGCCGAAACGAGACTGAGGCAAGATCTCTTCTGAGCGTTCAGACTCCATCAAAGTTTGAAAATCTTCAAAAAGTAGGACATACCTCTTGCCCTCCGAAGCTGAAGACATGCGTCACCGGATTCCAAAACCTTGCCGCGGCATGGAGGAAAGGAAGATGCAGTGGAGTCCGGCCCAGCGTGAACAGTGCATTCAAGCCGGAACCCCGGAAATTCAACTTCTCCGAGCCATCTAAAGAAGAAATCCAAGATGTGAGATTTTCTGTGAGAAATGCCTCCATTTTTGTGAGGAAATGTGATGAAATGAATAAGTTCCAAGGGTGGGGCTTTTATAGAGGGGCAAAACACTATTCAAAGGACACGTGTCAAATTTCTGGAGGTTGTGAGAGAGGTGGCCGGCCGGCCACCTATCCTAGTAGGCCGGCCACCTTTTAGTCTTCAAATGCGAAATGTTTTCGGCCTCGCATTGGTCCTATTTTGCCCGCCGGAAGAAGGTTTGAAGCATTTTCATGCATCGGGAATGTCAAAGGCTTCCATTTCTCTCGGTTTCGGGCACGTTCCATCATCTGGATTGTCCGTCCGAAGTACGTTTTGTTGTGTTTTGCTTATCGAGTTGTTGTTTTGTTTATCGAGTTGTAAGTTTTGTCGAGCTGTCGCTTTTTGTGTTTTTGAATTGTTGCTTTTTGGTTACACAATTTGGTTAAGTTTTGTCTATTGAGTCGTTAACATTGTTGTACTTTGTTTATCGAGTTGTAAACCTGCTAAGAATCTGTTATTTCTTAGTGAGTCGATTTGTTTTGATTTGTTGCGTCGGTTCATTACCTGACCCGGTAAATACATGAAGCACATTTTCATTCATTCCGTTTTGTGCAAACTGATGCGATGCAATGCTAAGAATTTCAAATACAAACATCTTTTCAAAAGCTGTTTCATTCCATCATGTTTTACAACAAAATAAAGGTACAAGTTTTACAGAAAATAAAACTGCCTAACAACGTGCAAAGTGCTACAAACTACTAGCCAAAAAGTAAAATAAAGCAGGAAATAACATCAGTATCCTCGGGAACGGGAATGAGGAGGTCCTCTCATCCTCTTCTGCGGGATGATCTCTGCACCCTCATCACCATCCGGATCAGAGCTGTCATCCTCCGGATCCCCCTCAGGCTCGTCTCCGCTCCCGGAACCAAGACCGGAGCCTCCTTCCCCAAGAGATGTCTCTGACACGCGGTCTGCGACCTCCTCCTCCTCATCCTCGACGATGGGTGCCCTGCGTCTGCGAGACGACCCTGCTCCTTGAGCTCCTCGGCAAGGCCTGGATGGCCCAGCTCCTCGAGTCTCTGTACCTCGAGCAGGTCTAGCACCTCGACCTCTCTGAGAAGGCCCTGGTGGCCCGCCCCGTGTCGAAGCATATACGGGAGGCATCTGAAAATGAAAAGTGCAATACATCAGTTCAAACATAAAAAGTAGGTGCAAGTACAGTATATGAGTGGGGTGTGTGCCAGGTGTGCTCTACACAGCCTATTAATACAGCAGAATGTTCAAAACCAGTATGTCATCGGGAGTATGCTAAATACAGGAAAGGTGAACAGTACCTGCACGCCCATAATGGCCAGCTGGCCCTCCCTCCGTAGGATCATGCCCTCGAATGTGGCCAGCATCCCGAGCAGCTCATCCGTATACTCAACTGGAGGCTGCAAATGCAAATGCAAAACTATCAGTAAAGGAATGAATGTCTAAATATCTAACTGATAAATCAAAGCTGAAAAACATACCGGGGGTGAATCAGGGTCTCTGATATATCTGTGGTCAGGCAGAGGAGGCTCTAACGGAACCTGGTAAGGCGTCCCAAATCGCCAACTCGTCAACTCAGTCGGCATATCTGGCCATCCAGGATGATCGAGAGTCGGAGGGATCGGAGGAATCGAACTACCTCTACCTCTAGGTGCACCAGCCCTGCTAGAAGAGGGGATGTCTGTAGCACGAGCACGACTCGAAGATGGTGCGCCAGTACGCCTAAGTGGCGGGGCTCGTACTCCCGTCAAGGGGGGCATCAGATATATGCGGCGATAGGTGGCGTAGTTCCCCACAATGAGATGTAATAAAGCATCGGTGCCCTGCATGTCCCTAGTCACCTCCTCAGTAGATAGCCTGTCGGCAGTCCGCATAGTGGGTGGAGGCACAGCAGGAGGGTCCTGAGACTCATATCCCCACACTTGATGCTGAAAGCGTTCCCCCAAGAACCAAGCCCTACCGACTGGTCCCTCGAGCAGGAACCTATACTGGGAACTAGTCGACCCTCCGGGGTACTGATTCTCGAGATCGTCACCAAAGACTGCCCAAGGCTGCCAAGTGATCTGCGGATAACCAGCGCAAAAATCAATCAGAAATCAGAACATATAGAGCAGATCAAAGATGAAAATGAAAAGAACTGAGAGTTCTGAAATACCTCTGTCGCCCGAACAGTGTCGAAGTACTGTCGCAGAGAGAAGAGAGTCTCTCGGGGTCTCGACAGGTGCTCGCCCTCAAACATCAATGAAAACGGGGTTACAGGAGGTCCTGCCACCTCCATCTCCGGAGCTAATGTGGAGAAATATGCATATACCCATAGCTGAGAAAAGCAGTGCGGGATGTGAATACAAGGTGCTAAAAGGCAGAATACAGAATGCAAAGTGCGCCGTGTGTGCAGCGAACAAGTAATGAGGAGCAAAAATGTAAATCAAGAGGACAGAATGTACCTCCCAGGCTCTCCAGTAGCCGCCGAGTAAGTCCCCCAGCCCGCGAGCGACTGCGCTCATGTAACAATAAAGGGTAGCCAAGCCAGCGCCGCCCCAATCATACTGACCGACCTGTGATAGGTCTACTAGAGCGCTCAGTAGATACAACCCTAACATGTTCCCTCTATCGGCGAACAAGGTAGTCCCGAAGAGGAACATGAGGAAACCACGGGCATACTGCTCCGCCTCCTCAGGAGTATCGGGCTCCATCTGTGGCCGCCGAAAATGGGAAGAGAACCAAGTATACCGGACTCTCCCGGAAGCTCTGTCTACAGGCGGGAGTGCCCCCAATAGATGCATCCAAGCAGCCTCCCACTGGCCCATATCCTCGTCGTAGGGAATGGGTCCACCGCCTACGTCTAGGCCGGTGAGTACAGCGAAGTCCAGTGGGGTCATGGTCATTGTCACGCCCCGAACCCGCCCCTAGAAGTTCGGTGACGAGACCGGCCAGTAATCCTAGATTACCAAAGGCCTTCCAGTACAAAACATACATAACAGGGGCTCGCGGAAGCATAAACCAAATACAAATAGTCCAAAGAGCTGTGCTTAAGTATGAACATATATTTACATGCCAAAAATGAGTTATTTTCCCACCAATGTACAGAACATGTATCCAAATTTCATATACAAAACAGATAGGCGCAAGCCACATATACAACTGATACAAAACCAAAACTCACTACGGCCTTCC
This sequence comes from Camellia granthamiana, assembly GCA_036172215.1. Taxonomy (NCBI): domain Eukaryota; kingdom Viridiplantae; phylum Streptophyta; class Magnoliopsida; order Ericales; family Theaceae; genus Camellia; species Camellia granthamiana. The sequence continues at coordinate 104,292,140 of CM069913.1, forward strand.
AGGCCTAGCCCAGCTCAGGGCACCACAACTCAGGTAGGCTTTCAAAAACGGCGGCTCGAGACGAACTCCGCCTAGGCTTGGCTCCCTGACTGCTCACCTATAAATACATATATACAGGGGTGAGCTAAAGCCCAGCAAGTAACATAACAGTAAAGGGTTAGTGAACGAATTCCACATATCATATATCCGTAAAACAAATCATTCATAAACATAACCAATTCGTATCAGAACATAATAATGGCATACTCCATAGAACACAACATATACAGAACGTCTTCCGACTAGAGTAATCAGTTCCGGATACTGATTAAACACATCGTCACAATGAAGTGACTAACGAGATCTCGTAAACTGGTCATGGACCCGCATTTTCATGCCGTCCCCCATGACTTAGGACTATCTATGGATGCCATACTAGATTCGTAAACAGGATCTTCGTTCACACAGAAAACATATCATTTCAGAAATCATATTATAACATATCATTTTCAGAATATACATTGTACGAACATAACTTTACAGATATGTTACTTACAGAGAGTTTCCAGAACCGGTTGTACGGTCTTCACACTTTGACCTGCAAATATCCATAATATAACATGATCCTTAACACATAACATTATCAAATTACGTTCACATATTCTCATAATTACATTACCAAGTCCTAATGAAGTCTCAAGAATGCTAAAGATGAAAAGAGAATGCTAAAAACATGCATTAAAACACTTGCTGAATTTTCAGGGAAAACAGGTCTCCGCTCGAGCGCAAAGACCCCCGCTCGAGCGGACTGAAAACTGAGAGAAAGTACTGGAAGTGCGAAATCTCCGCTCGAGCGGCCAAACCTACGCTCGAGCGGACTGTGAAAATTCTGTACGGAAAATCAGACCAAAAATCTGCAAAACCGTGGCTTCCCTCTTGTAAAATCAACTTCCAATTTTATGAAAACAAGGCCAAAAACCATTAGGAAAACACTTGATTTCAATCCTTAAAACCAAACCCATAAGAATTACCAAAAGATTAAACCATAACTCAAACTCATCAAAGCTTCATTTGTCAAAATCATGGAGTTTCTTTCTCAAGTATGAAATCATGCAAGAAAACTATGATTTTAAACATAAATTCATGATATGATGCCAAAGATGCTCATGGATGCTCCATAGGTGAAAAACACCACTCAATACCATCAATTACACATAATTTCCCTTTCATTCCTTCCATTCACTTGCCATAAATGATAGATGATCCACTTTACTTCAAGTATTTAGAGAGAAATCCATACCTTGATCACTTAATTGGTGAGAATTAGTTGAAATCCCCCTTTTCCTTCTCTTCTTCCCTTGTTTTCTCTTCCTCTCCCGAATTCTTCTCCCTCTCTCTCTTAGATATTTCCTCTCTCTTATGTTTTGAGTCAAATGAAGTCAAACATCATTATCTATAACCATATATATCTTATAAAGCAATTAAGCCAAAATCTTGAGCCAAACAAGGCTTTACGAACCAGACAGAATTCAGTCCTCAATTTATTCTTTCGAATGGTTCTAAAAATTCCCGGTATCATACAGGTATTTTCAATTTCATTTTCTGATCCCGTTAAGGTCATCGATTTCAGTCCCGAAGTTGTCATTCCAACAGATATTTTTCCCAATCAAATAGATAATTCCAAATTAAACCAGATAAAAACATAATTAATTAACGGTAATGACGTCATACATGTCCGGGTCATCACAGTCATATCCCCAGTCGCAGAAAAATGGAAAGAATTGGTGGTGTCCCACCATCTCTCCGCCAGAGCAGCAAATAATGTCCTACTGATAAGACAGTGAGATAACCCCCTGCAGAACGGTCCAAATCCTGCGAAGTCAACCAACTCCCGGACAGCTTCCGGAAGCTCAGCATACCACTCCCTCGCGGCAGTGGAGCCATATCCTCGTACTGTACGAGAGCCAGCCTGCATTTAGAATGAATGCGTGTATCAACAAATGAAGTGAAAATGAGCTGTGTGCAAATGAAGTGCAAATCTGGGCTGTGTGTTCAGTAAATTTGGTATTTGGGCTGTGTGTTCAAATTTCAGAAAATTAGTGAGCTGTGTGTTCACCTCAAATCTGGGCTGTGTGTTCAGTAAATTTGGTATTTGGGCTGTGTGTTCAAATTTCAGAAAATTAGTGAGCTGTGTGTTCACCTCAAATCTGGGCTGTGTGTTCAGTAAATTGGGTATTTGGGCTGTGTGTTCAAATTTCAGAAAATTAGTGGGCTGTGTGTTCACCTCAAATCTGGGCTGCGTGTTCAGTAAATTTGGTATTTGGGCTGTGTGTTCAATCCTTAATCAGTGGGCTGTGTGTTCACTTCAAATCTGGGCTGTGTGTTTAGTAAATCAGAGTTTAGGGCTGTGTGTTCTACTCTTAATCAGTGGGCTGTGTGTTCATTTCAAATCTGGGCTGCGTGTTCAGTAAATTTGGTATTTGGGCTGCGTGTTCAATCCTTAATCAGTGGGCTGTGTGTTCACTTCAAATCTGGGCTGCGTGTTCAGTAAATCAGAGTTTAGGGCTGTGTGTTCTACTCTTAATCAGTGGGCTGTGTGTTCACTTCAAATCTGGGCTGTGTGTTCAGTAAATCAGAGTTTTGGGCTGCGTGTTCAATTTTTAATCAGTGGGCTGTGTGTTCACTTCAAATCTGGGCTGTGTGTTCAGTAAATCTGAGTTAGGGCTGTGTGTTCTACTCTTAATCAGTGAGTTGTGTGTTCACTTCAACAAATCTGGGCTGTGTGTTCAGAAAATCTGAGTTAGGGCTGTGTGTTCTACTCTTAATCAGTGGGCTGTGTGTTCACTTCAAATCTGGGCTGTGTGTTCAGTAAATCTGAGTTAGGGCTGTGTGTTCTACTCTTAATCAGTGAGCTGTGTGTTCACTTCAACAAATCTGGGCTGCGTGTTCAGTAAATCTGAGTTAGGGCTGTGTGTTCTACTCTAAAATCAGTGGGCTGTGCGTTCGCTTCAAATCTGGGCTGTGTGTTCAGAAAATCTGAGTTTTGGGACTGTGTGTTCTATTCTTAGTCAGTATGTGCTGTGTGCTCATTTTCAACTTCGAGCTGTGTGTTCGGTGAATCAATGTTTGAGCCGTATGTTCAATTTCTAACTAATGTGTACTGTGCGGTCACAATTATTTAATGAGCCGTGTGTTCACGAATTTCAAGTGGCTAAGTCACATGCTCAGGATGCAAGTACTATGTCGTAAGCTAAACTGTATGTTCAAGCATGGCAAAGGTACAAAAGGCACGAAAAATGCAGAAAATGAAGTAAAATACCTCTGCATCGTGAGAGAGGTGCTGCTCTGGCTCTCGTAGAAGAAGATCCCCTGGTACCCGATCATTAAATTCGGTGAAATGACGAAAAGTGGCTCGCGGAAGCCTATGTACCGCTGGAGCATATCGATCGGGAATAAAAGGGAGGACCCTCGGGGGTAATGTCATAATATCAAAATCATCTCCGGCGCCGGGAAAACCTCCACCGTGAGGGAAATGACCCGCCATGTCAAGAAATCTGCAAAGAGAAGCAAAAATAAGCAAAATGGGCCAAAGTTGGAAAAAGTCAACAAAAGTCAACTCTCGGGAAATGAAAAGTCAACAAAAGTCAACTCCCGGGAAAATTTTCCAAATATTGAGACAAAGTTACCTCAAGTGATGAAAATTGCAAGAGAAGCCTCGGAATCAAAACTTAGTCGGCTCAAAGTGCTTAACGTTGGAAGATTTCGCGAAAACAACTTGCGTGGAAGGCCCGAGGGCGCGTATAAAATGCAGATTTGAGGGAGAAAATGGTTTGGGGAGCAAGAGGAGGAAGTTTTGCAGCCTTGGGTGTGATTTCGGATTGAATGGAGGTGTGTATATATAGAAATGGGAAAAATGACCAAAATGCCCCTGCTTTGGGCAGGTGGCCGGCCGGCCACCTTTTCTGGCTGGCCGGCCCCTCTACTTTTTGGCCCTGGCCGATGGCCTCTCCTAGGGAAATGGGCTGGCCGTTGGTGGTCCCCACCCCCTCCCCTACCTCTCTGCGAATTTTGAGGAAAATCGGAGTTCCCGGGACCTGAAAAAGTTCAAGAAAAGTGCACTTTCTGGCGCCGAATTGCTCCACCGGAACTTTAACTGCAATTTCTGACATGTGTCTCAACATTATTCATTAAAATCAGAGTGTATCCTTTTTAAACATGTTGTGACCTCTCCGGGAGGTGAATCAGAGGCCGCGATTGAGTTGCCGTCGCCGAAATGCGCGTTTTCCGGCTCATCATTTCATGTCAAACTGGCACCCTAATTTATACTCGTTTTGCATTATTTGGCTTATAATTTGCATTCTCATAAATATTTTGCATTGTCATGCATCATTTCTTGGTGTGCCATACTTCTATGCTTGAGCATGCGTTGTCACGCATTATCTTTTCTCGCATTGTGTTGCATTTATTCGCCGACACTGTGTGTGTCAAACTTTTGGAATCACAGGAATCGCATTGAATATATGTTGTTAGCATATTGTTCTTGTTGAATTTCTCTATTTTGCAGGCAAGATATTGTATGTACGGTTCATTTGAGGCTGGTGCGACCAGACGAATCGCGCAGGTATCGTATCTTCTCCGTGTGAGACGCGACGAGAATTGAATAATTCTCCGCATTCCTAACTGCATGAAATGTAGTTGTTGCTTTGCATTCTTGCTTAAAACTGTTGCATCTATTTGTCAATACTTGCTTCATTACAGCTTGCTGCACTTGTATGATCACCCGGCTCCGTGCCTATCATTTGCATTTTGCCCCCTGCCTGAAGGCACGCCTGCGGGCACACATATCTTTGTTCATCCTGTATGTTTGTCTAAGTCTTCGGCCTTGTCAAAATGGGTCGTCTCTGGGCTTTGACCTTCACTCTCGTCACTTCCTGACTTCCGAGTTCTGTCAAAGAGGGGCAACTGTAGACACCCCATTTTTGACCGACCTTAAGACTCAGACGTCACCGGTTGAGCGCTCGGTGATGTTTCATGTTGTGCTCGTTCAGAAGTCTCAGAGTCGCGGCCGTGCGCCCTGCCTCCGGACTTCCGAACTCTCTTCTGTGCCTTGTCTCGGTTTGCGAACCAGACTCGGTTTCTCTGTTTTCTTTCCTGAGGGAAAAGAGTGGTCCTGTAGACTATCTCTCAGTGGCCGTGAGCTACTTTTCGTGGCCGTAGGCCATTTGGTCCATTTCGGAGCCCGGTCCCCGATTTTCGGAGCAGTCAAGCCGTGTGCCTCGGTTCGGGACCGCCCAACCATCTCTGATTTCTCCGGTTTTTGGCCGGTACCTCTGTTTTATCATTACGAGGAACACTGAGGCCCCTGATGCCCACTTCGTGGCCGTATGCCACTTTCGGTGCTTACAGCCGGTTTTCGGGACCCCGAACCGCGCGGTTTAGACCCCGAGCATTCATTTTGCATCGGTTTTCTCCGGTTTTCGGCGGGGACCTCTGTTTTATTATTACGAGGAACACTGGGGCCCCTGATGCCCACTTCGTGGCTGCATGCCACTTTCGGTGCCTGCAGCCCGTTTTCGGGACCTCGAACCGCGCGGTTTAGGCCCCGAGCATTCATTTTGCATTGGTTTTTGTTCATTTTTGGCAGGTACCTCTGTTTCAATACCAGGAAGATCACTGGGGGGTGGGAGGCCAGCAATTATCCCAGACAACCAGTTTCGCTCCTCCGGCGCCCGTTTTGCTCACTTCCGGGCCAATGTTGAACACCCTGGGGATATTTTGTTCCAACCAAAGCTACATATTTGTGATCAGGGGACATGGGAGGACCCTAAAAGTGCATGGTCGGCCAGCAATTTTGATTTTCATTTTTGAGCCTCTCCTTCAAATGCAATGTTGTGACTCCTGCTTCAGAGTTGCCAATTTTCAACCTTGGAACCTTGTTCTACACACATGGGAGGACACCAAAAAGTGGTGGTCGGCCAGTAATTGTTAATTTCATTTTTGAGCCTCTCCTTCAAGTTCTATGTTGTGACTCCTGCTTCAGAGTTGCCAGATTCCAACCTTGGGGCCTTATTCTACACACATGGGAGGACACCAAGGAGTGGTGGTCGGCCAGAAAATTTGCACTTCATTTTGGGGCCATGGCCGGCCGGCCAGGGTGAGTGGCTGGCCGACCAGTTGGGGTGGCCGGCCGGCCACCTTCCAGAAAATCACCTGGCCGGCCAGCTTTCTGCTTTCCAGCTCTTCACAGCTGTCCGGATATTTTGTTGAAATATCTCCCCCATCTGGGGGATATTTTGGGAGGGAAATCTTGCCTCCATTTCCCTCCCCTTTTACACCTTTTTTTGCCTATTTAAAGGGTGGCCCTCCTCCTTCCCTAGGGTTAGAAGATTTCACCTTAAGAACCCTTAAGCATTTGTCTCCATTTTCATAGCCAAAACCCTAAAACAAAGCTTCAAGCCTTGCTCCTTCCTTCATCAACACCAAGCCTCACTATCGCCACTTCCATTCCAGCAGCAAAGGAAGCCTTTTCAGAGGATAAGAAGCAACAAATTCAAGCCAAGAAGCCATCAAAGTTGGATCTTCAAAGGTAAAGCTCTATTTCCCTTTTTTGAGCATTTTCTTGCTTCAATTCTTTACCCTACTTGCCTACTGTTTTGGGCTCCAACCCCTACTGGTTTTGTGCTTATTTTGAGCCCCTCTACAACATTGTAGAAGGGCTCAACCTCATTTGGTACCTCTAGCATACACTTGCTTCAATATCACTCTTTTGGTCAATAATTTGCATGCTTTATTTGACTTTTGAATGATCTGATTTCGAGCCTGATATATACTGTTAGTAGGCTTATTTTGAGCCCCTCTTCAACATTGAAGAAGGGCTCAACCATATTTGGTGGCTCTAGCATGCACTTCCTTTGAAACTCTTCCATTTTACCGTAAAATTGCATGCTATTTTTAGCCTATTTGTGATCTGAGTTGGAGCATTCAACATACTGATATTGTACTTATTTTGAGTCCCTCTTCAACATTGAAGAAGGGCTCAACCTGGTTTTCATCCTCTATCATGCACTTGCTTTGAATTTTTGTTCTACTCACATTTTGCATGCTTCTCTAAGCTTATCATGCTTCTGTTTTGAGCCTCCATCAGGCTTTCAGAGTGCCTTATTTTGGCCTTCTCATCATGCTTTGTTAAGGGCCTTAAGCCATTTGGTGAATGCTTTTGGTACTTGTTTTGTAATCCTTCATATTTTCCGTAAACTTGCATGATTTTTTAGGCCATTCTAGCTTCTATTTCCGGCCTTCATCAGGCTTATAAAGTGTCTTGTTTTGGTCTATTCTTCGAGTTTTATTAAGGGTCTTAAGTTGTTTAGTCATTGCTTATGGTACCTCTCTTTATAGCTCTTGTTGGTCCATATATTGCATGCTATTTTGAGCCTATCTACGTACTTATTTTGGAGTTGTCATTCACTGTAAATATGCATATTTTGGGCTCCTCTTCAATGTTGTAGAAGGAAATTTTGTGATTTGAATTTTCTATATACCACTTGCTTAATAAATCCCCTCTTTTCCCCCATTTTTGCATGCCATTGTTGCCATATCTATGCTCACAATTTGGCCTTGTTTTGTACTGAAAATATGCCATTTTTGGGGCTGCCTTGCTACTGTTTTTGCTTTCATGAGCCAATTTTGCATGTTTAGCATAGCTGTAGGCCATTTCGGGTACTTAAAATCACATTTCGGGATGATTTCATGCATTGATTGTCATTTCGTATCATTTCGGGGCTGTTTTCCCCTTCATTTAGCTGCTAAAATTTGGTTTGCATGCTTGCATATCATTTTCCATGTCATTTCATGCCTTAGTGCATTGCCTCGATTCGCGTGCCCGTGGGCACGCACTTTGAGGCACCTCTGTTTTATCCGACGGCAGCTTATGTGAGTGAGCTGAGGCTATCCCATGTTGGCGTAAGCCCAATTTGCATTCTGTATGCCATTTCATGCCTGTATGTCACTGCCTCGGTTTGCGTGCCCGTGTGCACGCATTTCGAGGCACTTTATTTTCATCTGGCGGCATCTTATGTGAGTGTGGCTGAGGTTCACTCATGTTAGTATAAGCCCAATCTGCATTTTCATGCTTGTTCATCATCGCTTCGGTTTGCGTGCCCGTGTGCACGCATTTCGAGGCACTTCGGTTTTATCCGATTTGCATTTCACATCATCGCCTCGGTTTGCGTGCCCGTGTGCACGCATTTCAAGGCACTTCGGTTTTATTCGATTTGCATTTCACATCATCGCCTCGGTTTGTGTGCCCGTGTGCACGCATTTCGAGGCACTTTAGTTTTATCCGATTTGAATTTCACATCATCGCCTCGATTTGCGTGCCCGTGCGCACGCATTTCGAGGCACTTCAGTTTTATCCAGTTTGCATTTCACATCATCACCTCAGTTTGCGTGCCCGTGTGCACGCATTTCGAGGCACTTCGGTTTTATCCGGTTTGCATTTCATGCCATCGCCTCGGTTTGCGTGCCCGCGTGCACGCTTTTCGAGGCGTCTCATTTTCATCTCATTTTCACAGCATTGTGCATACTAGGCTGTATCTTAGTTACATTTCATGCATATCGCATCGTGTTCGGGATAGGAGTTAGCTCGGGCACGGGAAACGAGGCACGTTTCGTACTCCGAGTGACGGAACGAATCTCAATTCCCAAGTCACCGACGCTCCGGATTACCCATGATGGAGTTAGGTTTATAGCATTCATCTGCATTCATCCGATATTGAGTTGTGCAATCCGACTCCTCGGCCATCATGCATCGATATGCGTGATTGGTGGCACGAGGATCGAGGCATGCATATATTTGTGAAATACATTGCTATGCCCTTTTCCTGCTCTCTGTTGCAGCAAAATCAAGAATCAGCACCTTTTCGGAGTCTGGCACGCATTTCAAGAAACACTGCAAACAGAGGCTAATTGGGGCATCCCAGTGGATTTCAGCGCCAAGGCAGCCCAGCATACACTGCTCATCAGAAGCAAGGCAGCCCCTGGCTTGCATGCCAGTTTACTGCTTTCTTAGTTAATTGTTAATTAATTAGGAATTTGTACTTTATCTGTATATTTCGGACTGTATTATTCTTTTATTCGGACTGTATATTTATTCGGACCCTCTGCGCGAGGGCATAATTGTAATAAGTGTGGGTGAGTGTGATGTATGTCTTCCAACCCCACGTCTTTCTCCCTTTTATTTACCCGCTTACGATGGTTAGATATAGGGCATATTTCAATTAGCATACAGTATGACAGCATGTTTGCATCATTCATCTGTTTTGCATGCACCGGACTCGGCGCATCATACAAACTGCATTTGTATTTCAATTCCAAATTGAATACTTGATAGTTGTTGCATTTCACATGCCATGTTTAGAATAGCCGAGCCTGCTATAGTTGCATTTTGCATGTGTTGCATTAGGCAATTCTGTATACTTAGGAACCATGCATGGATTTCTAATCAGTTTTTGTTTTGGCTTGGAGTACTCGGTAAGTTTTATGCTTTAGCATCCTTGCATGCGTGTGAGTGTTGCCATGATAGCATGCTTACCATGAGGCTATTTGCTTATGTGATATAACTGCCTTGAATGCCTGTGGGTGGAGGTTGAGTTATCTGAATTGGAGCAATTCATCAACTGTTTGTTTTAAGCCCACTGGATAGTGGCAAAATCATTGTTTTCTTAAGCCCACTCGAGGGTGGCAAATCCGCGTCTTAGCCTACTTGCGGGTAGCACCATCAAACCATTTTCAAACAAACAAACATGAAATGTTTTGTTCCAATTCAGGCGATTCAGTCTATACTTGTATGCTGTGCGCATCACATAGTAACCTAGGCTAATAACCGGAATAAGAACTCACAATGTTTTCAAAAACAGATATCATGGTTAGTAGAGGCCGGTCTTTGACCGGGCGAGCGGGGGTGCTCACGATGTGACCTTCCCCAATCGTACCCAAGTTCCCGAGCCAACTTTGGTGATGACGGACACGTGGCCTTTCGGCACCGAGTCAGGGTTTCCTAAATTTCCCATTTTAAAATATTTAGGTGGCGACTCTGTTATCTGGCAAAGCAGTCCATGTTTGGCACTTCTTTCAAAAAATCTGTTTTTCTCAAAAACGATTTGCCGGATTTGGACTCTTTGGTTCGAGATTTGGAACCGCAACAAAATCGAGTCCGAACTGTAGCGAGGTCCCTCGCGGGCTTGTTACAAGGCCTCAAACTAAAAAGAATATGAAGGATAAAAAGAGGACAAAGGGGGAAGGTCGAGGCGATCATTGAAGGATTTGGGTCGGCCCAACTGTGCTGATCAGGCATTTATTGAAATTACGCACCAGACACGATGCTCAAAAAAGACAGAGGAGAAAGAGAGGGACGTGAACAAGGGAAAAGAAGAGAGTGTATACGTATGTATGCATATATGTATATAATGTATATATATTAAAAAAATGCAAAAAAATACAAAATAATGAAAAATAAATTTGTGCATCCATCAAATTATTTTGTGCATCCATTAAACCATCTTTGTGCATCCATCACATGATCACACCGTTTTCGTGCATCTATCGTACGATCGCACCATTCTTGTGCATCTATCGCACAATTCAACCACTCTCATGCATTTATCACACGATTGCACCGTTCTTGTGCATTTATCACACAATCTGACTGCTCTCGTGCATCTATCGTATGATCGCACTGTTATTGTGCATCCATCGCATAATCCGAACACTCTCGTGCACCTATCGCATGATCGCACCATTTTTGTACATCCATCGCACAATCCAACTGCTTTCGTCCATCTATCATACGATCGCACCATTATCATGCATCTATTGCATGATCCTACCATTATCGTGCATCTATCGCACCGTTCTTGTGCATCAATCGCACGATCGCACCATTTCTGTGCATCTATCACATAATCTGACTATTGTTGTGCATCTATCGCACGATCGTACCATTGATGTGCATTTATCGCACAATCTGACCGCTCTCATACATTTATCTCACTATCACACTATTCCTGTGCATCTATCACATAGTCTAACCACTCTCGTGCATCTATTGCATGATCGCACCGCTCTCGTGTATTTATCGCATAACATGTTGCATCTATCGTATCACACTCTTTATTTTATACCCTTTCTCCTCTCACGTGAAATGCATTTGGATCTCGAGTTCACTAGATTATACATTCTCCCTTTCTATGTAAGACACGGTTAGGCATGCTTGTTGGTTAGGCTTTCTTTCACTCGTGTGAAACACGTTTGTTTGCACCGCATCGTAATATGCTTCATATCATTTGCATAAGGCTTGCTTTGCACATTGCTATCTTTGCAATTTTATCATTATATCGCATTGCATAAATAATGAATTTTCAAAACAACAAGCTACACAAAACATGTAAGTCTAACTTTCAATTTCATTTCGAGCATATCATTTGCATCCTACCCTTGAACTACGCCGGTTTGATTCCTTGCAATACATAGGCAACCCTCGGGTTCAACCAACTGCATTTCCATCTTGTTTGTTTGCCCAAGTCTTACGACATTATCAAAAGGGTCGTCTTTGGGCTCTGACATTCACTAACGTTATGAAAGGATGTATTGAGCTTTGTCAAAGAGAGGCAACTGTAGACACGCCATTTTGACTAGCCTTAAGACTTGGGCACTTTCTTCCGAATACCCGATGATGAAAATTAGAATCTGCTATATTGCAAATTTCTCAACAGAAAAGTCAGAGTCGAGCTTTAATTCCAACCCGATACCCATTTTGGCCAAATTATTTTAGACCCGTTCGAAAATGTATTGTGTCCACCTATCTTTTTTCAAATATTTTTTTTATCTAAAATTCTTTCAAATATCAGCTTCCACTTCATTGTTGAGAGGATCTTTTCTTTTCAAGAGTGGCATTGTTGAGAGGAAATTTGATTTTCAAAAATGGAGACATTAGTTTTATTTTTCAAAAAGTGGAGACATTAGTTTTGTTTTTCAAACAGTGGAGACATTAATTTTGTTTTTCAACCAAAAAAAGAAAAAAAAAAAAAAAGAGAAAAAAACGTTGGAAGAGTATCTTTGATTTTTCTTTGAAGAAAATGGGAGACAAAAACATTGGAAGAGGATCTTTATTTTTCCTATAAATTCTCTTCATTCTCTTGAAGAGGAGGTTGGTTAGTTTTTGAGAAGAGTTGGGTTTTTTTTTGAGAAAAGAAGAAATTTTCTTGAGAAAGAAAATAAGTTGTATTTATAAAAAATTAAAAAAAAATTTCCATTGAAACAAAACGTTTTGAGGGAAGAGATACCATTAAAACTCCATTGACTTGAAGTTTTTCTTTAGGAATTCAAAGCATACACTAGAACCTTATGGGTGATCAGAAGGGAGTTTGGAAATCAGAAACTTCATCATTTCCTCGAAAGGTGAATTTTGACAAACTTTCATTTAATTAAAAAAATGTGATATAATTTATTTAAACACTTCCTTTACTGCTTTTCATAACTGTTTTTATAACGTTAAAGAGAAGGCTGCACCACCCGCATATCTGTTGTAATTTACTCTCTTTTTTTTTTATAATTGTTTTACCGCTTTAAAGGAAATGTTATACAACGCACATATCTGTTGTAATTTACTGCTTTACATAAACTGTTGTACTTTACTGCTCTAAATGGTTGGTCGAAACCACCTAAGTTGTTAGAGATGTGACCCCGCAGGATGGATAGTAACTGCCGGATGAATAGTACTCTTGCCAAATGAGTTTTTTCGAACGAAACAAAGCAGCCTCCTAACAACAAACAAAACAATTTCTAATGGGTGAATAGTAACGGCGAATGCATTTTTTTATTTTTTTTATTTTTTTAATGATTTGTTAGATTCAGCTTGTGTTGTAATAATTCTCAACCCCCCATCTTTTATTCGATTTTGTAATTATTAAATGTTGTAATAATTCCCAACGCCCACTTCTTTCTATCTCATTCTCTGTATGTCTTCCAACCCCATTTCTTTCTATCCCTTTTATTTACTCGCTTTCCATATCTGTAAATAGCATCATATTTTCTCTTTCATTATATCTATGTTTTGCATCCATATTTTATGCATCTAGATTTGGCGCATTTGTATTTGTGGATTTAATCAATTATTATATGACTATGTGCGCTACATCATGCTTTTGAGATGATTCACATGTCATATATTAGTAGCCGAATCTCTAATTGCATCTTGTGTATGTGTTGCATTAGGATTTTATATATAAGATCATGTATATTTTACTAATTTTATTTTGTAGCTGTTTGCGGGACACCAGTAAATATGTAATTTTTTATGCTTTAGCATTCTATTTATATGTGTTTTTCTTATTATGTCAAGCATTCTACCATGTAGCTACTTGCTTATGTGATATACCTCAATGAATGCCAGTGGATGGAGGTTATGTTGTTCAATTTGGAATAATATCGATTTTCATGTTAGTGAACTCATTTTTTGTTGAGTTGTACATTATTCAAAACTTGTTCAAAATACATGAAATTAGATTATTCCAAAATGAATGACATAGTCTATACTTGTTTGCTTCACTTAGTAAATTTTAGAATTTATTTAATAATCAGAATATGAACATAAAAGTTAATAAAATTCATATTATTGTTTAGTAGAAGCCGATCTTTTGATCGGGTGAGGAAGGGGTGGCACGAGTCATGAGGTTCCGAACCGAGACATCTTTGGTTACCACGAACAGTGGCCTTGGTACGAGTCATAGGGTTCCTAATTTTCTTAAAATATTCGGTGGCAACTCTGAGATCTGGTGATGCAATCCATTTCTGGCAAAGGTTTTGCAATAAAATTGGATTTTCTACAAAGTTGCCAGATATGGACTCTCATCTATGTTTCACATTGCACTAATGAAACTAGCTCAAAGAAATCGAGGGTCCGAACTACTTAGCGCGCTGGGGTGCCCCCAGGACATGTGACACGATGCCAACTGAAGTTGCACATAGTTTCAACTTCTCAACTGTAACTGCCCTGGTTAACATATCTGTAGGATTTTTACTTTGTGGATCTTCTCCAAGCTGAACTAGCCATCTTCCGAGAGCGAACGAAAAAAATGGTACTTGATATCAATATGCTTTGTTCTTAAATGAAACGCGGAATTCTTTGCAAGATGTACAGCACTTTGACTGTCATTGTACAATTTCCAATCATCAAACTTCTTCCCCAATTCACCTAAGAAACTTTGTAACCATACCATCTCTTTGCAAGCTTCTGTAGTTGAAACATACTCTGCTTCTGTGGTTGAGATAGTCACAATCTTTTGCACTTCAGAGACCCAATTCATTTGCCAAGAGTAAACACATACCCTGTCGTGCTCTACTTACTATCAATATCACTTGCTACATCAGAATCAATATACCCAAGCAAGTTAATTTTGCATGCCACCATACCAGAGAGCCATATCACTCGTACCTTTAAGATACCTGAATACCCACTTAACAGCTTCCCAATGCTCTTTCTCGGGATTGTTCATGAATCTGCTAACAACTCCCATTACATGGACAATGTCTGGTCTCGTACAAACCATCAAGCTGTCAACAGTTGAAGCATATGGTCCCTTAGCCATTTATTCTCGCTCTTTATGTGTAGCTGCACGTTATTCCTTCGTCAATCTGAAGTGGCTTGCTAATAGAGTGCCTACAAGCTTTGCACACTCCATGCTAAATCTCTTGAATACTTTCTCAATGTACTCAACTTGCAATAGCTTCAGTTTCTTATTCCTCATGTCCCTACTAATTCGCATCCCTAAGATTTGGACAACTCTTCATCATCCATGCTTGAATCGGCAACAATCATATCATCTACGTAAAAGAGAGGTATTAAATACGAAGTGTCAAGCTTTTTATAATAACAACAGTGATCACCATAACATCGATGGAAGCCTATACTTGCCATGAAGCTATCAAATTTTATGTACCATTGTCTAGGCGCTTGTTTTTAGCCCATACAAACTCTTTTTTAGTTTACATATTTCCTAACGTCCTCATAGCCCTAGGGTTGATACATGTAGATATTTTCTTCCAAATCACCATGAAGAAATGTAGTTTTAACATCTAACAGCTAGATGCAGATCTTCAACCGTAGAAATGCTAATGTACTATAAATTGTTGAAATCTTTACTACAAGAGAGAAAATCTCAGTATAGTTGATAACTGCCTTTTGTTGGAAACCTTTCACCACCATTCTGGCCATAAAGTTTCCTCATAACATTCTAGTTCACCATTATTAGTTAACAATAGATAATGTAAGAAAGCAGAATAACGATCAATAGGTTTCTTTTCTCTTGTCGACCTCCTAAAAGGACGCGGAGTTTGCATCTCAATGGGTGATGTCAACTGTACATTAGTGTCTTGAGGTTTCAACCGTTTCAGGTTCTTTCGTCTTATCATCAAGCCTATCTTTATACATGACAGACTCATTAAACACCACATCCATACTTCTAGATATTTTTCAATTTTTCATGTCCCAAAATTGGTAGCCATATTTATCAGAGCCATACCCAACAAAGATGCATTTACGAGATTTCGGATCTAACTTGCTTTTTTTATTAGAATCAATGTGAACATAAGAAACACAATCAAATATTTTTAAACACAACAAATTTACCTTTTTACCAGTCCACACTTCTTCAAGGATTCTGCAACTGTACTTACAGCATCTACCCAAAACTGTTTTGGTAACCCAACATTAATCCTCATGCTCCTAGCACATTCTAGGATTGTTCGGTTCATACACTCTGCCACATCGTTTTCCCGTGGTTTTCCCAGAATTGTCGTCATATGTCGAATTCTGTTCTCTACGCAATATTTTGCTAGAGCGCTATCTATGTACTCCCCACCATTGTCGGACTTGAGACACTTCAAATTTGAACCTGTCTCATTTTTAACTAAAGCTTTATATTTTTTGAAGACATCAGACACATCAGATTTATTCTTCAAAAAATATACCCACAATTTACATGTAACATCATCAATAAAAATGACAAAATAACTAGAGCCTCCAAGAGATCTTACCGGAGATGGTCCCCACATGTCTGTATGAACTAACTCCAACCATTCTAATTTCTGAACTCTCGGGATCTTAGTGAAACTAACCCTTTTCTGTTTTTCCAAGATGCAACTTTCATAGAAATTCCAATTCAATGACTTCAAACCTAGTAGTTTCCCCTTTGACATCAGAACCTTCATTCATTTTCATTCATATGTCCAAGCCTGCAGTGCCATATGCCCGTTTTGACTTCTGATGATGTTACTGTAATCTCACTATAGTAGCCGACGTCACGTAAAGAGTACCTTCCCTTTTTCTACGAGCCACTATCATGGCTCCCTTGGTCATCTTCCACGTATCACTAGCTAAGATTGTCATAATACCAGAATTTGTGAGTTGACCAATAGAAATTAGATTCTTCTTAAAAAATGACACGTGTCTAACATCATTGATTTTCAAAATTGTTCCATTAGGCTGGTTTATCTGTACTTCACCCTTGCTAATTATGTTGCAAGCTTCATCGTTTCCAAGGTCCACCTTTTCAAAATTACTTGAGACATAATTATGGAGCAACTCCTTGTGCAAAGTACCATGAAACGACACACTAGAATCAATCACCCATAATTCTCTATGAGTTTTTAAAGACAACACGAGTGTTTTAGAACCCTCTTCATCTAAAACATTCACAAACTCCTTCTCATATTGATTATTGTCGTTTTGCATTTTAACTTTGCAATCTCGCTTTGTGTGACCAGTCTTATTGCAACTCCAGCACTTGGCTGTAAACTTTGGTTGAGACGGAGATTGATCATTCCTCGATTTACTTCTGTTTTTCTTCTTGTTATTGCCCCTTTTAGGCTTTCTGCCTCTGTCATCAATTGCCAACACCGAACTAAAGCTTTCACCATTATCTTTTCTTCGAGTGTCTTCACTCAGAATGAAACCCACTACATGATCCATACTCAACTTTGCCAAACTGATGGAATTGCTCATTATAATAATCAACGAATTCCAACTCTCAGGAAAACTTTATAGCAGTGCTAAGGCCTTGACTTCTTCATCAAACGCGATACTAATCGATTCCAATTGACTAATCAGTGAGTTGAAATCATTAATATGCTCAATCGCGACTCCGCCTTTGGACATCTTCAAGTTGAACAACTTCTTGATCAGATAGACTTTGTTCGTGGCTGAGGGCTTCTTATACATCCATGATAGAGTAGCCATCAAATCTTCGATTGTTTTCTCGTTACGAATATTAAACACAACTAATGTAGCAAGGGATAACCTTACAGTACCTAAGTCTTTTCGGTCGAGTAACTCCCACTCACTAGTCTTCATAGTTTCTGGCTTTTTGGCTACTCCTGCAAGAGGAAGATAAGGATTCTTCTAATAGAGATAATCCTCTATCTGCATCTTCCACAATCCGAAGTTTGAACCACTGAATTTTTTGATTTTAACTTTGCCTTTGTTCGCCATCGTTCTTGCTCTAGGAACCAACACTCTGATACCACTTGTTAAGATATATACGATTAATACCAAACTCCAAGACCTAAGCAAACAATCACACACACAACGAATGTAGAATGCAGAAGTAAAAGAACTAGAACTAACAAACTCACAAGCAGTACGAAATTTACGTGGTTCACCCAAATCACGGGATTACGTTCATGAAGTCACTGCGGATTTACCAAGATCAATATGAAAGGAGTTACAAAGAGTCTCTCACACTCAATTTCACAAACTCTCTTTCTACAATGATCTATCTCTCACTCTAATTATTGTGTATCTCTCTCTAAGATCATAAAACTAATGAATGAATTAAAAACATAAAGCTACACGGGTGTATTTATAGGGCTAGCCTTGAACCCAATCCTAAACTAATAAGAAAACCAAAATCTAAACTAATAAGGAAAAACCTTAACCAATAAGGAAATAGTTTAGAGTCCAAATGTAACCAAACATTAATTCTCTTGTTTCTTTTTCCTAATCTAATTAGGTTTAGTCTTGTTTCAGGCTCTACTAATATCATTATTTCTCTATGTATTTGTTGGGGTTTCTCTCTCCAGTTGTAAGAGTTTCTTTATGTTAATTATGTGTTTTATTTATTTATTTATTTTGCTTGGATTATGTGTTTTATTTGATTTTCATTATTATTGTTGTAATTCATTGAGTTACAATGAATTTAACATAATAAAAAAAGAAAAAAACGAAAAAAAGAAAAAAAGAAAAAGAGAAGATAAGTGCTTGATTTGATAATAAACGACAAATCTAGTAATTTAGGTTTACGGTCTCCAAATTTACTCTGAATATTATTGTGTGGTTGAGATTGAATTTGTTTACTGTAAAATTTATGTATAAAATAAATATAAACCATTTAATAATAATTATGAATAATTTCTAAATAGTTAAGATTGAATTTACAATATTACTAGATAATAAATCTGTGTAGAGTACAAAAAAGCCCCGACACCAATAAACATGGCCTGACGCGGTGCCATAATTTTTTTTTTCAGTTAGCAAATAAATTTTTTTTTAGTGTCATACAATTATTAAAACCTCACACAATGGATTCCTAGTTGATTCCTTGTGAATTCTGAACTCCACAACTTCATCTCAATACCTATTAAAAATATAATAAAATAATTAGTGAAAAGTTTATTCATATGGAGCCATATGTCATGTAATCAAAGGTTTAACTTTTTTTTAGTGATAAGAACACATGTTGAAAAGTCGTTGGTGCTTGAAATGTCATCGGCGTTAGAAACGTCACCAAAAAATTTGGCCAGAGAAGTCAACAACAGCCGACAATGGTCGACAACATTAGATTGTGAGAGTGAGTTGGACAAAGAGGTAATGTTAAACAGAAAGATGAATAGATAGGTGACAAATATAAAAATAGTGAGACATTTAAATAGATAGTTGGACATTTGAACAAATAATTGTACAGATAAATAACAAGTATACATATAGTGGGACATTTGAATAGATAATTGAATATTTGAACAAATAGTTGCATAGGTGACCCGCGTACAGATAGTGAGATTTTTGAATAAATAAGTGACATTTGAATAGACAAACAAGTAATGTTTGAAAATATAAGTGTCTTTTTAGACAAATAATATCATTTTGGCCTCAAAAAATTTAAGATTGGCCCAACAGGCTCAAGGGTTTCAGAAATGGACCCGTGACCTAAGTGGCCTAAAAAAAATTATATGCTTGGTTATTATTTTTCAAAAACACTTTTTAGAAAATTCTACTTTTTTATTTTCCGTGTTTTTTTGTTTTTACTAAATTTTTTTAATATTTTGAGCAATTTTTTTAATTTTTAAACATACCTAACATACATATACCTAAAAAGTAAAAAAAAAATTGAAAAAAACCTTTTAAAAATTCACTAAATACCAAAAATACAAAAAAAAATACGAGAATTCAGTATATTTTTTGTATTTTTATGTATTTATTAATTTTTAAAAATATTTTTTCAGAAATTTTTTACTTTTTGGATACATCTAAGTAAGATGCATCTGAAAAAGTAAAAAAAATGTTTAAAACTTTAAAAATATTCACTAAAAACAAAAACAAAAAAAAACTAAAAAACTCAATTTTCAAAAAACTTTTAATTTAAAAAACTCAAACCAAACATACTAATCCATTTATGAAATCAAAGGTCTTTGAGGTTAGGTTGGAATCATTAGGATACTATTCCATGGTCACCAGTCATGTTCAAATCATATCCATTCCAATACATAATTACACCAAGGATTGTCTTCATGACCATTTTGATGACATTGTTTTATTTGTTTATTTCTTATTTAATTAATTTGGGTAATACCATTTGTTTTTCTTAAATAGACCAATGTACTAACTTGAGCTAAGATGAGGAAAGTCTAGCTTGTTTGGAAGTTAAGTTGATTGATCAATTTTGTTATGAAGAGTAGTGTTTGTGGAGAATTAAGGTTTCAAAAGTCTTTAAAATGCGGTTGAAGTTGCCTAACTTCAAATTGGTTTTGTGAATTGCATGCATGCACCACAGAAATAATATAGATTATTATTTTTCTTAGTAAATGATGATAGAAAATTGCTCTTTCAATTTGCACTCACAAAATTTGTTCGGTTTTCAGAATTTATTGCAGAAATTTTTAAAAAAATTAGTTTGGTAAAAATTAATGAAAAAATGTTTTCATACGATTTTTTTCTTTGGGGGGACAAAGTCAATTTTAGAAAATTCAAAAATATATTCTTTTTGTGTGTTTATTTTCGTCAAACTAATTCGTAATTTTTTTTAAATAGCGTTTGGTAACACTTACGTTTTCAGTTTTCAGTTTTCAGTTTATATTTACAAAAATTTTAAAAACTATCATAAAAACTTGTTTGGTAAATATTTTGGTTTATAAACCAGTGGTCTCGGTTTATAAATTTGGCCAAAATTTGTAAACTCAAAAAATAAGTTTACATTTTCAGTTTTTAGTTTTTCTTTTTACCACCCACCACTCGCCACCACCTGCCACCATTTTCTACCACCGTCTTCTGCCACCACTACCCTCCACCATCGTCTTTTACCGCCACTACCCACCACCGTCTTCCGCCGCCACCACTCGCCACCACCCGCCACCACCATCTTCCGCCACTACCACTCGCCACCACTTTCCACCACCTTTGTCTGCTGCCACCACCTGCCACCTGCCACCTGCCACCACTTTCCACTACCGTCTTTCGCCGCCACCACCTGCCACCTGCCACCACTTTCCACCACCGTCTTCTGCCGCCACCACCCACCACCACCATCTTCCACCACTACCACCCGCCATCACTTTCCACCACCATCTTCCGCCACCACCACCTGCCACCTGCCACCACTTTCCACCACCGTCTTTCGCCGCCGCCGCCGCCACCACCCGTCACCTGCCACCACTTTCCACCACCGTCTTCCGCCGCCACCACTCACCACCACCCGCCACCACCATCTTCTGCCACTACCACCCGCCACCACTTTCCACCACCTCCTTCCGCTGTCACCACCTGCCACCTGCCATCACTTTCCACCACCGTCTTTCGCTGCTGCCACCACTCGCCACCTGCCACCACTTTCCACCACCTCCTTCCGCTGTCACCACCTGCCACCTGCCATCACTTTCCACCACCGTCTTTCGCTGCCGCCACCACTCGCCACCTGCCACCACTTTCCACCACCGTCTTCCGCCGCCACCACCCGCCACCCCCACCTGCCACCACTTTCCACCACCGTCTTCCGCCAGCACCACCCACCACCTGTCACCATCTACCACCACTTTCCACCACCGTCTTCCGCTGCCAGCACCTGCTACCACTTTCCACCATTGTCTTCTGCCACCACCACCTGCCACCACTTTCCACCACCGTCTTTTGCCACCATCCTCCGTCACTGTCTTCTGCCGCCGCCACCCACCACCTGCCGCTATTACCCATCACCCGCCACCCGCCATAATCGTCTTCCGTCACCACCCCTCGCCACCACCCACCCCCCACAACTGTCTTCCACTACCACCACTCGTCACCACCCACCACCCGCCACGCCACCACTTGCCATTTTTCACTCATTTAGTTTATATTTTTTTAAATTTTCAAATATTTTGTCCAAATTAAACGCATTTGTAGTTTATGTTTTTCTAAAAATAAACAAAAATCAGTTTATAAAATTTTTGTAAATATAAACTGAAAATGTAAGTGTTACCAAACAGAAACAGATTTTGAGAAGTCAGAACTCAACCAAGCAGAGTATATGTACTTTTTTATCCTCTCTTTCTTCATACCAAAATAAAAAAGGCCACGGAAGATGGTGATGGCAACATGGGTTAGGAATTGCGTAACACCTAATTATGATCAGTGAGAAACCAAAACAAAGAAGAACAAATAAATTGGAACTTTAAATTATATGTACATACAGGAACACTAGATTTACATGGTTAGTCCCAAAATTAGGCCTACGTCCATGGTTGTGATTTCATTATGATAAAAAAGAGTCACAAATGAGATACAAAAGGCCTATTTGGTGCAATTTATTATAAACTAAAAGTTTATAATAAAAAAATAAAAGCCTAAAAAAACAAACAGGTCCAAAGAAAAAAAAAACAAGCGGCACAGTTATGCTGCACCAAAAACTGCATCAAATAATCTAGCACAAACTCTAAAAAAAAAAACAACAAAACAAAACAAAACAAAACAAAACAAAACAAAAAAGAAGAAGAAGGTTATAAGTGGCTCAGTTAAGCTGCACCAAACAGGTCCAAAGACAGTAGGTTCTCTCAACTACATAGGCATAAGATTAGATCACAAGTCACAAGTGTAAAAATACCAAAATATCCTTATTACAAAATACGTCGAGTAGCTAGTGTCCAATATAATCTTATTTTAACTAGCCTTATATTTTGACTCGAATTCAACCATCACGCCAAATAAGATGAATTTATAATCGGCAGGATAGAATTGGTTTCTTCTTTCTAATCTCATCGGCCTAGCAACCTGGAAGAGATGATTGATTAAAAATAAAAATAACAGAACAAGTAGAAGAAATACTAGTGCTCCTCAAATTCCATTGTTGAAATTCATAAAAGAATGAGGTTGAATTACCATTCAATGGCCTTTCAGATTCACTATCACCAATTCAAAGTTTGCTGATCTCTATTTAAAATATTTGTTTGGTTGTTGGTTGGGAATCTACGAATTTATGGGCTTGTTTGGTTAGTGTTTCTGAAAAAAATTTCAGAAATTTTCTCCACAAACAAATTTCAGAAATTTTCTCTACCAAACAAATTTTCTCAAAAAAATTTCCCAAAACACACAAACCAAACAAATTTTCCAAACAAATCTCTCTCACACACACATCAAATCAATCACTTTTTCCAAAACTCTCTCTCAAAACAATTTTCTAAAACAAATTTCCCAAAACACCAAACCAAACATGTTTTCGTACTTTTTTTTTTCCAAAACATGTTTCTGAAACACAAACCAAACAAGCCCTTCATGATGAATTACGGACTGTTGCCGGTATTATTTACAACAAACCCAATCCCATTATAATTTATAAATAATCATCAAATATAGAGATATTATTTAAATTTTCTAAAACCTGGGAGGTTGTGCCCCATCCGTTCTTACACAGTTTTGCCCCTGGTTGTAAGGGTGAATCTAAGGGTGACAAATAGGATGGGTTTGGTGGTGGGGTTGGCAGACCGGTGTGTCAAGTGGGGGTGGTGATGTTGGTGGTGAGTCCGTTCCTAGCCCTTACTCAAAGTTTTACTCAAATTTTTTTTTGAATAAAAATTTTATTTGATATAGACCACTCTAATGGGCAAACTAGATTAAGCAAAACTTGAATAAAAGTTTGGAAAATTTACCCATAAGTCCTAGTTTTTGAAAAGTTAAATCATTTAGTCCTAAAAGTTTTCTTATGCTCCATTTAGTCCCATTTTATACATCATCATGATGTTCATGATGTAAATGAACATTGGAACATTGTAATCTGATGAATATTGGATGTTTGAAATCTAATGTTTGTAACATTAATCTGATATTTGAAACATTGTAATGGGACCTTTCAGTCTATAAAAAAACTTTTAGGACTAAACAGTGTATAAGTTATTAATTTGGGATTTATTGGTGCATCCACTAATGACAAAATGATAAATTTAAGAGTTAGAATTAATTTTGAAAATTTTGAGTGAACATTTGAGTCTCCCTCAATTTTGGTAAAAATTTGAGTTTGACTTAATTTGATACAAGTTTGGGTAAAGAAGTGGAGTGTGTTTTGAGTGAATTTTAACTAAATTTAAATTTGGTATAGGTTTGAGTCAAGGATTAGAGATGTCCTTACTTTCAGAGAGAAGGTTTAGATGAAAGAGAAGGTTTAGATGAAGGAGAAAGAGGGTGTAAAATATCTAAAATTCCCTTTAGAATGGATCAGGCGAGTTGCACGTGATCATTTTATGTCCAAAATTGTAAAATTTATTACTAATTAGATTAAATTGATAAGAAAATTTAATTTAAATGGAAAATGTACGTAGATCAAATTGACGAATGTTGTTATTTGCACCCACTTAATTTTTGCAAACCCTCGACCTTTCATTTTTTTTTTATTATAATTTTTTCTTATCATAAAATACCAATTTTATCGCTGCGATGTCCCAGGTCTTTAATTGAGGCCGAATTGTATATCATTGAGGCTGATAACTATGATTTCTTAACCTTATTCTCCATTCAATTTGTACATTTTATTCCTGTTTAATGTCAATCAGGTTGGATACGTTTAAAGCACGAAATTAGCAAAAACATAGAAATTGAGCTAGAGAAGCATTTCCCGCATCTGCGGAGGGCCATTTATGCACGTGCGGCACACTTCATTGAAGACTAAAGCCTACTGAAAAAATTGCATGTGTGGGACCCTCATCGCACCTACGGTGGCATTTTCCACATATACGGTCGTACCTCGAATTGCAAGCTCGACGTTCTAAACCTAGTTTTGAAAAGCTGGGAAGTATAAAATGAAGAAGAAAATGCTGAGATAGGGTTCTAAAATTTTTCAAAAGATAGGAGAGGCTAGGATTTGAAGATAAGGGTTTTGCAAGCTTAAAAATATCTCTCATGATGGCTTCTTCTTCCTCTACCTCTTTCCACTCCTCCATGAGTGGCTAGTTCTCTTGCATTTAGGGTTTTGATGAAATCCTAATCAAGGAAATAGGGTTTTCTTTTTTATTTTTGATTGTGTAATGATTTGAACAAGTTGTATGGTGTCTGTACGAGCACGAAATATTGTCCTCGTATAATCCTGTTAATCAAGATTGCGCTCCTCCGTACGACGTCGCTTTATTCCCTGAAAACACAGACGTGAGCTAGCCGGCAGGTGTGTGCCGGATACCTCTCCGATGCCTAAGTCAGAAAAATAGACAAATAGATAAAAAGCTCTGTGTATTCGAGAATCAAAGTTATGTTACCTCTCCATAGGTGATGCTATGAGCTTTTATAGGTTCCGCGTGGCACAATCCAAGTAGGACTCTTACTCCTCTATGTAGAGTCCTCCTAGGAATCACATTCCTGAAAGACAATACTTATCCTTCAACACCCCCCTCACTGCTTAAACCAAGTGAGATGGTTCTACCATGGTTGGATGTCAATACGACCGAGATAACACGGCCATGCTAAAGCCGCAGACTAGACCGAGCTCCCACTAGCTCGGTTCTTCCTTTCACTGCGCGTACCTCGGTTTGACATATTCCAACTGGGTTGTCTGAGACCATGCTAACCACGCCGAGCTAGGACTGAACTAACGGTTACCGCGCCGACCGTGGTGTCCGAACAAACCACCAAGCTCTTTCGGACCGAGCTAACTGTAGAGCTCTGTTGGACCGAGCTAACACTAGGTCCTTTCCTCACTTGAACCGGACTAATACTTGGACCGTGGCCCACTTCACTAAGCCCCTTTACACTACGGTCCATAGAACGGCCCATTACCCAGCTCGGCCCAATTTACATATAAATTACCCTCTCAATTGCCCCTTAATTCCATCTGCGCAGCATGATAGGGATTACTTTTTACCAGCCGAGCTAACAACTTTGGCTTTATAACCGAGCTAAATTGTAGCCTTCAACCGAGCTAAACTGTAGCCTTTAACCGAACCAAATTCATACCGGGCTAAATTTACCTCGGTCTTCTAATCTGTCCGGTCAAAACGTCTTTTCAGCCGCTGTAACTAAATCGCTTCCCATTCCAACGGACACGTGGCATACTCTCATTGGCCCAATGCAGCTGTAACGCCGTTCTTCGTACTTTGCAATATTTGAACAGTCCCGCCCTTTTTCTACTCTATTTCGAAGAACCTCCATTTTGAATCAAAGCCATTCCTATTCACTTTCTCTCTCACGCTTTTTGAGTTTCCATTCCTCCTCAACACAGTGCTTGCAAAACTTGTGTTCTTGTTGTTATCGCTTCCATCTTTAGTTCCTCCATTTTGAACTGGTAAGTTGCTCAAATCTGTTACCTTTCCGTTGATTTCGTTTTTGTTTTGTACAACATAGCATGCGTATTTGTACATTTTTCAAAGCATATACCATTTTTGCTTCCTTATTCTGGGTAAAACTCACGAAATAGACCCATTGCATTTATGAACAATCTGTAGAACGATGTATTTGATCAAAAATCACACTCCAACCGAACTAAGAAGTTGTTCGTATTAGATGCGTACCTAGCCAGACTATACAACCGAGCTAACACTTCATGACATTCTTGTAATTTCAACAAGCCTTAGTACTGCCTACTTAACTTAGCCGAGCTAGGGAACCGAACTAGGTTTGCGCAGTACAGCTAGAAAGCCTCAACCACCAACCGAGCTAAAACTTGGGGCTAAACCAGCTCTTAGTCAAAACCGGACTAAGAATGCTGCCCCAAATGCTCAACCGGGCTAAAAAGTCCCTCGCTCAAACCGGGCTAAGAATGATAGCATCCCACGTGGCCGTGCTAAGATTTCATTTATCTTGCCTTTGTTTCTTTTAGCACGGTCCATCGATCTGTGCTTAACACCTTTCTCTTTTCACTTTGCAGACTTAGGTTGCCAGGCACTCCTTTGAACGCTCGACCGAGCTACTCAACGTCATTTCACGACCGAGCTAGTACATAGCTAATTTATACATAAATTAAAACTTGATGGGTAAATATAGGTTTTTAGTAAACTCACCAGGTGCAATGGTTGAGTTCCGAAGGGACAACAACATCCCTGATGATGTTCACCTAAGCTTAGCCGAACTAGAGACTACTCCCTGGGGAAAACCGGGCTTCATCCCTTTCACCCTTGTATCCATAGTAGAAACCGGCCTACGATTCCCTGTACAACCACTCCTCTGTGAATTCCTTAAGCAAACCAATCTATGCCCAACCCAGCTTTCCACAAATTCCTACCGCAAAATAAATGGCGTCGCCGAGCTAAACCGCCGGCTTGGTATTAACCTCAGTCTAGCCGAAATATTCCATCAATACTCCCTAGGCTCAAACAAAGATGAATGGGTCTATTATTTAAGAATAAGGCACCGCCGTGAAAAAATAATAAAGAATACCTGTAGACACCCCATTTTTGACCGCCCACAAGACTTGGGCACTACTGACGGTTTACTTGGTGGAGAAAGGTGTGCAGGGCACAGGTCCAATTTCTTCGGCAAGGAGAGAGGCGAATCTCAACTTCACACCCCATTTTGAACCAAAATTATTTTGGATGGTTTTTAGACCTTAAAACCCTCTCTTTCAAAACATTTTTGAAATAAAATTCCCACGATGTTCCGACGCTCGCATTTCGGTAAATAATGCGCTTTCGGTAAACCGAGCAAGGACAAAGTGGAGATGAATGAAAGAGAGATGAAATCTTTGAAAAATATTTCAAAACACCTTGCTAAGGGGTTTGGAGTTGAAGAAAAAGGAAAAGAGGGGAGAAACCAAGTTGGAGAAGAAGTTCGGCAGCGATCTGGGTAGAAGGGAGTCGAGCAGTCCTCGCTAAATCAGGCTTATTCATCTACATACTTGGGCTTTAGCTATGAGGCCATAACCATTGGAAAGAAGACTTCCGGGGCTTCATTTTGCACTCAAGAATCTCTCAAAACCAAGTCCAGGAGGGGGAGATATGGTTGGTTGAAGCAGGGGATCAGTCCGGTTGGATCGAATCTGCGCGGCTTCACCAAAAAGGGCATAACTTTTTGCACAGGAGGAATTTTAATGCAAGGTTTGCGCCATTGGAAAGCTAACTTCCGGGGCTTCAATCTGGACATCCACCGGCACTTTTTGACCTCATTAGCCACCCATCGGCACTCTATTTAGCCGATCGGCCAGTACAAATTGCAGGTCGGCACTTTATTGTGCCGACCGGCAATTTATTTGGCCGATGACTCTTTTTATTGACCTTTTGACTCTTTCAGGCATGGTGCATGCCAGCTGTGCCAGCTGGGATGCACAGAACCGCCCCCCATGCATATATGTGGCTATTTTGCACCCTTTTGAGCCTTTGACCCCCATTTTGCTTCTAGAAGCTTGAACCCTTTGGCCAAGCTTCTTGGAGAAGCTTGGCCAGCTGTTTTAGCTTCTCCAAGAAGCCTTGAGCCATTTGCCCCCTTTGCCCCCTTTGCCTCTTTCATTTAGCTTCTTGGAGAAGCTTGGAGCCTTTGCCTTTGCCTATGTAAGGAGCCCTCCTCCTCCATTGTTGGGGGTTAGAGTTTTTGAGTAAAAAACCAGAGAGTAGACATATATATCTAACATATATATCTACAACCCTCTATATCTATCTTATCCAAGCTTCCAAACACCTTGGTTCTTGCATCATTTGCCCTACAACACCTAGCACAACACCTCCATCCTCCATTCCAGCACTTTGGAGGCCATTTGCAGAGGTTAGAAGCTCAGAAACTTGGACCAAGGGCTGCTGGTTTGTTGCTCTTCAAGGGTAAGCACCCATTTCCCTTAAACTTGCATTTTTTAGCTTCATTGGTTAGCCTTATTTACAAGTATTTTTGAGCTTCGATGTAAACTGTAAAGAGGCTTATTTTGAGCCCTTCTTCAACATTGAAGAAGGGCTCAACACTGTTGGGAACCTCCATGTAGCACTTGCCATTATACCCCTCTTTGGTCCCCATTTTTGCATATTTTGTTAGCTTATTTTGCTTCTGTTTTTCGGCCATGATCAGAATTGAAAGTGGCCATATTTTGACCCCCTTGACATGTTTAATTAAGGGTCTTTGGATGTTTGGTGAATGTTTTGTGTACTTCATGTTATACCCTCTTGTGGCCCATTTCTTGCATAGCATTTTGGCCATACTTGTATCTGTTTTGGGGGCTTGTCATAAACTGTAAAACATCATATTTTTTGCCCCTCTCCAACATTGTAGAAGGGGCCTCCTGTGTTTGAGACCAGCAGCTGTGACTTACCTCATTACCCCTCTTGCGGAGCCATTTTTGCATGCTGATTTTGCCCTATCTATGTTTGCTGTTTGGCCTTGCTTTGAACTATAAAAATGCTTGTTTCGGGGCTTCCTTGCTTCTGTCTTCATGCTTCATGTCCAGATTATGCATGTTTGATATAGTTATAAGTCATTTCATGTGCCTAATCTTAGGTTTCGGGGCCTATAGCATGCATTGGGTGACATATTTCCATGTTTTGGGACCATTTGGCATCATGTTCCAGCGCTGAAATTCACATGCTTGTATGCCATCTTGCATCCCTTGCCATGCTTTGGTAGAGTTGCATTTTTTATGCCTTAGGTTTGGTTAATGCATTGTGCATGCATTCCATGTATTGTGTTGCCTCACTTGCCTCATTATGGCCACTGATTTTGGCATGCTTGCGAGCTATCCGTGTTAGTTTAAGTCCATCGTTGCATGTTGTTGCATGCCATGTTTGTTTACATGTTTAGGTTGCGCGCCTAGCATACATTATTCATTTGCATGTTCATGTTGCATACTTAGCCTCTATGCCTAGGTTGCATTTCATTAAGCATGCATCCCTTGCCTCTTGATCAATCATGATAGAGGTTGGGGCTCTATGATGTGTTTTGTGCTTGCATTTCATTTGATACCAAAGTTGCTAACTTGGCTTTTGGGCCATCATGCATCGAAATGCGTAATTGATGGCCCGGGGGTCGAGGGCCATGCTCCCTTGAGTCCATTGCATGATAGGGAGTGTGTCCATGCACACATTTGCTTGAAATTCCATGCCATACACTGTCTATCCTTGTTGCTGTCAAAAACCAGATTCTGCAGGAATTGTTTGCCGACCGGCAGTAAAGAGTGCCGACCGGCAACGTATTGGTGGCCGACAACATCATAAGCAGCCGACAGGCATTTTACATGGCCGGTGGCCATTTCATCCAGCCGGTGGTGTCCCACAGTACTCAAAGAAGGTACCCTGGGACTTTGGCAGTCTTCAGAGGGGCAGGACAGTGAAAACAGAGGCAACAGTGGTATGGTGCGGGTTTTCCGGACAAGACGGATCGAGCATGCATCATTCACGCATCCCGAGGCGGGCGGCTGTGGCCACTTTTCTTTTTGCATTTAATTTGTTAATTAGATTAGAGGTTTTGTAATAATTAATTCAGTATTATTTATTCGGCCTGTATATTCTTTTGGTCCCTCCGTGTGAGGGCGTATTTGTAATAAGTGTGCGTGAGTGTGTGTATGTCTTCCAACCCCACGTCTTTCTTCCCTTTTATTTACCTGCTTATGATGGTAGACTAGGGCATATTTAAATTAGCATACCTCATGTTATGCATGCGTGCATCATTCATCAGTATCGCATGCACCGGGCTCGGTACATCATGCTAACTGCATTGTATTTCAATTCCAAATTGAATACGTGTTATTTGTCACATTTCACATGCCATGTTTAGGATAGCCGAGCCTATTATAGCTGCATTTTGCCTGTGATGCATTAGCCACTTAACATGAACTAGGATCATGCATTGATTACTAACTAGTTTCTGTTTTGGCATGGAGTACTAGGTAAGCTTTTATGCTTTAGCATGCCGCATGCGTGTGAATGCTAACATGACAGCATGCTTACCATGTGGCTAGATGCTTATGTGATAAACTGTTTGAATGCCTGTGGGTGAAGGTTGGATTGTTTGAGTTGGAACGACTCATTGAAATCCGTGTTTTAGCCTACTTGTGAGTAGCAAATCCCAAAGCGTTTTCCAAACAAGCGGATATGCAATGTTTTGTTCCAAATTAGGCGATCTAGTCTATACTTGTTTGTTGCGCGCATAACATAGTAATTCTAGCTAATTAATCGGAATAAGAACACATAAAGTTTTCAAAAATGGATATCATGGTTAGTAGAGGCCGGTCTTCGGACCGGGCGAAAGGGGGTGCTCATAGCTGACCTTCCCCGATCGTACCCAAGTTCCCGAGCCGAGGCAACTTTGGTGATGACGGACACGTGGCCTTTGGCACCGAGTCAGGGTTTCCTAAATTTCCCATTTTAAAAAATATTTAGGTGGCGACTCTGTATCTGGCAAAGCAGTCCATGTTTGGCACTTCTTTTCAAAATCTGTTTTTCTCAAAACGATTTGCCAGAGTTGGACTCTTTGGTTCAGATTAAGAACCGCAACAAAAAAAAGGAGTCTGAACTGTAGCGAGGTTCCCCCGTGGCCCTGTCTACAATACCCCGGATAAGGATGTAAATGATGATGATTTCTTCTGGGTTTCGGCAATTTTGAAGATCAAGAAGCCCAAATACCTGGAGACTGGATCAATTGGAACAAAGGAGTAACCAGTATAATTACCTCGGCTAATTTTTATGCTTTCCTTTACCTCAGTTTCCTTTTCTTTGAACCGCACTAACTGTTGACCTCTTTATGCAGATCTGGACTTTCTCAAGTCCCAGTACAGTTACCCAAACTTAGCTACACTTCGCGCTGCACTACGACATCCAGATCGGAGCTGGGCCGAGCTATTGAATTTTGAGCCGACCTACCGATATAGCAGCCGACGTAAAACCAGGGTGACTGACTTCTTGTTAGAAGCCTCTCCTGAACCGGACCCAACCTTGCCTCAAATTAATCTGATCCCCTTAACTGCTGAACAAGAGATGGCCAAGAAAAGAGCGGTAAGGGCTCTCCTGACCGAAACAACTCAGCCCGAGGTGCCACCAGCCGGTCAAACTCAGGAGACCGTGGTGGCCCTTCCATCTCGCCAACCCTCATCATCTCGCCTAAATAAGCATGCCCGGATTACCCCAACCTAGCAACGCCTCGTCGATGAAGATAAAACCGTGGTCCTTCAAACCACTCCACCGAGCCCACAATCGGAGCGTTCGGACCGGGCTAACTCTTCCAAGTGGGCTCCAATGATCACTTTCCAGAACCGAGCCATCAAGGACACTGATTCAGTAGTCGCTGAAAAAGACCACTTAATGGCATTCAATCTTGCCAAAGGCGTATGCCTTCCAGTCGACATGTCACACCACGACCACCTAACCGAGCTGAAAGCAATCCATTCTTCCACAAAGTCCATGGTGCTGGTAAGTTGCCCCTTTGCTCATCTTTCTAATCTTTACAACTTTCTGCTCGGTTTCACTTTAAAAGTTTCTTACCATCCTCTTGCAGGCCATACAGAAAAACCACATCGCTCACAAGCGAGTGTTAGAACTGCGAAAAGCCACAAGGCAGGCCATGGCGGAGGCTGATGCCAAAACAACCGAGCTACAGGAGTCAAAGAAGCAAATAGCCGAGCTATAGACCGAGGTGGCTCGTCTGACTGGGCTTGTCAGCTCGGCTGAGGCAGAGAAGAAAAAGGCCGCGGCCGTGGTAAAAGACAAGTATCTACGCGAGCTTGCAAAGCTTGAAGGGAAGAAGAATGTCGAGATAAAGGAGTGGGAGAAGAAGGCCGAGGACGCGGAGAACCGCAGTTTCAAAGAAGGTGAGGCCTTGTACATTAAGCAGTGTGAGGCGGCAAAAGACTTATTCTTTAAATGCGGATGGAGGGCGGCCGTAGCACAGATCGGTCATGGGTCAGAGACCGAGGTCTTCAACCATCCTCCGTATTTTATCCCGGGTTCGATGACGGAGTACGCTACTGCCATTCAGCAACAATTTCTTCAGGCTAAGGATGATGAAGAAGAGACCAAGCCAAACAATACCCCGATTGTTAATGAACCTGCTGTTCAATCAGCTCAGTTGGAGCCACCGGTTGAAGATCTGACAACCGAACTACCAGATGAGACCGGGCTACCAGATGAGACCGGGCTCCTAGTTGAACTTGACGCAGAAATAGATGACCTTTTTGCTTGATTTCTATATTTTCTTCTTTCTGCTTTTGGACAATTGTAACCGGGCTGAAGTAACATCCTTGTGTGCTTTTGAACTTTGAATGAATGGCTCTTTTGTTTCAACTCTTATTTCGATTGACCTTTATACTGGTATTTTACTTCCCAACTGTAGTCTTGGATGAGGTAAAACATTCTCTTGCCGAGATACTTTATCCCGGTCTTAACATTGCATTTTAACTGGCCATACCTGCCAACCTCTTTAGCCTTGACCCTTATCTCAGCTAAAGAACAATAAGTGTTGGTTTTTCCAGCGAACCACTCTTCAGCCTTGATCTTTATCTCGGTTGAAGAGTACTAAGTGTTGGTTTTTCCAGCCAACCACTCTGCAACCTTGATCTTTATCTCGGTTGAAGAGTACTAAGTGTTGGAAGATCTCGGTTGAAGAGTACTAAGTGTTGGTTTTTCCAGCCAACCACTCTGCAGCCTTGATCTTTATCTCGGTTGTAGAGTACTAAGTGTTGGTTTTTCTAGCCAACCCCTAGATTGGTTTATCCTGCCAAACTAGAGTAAAGTGTTTGGTTATTTCGACCAAAACGTCCTGCAGCCTGGATCCTTATCCTGGGCTTAAGAGGGGTGTTGGTTTTTCCAGCCAACCTCTAAGTTGGTTTTTCCTGCCAACCTAGAGTAAAGTGTTTGGTTTTTCCAGTTAAAACGTCCTACAGCCTGGATCCTTATCCTGGGCTTAGGAGGGGTGTTGGTTTTTCCAGCCAACCTCTAAGTTGGTTTTTCCTGCCAACCTAGAGTAAGTGTTTGGTTTTTCCAGCCAAACGTCCTGCAGCCTGAATTCTTATCCTGGGCTTAGGAGGGGTGTTAGTTTTTCCAGCCAACCTCTAAGTTGGTTTTTCCTGCCAACCTAGAGTAAGTGTTTGGTTTTTCCAGCCAAAACGTCCTGCAGCCTGGATCTTCATCCTGGGCTCAGGAGGGGTGTTGGTTTTTCCAGCCAACCTCTAAGTTGGTTTTTCCTACCAACCTAGAGTAAGTGTTTGGTTTTTCCAGTCAAACGTCCTGCAGCCTAGATCCTTATCCTGGGCTTAGGAGGGGTGCACAGTTGGTTATTCCGGCCAACTATGCTTTCAATTTTCCTAACTCACTAAAATAATCTTTTACAAAAGAAACAGCTATACTGAAAAGAAACTGCTTGTTTTATTGAGAAAGGAAAAAATTACAAATATTTGAAAGAAAAGCTAAAAATAAAATAACTTGAGATTGGCAGTGTTCCATGGCCTTGGAAGGGCTTTGTTGTCTTCATCTTCCAAGTGGTATGCCCTTTTTCCTGCTAATCCAACCACTTTGTATGGTCCTTCCCAATTGGGCCCTAACTTGCCATCTCCGGGTACCAAAGTGTTTCCCATCACTTTGTGCAATACCCAATCGCTGATTTTGAATTGCCTCGAATGTACTGTTTTGTTATACTTTCTGGATAATTCTTGTTGGTAGGAGGTAATGTGAACTAGTGCTCTTTCTCTTCTTTCTTCCGCAAGGTCGAGCTCCAATGCTATGGCTTCACCATTCAAGTTTCGATCAAAATTTTCGCTTCTAATTGTGGGGAGGCCAACTTCCAATGGGATTACTACCTCCATGCCATAGGCTAAAGAGAATGGTGTTTCTCCAGTTGATCGCCGAGGTGTGATACGGTAAGCCCATAAAACATGAGGGAGCTCTTCTGCCCACTTGCCTTTTGCTTTCTCTAACCTTTTCTTCAGTCCATTCAAGACAACCTTGTTTGATGCTTCTACTTGGCCATTTGCTTGGGGATATGCCGGTGTAGAATTGTAGAACTCTATCTTGTACTCTTCACAAAAGCCTCTAAAGATTCTGTCATCGAACTGAGTGCCGTTGTTGGATATTAGAGCTTTTGGTATGCCAAATCGAATGATGATAATCTGTCAGACGAACTTCTTCACATCTTTCTCCTTTATTGATGCTAGTGCTTCTGCATCTACCCACTTTGTGAAGTAGTCTGTTGCCGCGAGAAAGAACTTTCTGTTGCCGGGTGCCGTTGGAAGTGGTCCTACTATGTCTAAGCCCCACATTGCGAAAGGCCATGGACTAGTTAAAGGTAGAAGTTCTCTAGCCGACTGATGTATTTGGCGTGCGAACTTCTGGCATTTCTCGCACTTCTTGACATATTTCTCTGAATCTGCTTGCATGTATGGCCACTAATATCCTTGTTAAATTGCTCTGTAGGCTAAAGATCTTCCTCCTTGATGGCTTCCGCATACGCCTTCGTATATCTCGAACAAGAATGCTTCAACTTTGCTGGGATGAACACACTTTAGGTAGGGTCCTGTGAAGGATTTCTTGTACAAGGCCATTGATGGGGAGAGCCAAAATCGTTGCGACTTTGCTCTAATCTTGTTGGCTTCTTTCTTTTCTTCAGGTAAGATGCCGTCTTTTAAGAATAGTATGATGGGATCCATCCATGAAGGGCCTAGTTCGGCACAACATACCTCTTCTACTTCGGGCTCTTCAATGCTTGGTCTTGGTAGGTAGTCGATCAGCAGCAGATGAGGGATAGATGTATTGCCATTGAAGCGAAGCCTGCTAGTTCGTCCGCTCTACTGTTTTCTTCCCTGCCGATCTGCTCTATCCGTACTACTTCAAATTTCTTGATCTCTGTTCTGATTAACTCTTGGTATTTAGCCATTCTGTCGTCCTTTGCCTCGTAGTCGCCTGAAATTTGGTTTACCACCAGTTGTGAGTCACTATAAACCATCAGCTCGGTTGCCTTCATGTAGAATGCTGATTTCAGTCCTGCTAAAAGGGCTTCATACTCCGCCTCGTTGTTTGATGCTGGGAAGCCAAGGTTGACTACTTGCTCCACTACCAGGCCATCTAGTGAGATGAGGACTATGCCTAGTCCTGCACTGTGCCTGTTGGACGCTCCATCCACGAAGAGCTTCCACATCTCGCCAAAGAATAATTTCCAGCAAGTGGAGGGGTCAGATGATGCCTTGGGGTCAAAAGTGTTGTTGGTGTTTTCTTCAATGTCCATGCTTGCTGTTTATCCCTTGCTATCTGATTGTACCAAGTCTTTATTTGCTGGTGAGTCTTGACTTGGTGTAGCATGGTTTGCTTCTTCCTCCCTTACTTTACTCTGGTCTGCCTTAGGATCTGACTGGGTATCCTGCACCAGGGGTTGCACTATTCCGGCGTCAACTTCCAACCCTAGTTCGGTTGTATCAGTCAAGTCGACTGGGCAGATATGATGACTTCCTGGGGTGAATTCTGCGACAAAGTCTGCCAAGGCTTGGGCTTTTGCCGCGGTTCTGGGTTGGAACTTGATGTCGAACTGTCCCAACTCTACTGCCCACTTTAGGATCCGCCCAAAAAAGTTTGCCCTCTCAAACAAAGCTTTTAATGGAAAGGCTGTGAGGACGACTATGATGTGGGCGTGAAAGTAATGCGACAACTTTCTTGAGGCCATCATCAAGGCTAGGGCCAGTTTTTCCAGTGGTAAATACCTTGTTTCTGCGCCTAGTAATGTCTTGCTGACATAAAAGATGGGCGGATGTTGGATTCCTTCTGCTCAGACCAACACTGCGCTAATTACGTGTTGTGAAACTGCCAGGTACAGAAAGAGTTCTTCTCCAGGTATTGGGATCACAAGCAGTGGTGGAGAAGACATATATTCTTTCAAGCTTTCTAGAGCGCGGTCGCATTCTTCGTCCCACTCGAACTTAGCTTTTAATGCTTGAAAAAATGGTCGACATCTGTCCGACGACCGACTTATGAATCGGTTGAGTGCAGCTACCATGCCGGTGAGATGTTGCACTTCTTTCACTGAATTGGGCCTCTCCAGATCCTGAATTGCTTTGATCTGAGAGAGGTCTGTCTCAATACCTCGGTTGGTCACCAAGAAGCCCAGAAATTTGCCAGATCCTACACCGAACGCGCATTTGGACGCATTTAGGCGCAGCTTGTGCTTCTTCAGAATCTGAAACATCTCACCTAGGTCCTTGAGATAGTCATTCTTATCCTTGCTCTTGACCACCATGTCGTCGATGTAAGCCTCCATTGTTCTGCCTAACAATGGTTCAAACATCTTGGTGACTATTCGCTGGAATGTTGCCCCTGCATTCTTTAGGCCAAAGGGCATGACCATGTAGCAGTACAGTCCTCTTGGCGTTGTAAAAGATGTGACCTCCTGGTCTGGTTCATACATAGCGATCTGATGGTAGCCTTTGTACGCATCAAGAAAGCTAAGTCGGTTGTGCCCCGCCGTTAGGTCTACCAGTTGGTCTATCCGAGGTAGAGGGAAGCTGTCCTTTGGGCATGCCTTGTTGACTGTTTTGTAGTCTACGCAGACAAGCCATTTTCTATTCTTTTTTGGCACCACCATTGTATTGGAGATCCATCTGGGGTAGTGTACCTCTCTGATAGCCCCTGCTTCTAGCAGGTTTTCTACTTCTTCCGCCACTATCTCAGCGTGGTGGAGTGCTGATCTACGAGTGCGCTGAATGATTGGTCTGGCGGTTGGGTGGACGTTTAATTGGTGACAGATGAAGCTTGGGTCAATGCCAGGCATATCATACGGCGTCCAGGAAAACACTTCGATGTTAGAGGTCAAGAATTCCATGACCTCTATTCTCTCAGTGCTGGACATAGATGAGTCAAGCAAAACGAACTTATCCGGGTTCTTTTCATCTATTCTTACCTGTACCAAGTCTTCCACTGCCTTTTGTTCAGCGGCTTTGCCAACATCTGCGAACAATTCATTACTCTCTGGTTCTTCCACCATCTGAACAAACCTCTTGGCAGCTCGGCTGCCATTTACTGTGACGAAGCATTGCTTGGACATAATTTGGTCTCCAAAGACCTCTTCAATTACTCCGGCTTCGTTGGGGAACCGCATTACTTGATGGTAGGATGATGCTACTGATCTCATGGCATGCAGCCATGTTCTTCCCAAGATTATGTTGTAAGTGGAAGGGACTTTCAATACCCAGAATTCCACTTGTTTCGTCACGCTCCCTGCTCTGACTGGGAGGACTATCTTGCCAACTGGCCATTCTGGCATTGAGTTGAATCCGATCAGGGGAGATACCGCAGGTGCCAAGCCTTAGTCTTCTAGTTTCAATTGTTTGAATGTTTCGTAGTACATTATCTCACATGAGCTCCCTTGGTCAACCAAAATCCGCTTGATGTCAAAATCCTTGACTCGAAGAGTGACGACCAGTGCATCATTGTGAGGGCAGTATATCCTTGCCAAGTCTCTATCTGAAAAAGATATGACGTTCGTGGCTTCTGTTCTCCCCTTTTTGATGGTAGGTTGGGCGCTTAGTATCTCTCTTAAGTGCTCAGCCTTCTTGATCATGCCCCTGAGCTCCATACGCGCTCAGGTTCGAATACCCCATGGATTACGTTGATCACGCCTTGAGGTAGGGCCTCGATTGGCATTCCGTTTGGGTTGTTATAGTCCTGGGGGGCTGGCTGCGTCCCTCCTTCTATGTACTTGTCCAGATGACCGGCTGCCACCAACTCCTCCAGATGCTACCTAAATGGTGTGCAATTTTCAGTGCGGTGCCCCTTTTCCTTATGGAAGGTGCACCGGGATCTTTCGTCGTAGTCCTTTTGCGCTTCTCCTAGCATAGCTGGCCATCTGACAAAAGGTTCATCGCGTATCTCGCTTAGAATCCGATAGATCGGTTTTTTCAATACCGTGGTAATGGCAATACGGACTCTCAGCCATCTTTTATCTCAGTCCTCTTCGTTGTCCCGCCTGCCTCGTCCGTTTCTGCTTGGACGTTCTACCGTATTGACTTTTGCCGAAGTCTTTTTATCTGGTATTGCGGTTGTACCAGACTTCGTTTTAGCACAGGCGTCATCCTCCTTCACCCGAATGTGTTGGTGTACCCTCTCCATTAAGGCCTCCATTGTGAGGGGTGGCGTCATGGTGATTGAGTCCCTCAGCCTGTTCCCGACTGGGAGACCTCTTTTGTACTGCGCAATGGCGAGATTAGTAGGGCAATCTCCAATCTGGTTAAAGGTCTTCCAGTAATGACTATTGTAGGATCTTAATGTCTCCTTGTCGCCCATGTCAATGGAAAGAAGCTGGTCGATTTCCACTGGCGTTTTGGTGTTCGTCCTGAACCTTGTCACAAATGCCTCTGCTAATTGTGCCCAGGAGGCGATGCTACCTTCTGGTAGCCTTTTGAACCAGGTTAATCCTAGGTCGCCGAGGCTGGATGGGAATAAGATGCACATCAAAGCCTCGTTTCGTCAGTATACAGCCATAACCTGGTGAAAGTGGCTCAAGTGCGAGTAGGGGTCCGCCTTCCCCTCATACGTGGTGAATTTGGGCTGCAGGAAGCCAGAAGGTAAGGGAGCGTCCTCAATTGCCGGAACGAACGGCGAGGTCTGCAGCCTCGCTAATGCTTTGTCCGTAGGTTCGTAAGCAGGGCGTGGTATTGGCATTCCTACCTCGACGCTTCCATGCGTCCGAGGAGCCAACCGCTGAAGGGCAGAAACTCTGTGTGGGTCGCGCGCCCTGGCATCCTCCTTCCATCATGCCCTTTCTTCTAGCACAGTTCGTAAGTCGGACGATCTAAGTAACTCCGTCTGCCTGGATGATGTCTGGTGCGTGCGCGAGGGCCGATAGGTGCTTCCCTCTGTGTATGACCTCTCAGATCTCGTCCTCTCAAACCTAGAGTGACGAGTTCTGGAAGTCCTGGATTGAGTGTCGCCTGTTTTAAGGCTCCTATTCTGTGCTTGCGATGGCGTGGTATGCCTACTGCGATCTTCTAAGTGGCGAGGGGGCGTGTTGCCTTTACGCCCCTCTCCTGTTGCCATCCCTTTTCCCTTGATCTGGCGCTTCATGGCCTCCATATCCGACGCCATCTTCTTTATTAGTTCATCCTACTCTTTCACGCGATCCTCAAGAGCTTGAGGGTCGATTCTTCACCTCTACCTTTCAGGACTTTGTGTGCGAGAGCGACGGGGGCTGTTGTTTCGCCTCCCCCTTGCATCCTTTCGGGGGTTCTGGCGCTGTGGCTCCAAATCTGCCATAGGAGGGATAGAAGGCAAACCTTCGCGCCTCCCACCTCCCTCTGGGGTTTACCTGTCGATGGCGAACTGTGGCAAATCTTCGTTGTGCGCCATTGCTTCTAACCAGTGAGGATAACTTAATCAAGAGGTTTTGTTCTTGTCTGAAATTCTCACAGACGGCGCCAATTGTACGAGTACGAAATATTGTCCTCGTATAATCCTGTTAATCAAGATTGCGCTCCTCCGTACGACGTCGCTTTACTCCTTGAAAACACAGACGTGAGCTAGCCGGCGGGTGTGTGCCGGATACCTCTCCGATGCCTAAGTCAGAAAAATAGACAAATAGACAAAAAGCTCTGTGTATTCGAGAATCAAAGTTATGTTACCTCTCCATAGGTGATGCTATGAGCTTTTATAGGTTCCGCGTAGCACAATCCAAGTAGGACTCTTACTCCTCTATGTAGAGTCGTCCTAGGAATCACATTCCTGAAAGATAATTCTTATCCTTCAACACCCCCCTCACTGCTTAAACCAAGTGAGATGGTTCTACCATGGTTGGATGTCAATACGACCGAGATAACACGGTCATGCTAAAGCTGCAGACTAGACCGAGCACCCACTAGCTCGGTTCTTCCTTTCACTACGCATACCTCGGTTTGACATATTCCAACTGGGTTGTCTGAGACCATACTAACCACGCCGAGCTAGGACCGAACTAACAGTTACTGCGCCGACCGTGGTGTCCGAACGAACCACCAAGCTCTTTCGGACCGAGCTAACTGTAGAGCTCTGTTGGACCGAGCTAACACTAGGTCCTTTCCTAACTTGAACAGGGCTAATACTTGGACCGTGGCCCACTTCACTAAGCCCCTTTACACTACGGTCCATAGAACGACCCATTACCCAGCTCGATCCAATTTACATATAAATTACCCTCTCAGTGTCCGAGAAATTTTTAAATATATTTTTCATTATTCTCTTCAAGTATTTTACTTTCTGTGATTGTTCAATATTTTACATGCAATGGTTTTCTATTCTTTCGTATTCAAGGTATGAGATGAGCCATGCTACGAGAGACGAGTTGTATTGCTACCATAGTTTAGAGCGAGTGGCTCGTGCTACTTGAGATGGTTCAAGCCTGTACATTGAACGCAATAATCTTCTTATTCAACGCTTCAAACTTGTCACACGAGTGTGACTTGGCTTGTACCTCTTCCCCTTTCTACGCAAAGCGTAGTTTAGCTTGTACCTTTTATCTCACTTCCTCTCTGCAAGAAACGTAGTTTGGCTCGCATCTTTCTCAGTTAAAACTTTCCCTCTCTCTATATGAAATACAATAAGATATGCCTGTTGGTTACACCACCCTTGTTTCTTCTTGGTTAAAACATTTCCTCTCTCCATATGAAATACGGTGAGATACGCCTTGGTTACACCACCCTTGTTTTCCCGTGGTTATAACCTTCTCTCTCTCCATATGAAATACGGTGGGATACGCCTATTGGTTACAACACCCTTGTTTCCTCTTGGTTAAAACCTTTCCTCTCTTCGTATGAAATACAGTGAGATACGTCTGTTGGTTACACCATCTTTCTTTCACTCGGTTAAAACCTTTCATCTCTCCGTATGAAATACGGTGAGATACGCATGTTGGTTACAACACCCTTGTTTTCCCTTGGCTAAAACATTCCCTCTCTCCATATGAAATACGGTGAGATGAGCCTGTTGGTTACACCACTTTTCTTTCACTCGATCAAAACCTTCCCTCTCTCCGTATGAAATACGGTGAGATACGCCTGTTGGTTACACCACCCTTGTTTCGCCCTGTTAAAATCTTCTCTCTCTCCGCATGAAATACAGAGAGATACATCTGTTGGTTACACTACCCTCCCGTCCTTTCCCGTGAAACGCGTTAGGACGTTGCTTTCCCTGGTTACAACCTTCCCTCTCTCTATATAAAATACAGAAAGATATGCCTATTGGTTGCACAATTTTCCCTCCTTTCACGTGAAACGTGTTTGGAATTGTTATTTGCTTACTCCTTTCAGGGTGAGGCACGGTTAGATTTGTTTTGATTTAAGCTTGAGGCTTGTTTCATTCATATGTTGTCATCTTGTTATTAGTCATCGCATTATCTTGCATGATCATCGATTTTCAAAATAATCGACTTTGCGAAGTGTGTAAGTCCAGCTTTCAAGTGTATTCTTTTGCATATCATTTGCATCTTGCCCCTAAACTACACTGGTTTGATTCCTTGTAAGGGGATACGTAGGCAACTTTCAAGTTCAACCAATTGCGTTTACATTTTGACTGCTTGCCCAAGTCTTACGGCCTTGTCAAATGGGTCATCTTTAGACTTTGACATTCATTCACATCATTTCATGACTTTGAGCTCTATCAAAAAGGGGTAACTATAGACACCCCATTTTGACCGCCCTTAAGACATGGGCGCTTCATGTTGAAAGCTTGATGATGAAATGTTACGCTGTATAATCGTTCAATTTCTTCAGCAAAAGGCTTCGGTTTTAAGCTTTAAAACCTAAACCTTCCACCCCCTTTGAATCAAAACCTATTTTTTTCCAGTCTAACCACTCAGAGACCTGCTAGCCAACAAGTGGCCGGCAGGCCATTTTTGCTTGGCCAACCATCCCCCTTAATGGCCAGCCGGCCATGTTCAACAACAAACAGATATTTTTGGCTACCAGCTATCCCCATGTGCATGTCTTGCACCAACTGGCTTATTACAGATATTTCTAACGTGAGGACCTGTTTTTCTATAAATACATGGCATCCCCTCATGGTTTGAGGTTAAAAAAAATTCTCCAAGTGCATATAGCTTACTCAACACACTACCTCTCTCTCTTGCAATATATATACACTATACATACACTTCCAAAGCCAAAACTTGAGACCTCTTGCTGAGATTCTTGAACACAAATTTCAACTCTTGAGAGTGTTCAACTTGTGGTTTGTGAACTAAAAGAGCATTCTCTCTTTAAGGGGTAATCTTTGAGCTTTTGTACCATCTTTTTCTATCACTTTTCTTTGCTTTTTCACACAGTTTTTCAGAGTGTTTTTAAACTCCAAAATGTGATTTTAAATCACAAAAAAAAAGGAGGGGTTAGCCACCCTTCCTTAGACTTGCTGGTTGTTTGAAACCTCTTGGCTTTAGCCTATTTTTTCTCACTTTTTCCACCTCAAAAACTTAATTTTCAGCACTGTTTTTGTACTGTTTTGTGTGTTAAATGATGCTTTACATATTGTGTATGTGTTGTTGTAAGTCCTCGTGGATATAGCTTTCAATCCATTTAAGTTGATAGTCTTTCTTAACTTTTTTTTATAGCTTTTATACATGCTCATACTATTGTAATCACCTTTGCATAATCACCTCTGCAATCTCCGTCCTTTCTTTGATTTCTTTGATTAAGAGTTGTATCTAACACTAGATTGTTGCTCAAGGCATAAGAAAGAGACTTTCCATGCTTAATGGTTTAATCTCTTCGGAGGTTCATTACCAAGGCATTACATCTCTCTCATGCTAAGCACAACCTCTTCTTTGACACTTCTTTTTATTGTCGGTTCATTTACTTCTAAGGGACTAACTTTCTAGTTTAGAGCCTTGGAAATCATAAAGGAAAGTTTCATTATAGTTTGTTATCGGGTTTGGATTTAGGGTCATTTTCGCCCCTTTCGGGTTTGACTCTGAATCCATTATCACTCGTAAATGAGTTTGATTCCTCCTTTATAATTTAACCCATAGAAAAAGCCTTGAAAAGCTCATTTCTCAGGTTAAG
Organism: Camellia granthamiana; assembly: GCA_036172215.1. Lineage (NCBI taxonomy): Eukaryota > Viridiplantae > Streptophyta > Magnoliopsida > Ericales > Theaceae > Camellia > Camellia granthamiana. The sequence goes on from CM069913.1 coordinate 104,335,789, forward strand.
TCAATGCTTGATACTCTTTATCGCTTTTGGACTTAGTGGACGTAATTATCACTTTTGGACAAAAATGAAAAAAATATAAGAAATAGAAAGGTAATGTAAAAAGAGGCTAATAAAATTAAAGTAAAAAAGGTAATAAAATTGAGTTGGGTTCAATCGGACGTTATATTGAACCCATTGTGTCGTGGACCATTGCATACTTTTAGTGATGTTCAATGATTTGAAAAGCAATGTCCATCCCTTTCCTTGAGGTAACTTCATGATAGGGAGGAGGTGTTTTTGATCTTTCATTTCTTTTTATTGAGCTTTTGTCCTATCAGTTCATAGATCGTTGCGTAACAAATTTAAGACAATTGATGATTTGTGAATCGAATCTACTCCTCCCTTGATCATCTTCATGATAGGGAAGGGTAGAGAAGATAAACATCTCCTAAAAACACTATGTTTTTGCTCTGTTTCAACTCTGTGGCAGCAGGGCATTTCCCAAAAAGCAATGGTCGGCCGTTTTTGTGGCAAAACAAAGCAGAACCTGAGGGCAAAACAGAATAAATTCTAAATGCAAACAGAGCAGATTCTAGCAGCAAACAGAGTGGTTTCCGGAAGGATGTTCTCCGTTGTGCACGTGCAACTCCCTGCCTCCCGTTCTCATCCTTTAAATTAGTGCTTAGTGCTTTAATATTAGTATGTTATACTTAATTGGTTAGCTTTATTTGAATTTGTAATAGCTAGTTAATAGTTAATTTATTCGGTATTGTAATAATTAGTTTAATTAGGACATTCATTCAAACCTTCTTGTGAGAGGGCCAATTTGTAATGCTTATAATATTTGTATTTCTTCCAACTCCCATTTTTTTCTCCCTTTTATTTACATGCTTATCGTGGTAGCATCATATTTTTAATTTCATATCATTGTCATGCTTCATATCCATGTTTTGCATGCATTAGGTTCAGTTCATCATTCTAACATTGTTGTCATTTCCTACTTACTTAAATACGTGCACTACCACATGTTTTGAGTTGATCCATCTGACATGTTAAATAAACTGAACCTCATAGTTGCTTTTTTTTTGTGTGTTACATTAGTCACTTGCATATTAGAGCATGCATTTTTTTAATTATTTTCTTCTATTTTGGCTTGCCTCGGTTGAGTACTAGATGAGCATTTCTTGCTTTATCATATCACATGTGTGTTTTTGTTGCCATATCAAATATACTTCCATAAGGCTAAGTGCTTATTTGATATATCTCTTTGAATGCTGGTGGATGAATGATATTTCTCTTAAGTTGGGATGTTGATTAGTGTACTATATAAGCTTTCTTTTTCAAGTAGCACATATCCAAAAATCTTTTCAAACAAACATAAAATCATAGCGTTCCAAAGTGGGTGAAATAGTCTATACTTGTGTGCCTCACATAGTAAGTTAGCATAATAATCGAAACAAGAGCTTATAATGTACATAAAAATCACATCATGATTAGCAGAGGCCGATCTTTGATCAGGTGAGTGGGGTGCTCAATTCATGACCTTCCCCTCTCATACTTAAGTTCTCAAGCCAAGACACTTTGGTTATGACAGACAAGTGGCCTTTGGCACGAGTCACAGGTTTCCTAAATTTTTCAAAAATATTTAGGTGGCGACTCTGAAATCTGGCAATGCAATCCATTTTTGGCATCTCTAATGATTAATGGATTTTCTAAGATTTGCCAGATTTGGACTCTCATTTGTTTTTCTTTTTTACATTGCACTAGTGAAACCAAATTCAGAACCACGGGAGTCTGAATTGTAGGGCTATCGTATCCGAGAAGACTAAACCCCTCCGAGGAACACAAGAAACTAGCTACACTGTTCCTCAAGGCAACTCGACTTTCGAGACTCAGGTGTTGGAATTTCTTTCAGAACCTAAGGGGTTAGCCCCAGTGGTTCACTCCCACACTCACTCCATTGCCAAGTTAGAGGCCCAATTACGTCAAATTACCAATGACATGAATATGAGAGAGGAGGGAAAATTACCAAGTCAGACTGTAGCCAACCCTAAGGGTTAATATGGGGTAAAAGGGTCGAGAGGGAGTGGAAAACACCATGAACAGGTGCAAGCGGTACTTTGAGAAGTGTGAGGGAGTTAGAGCCTTGGCTAGTTGTGTCTGATACAACTAGGGCTAAGAGGGGTGAGCACAATGGTAAACCTAATGAGAGCAAGAGTGAGGGAGAAATACATAAGGGAAATGACTTGGTCCCAAGTTTTTCACATGAGCCTAAGGCACCATATGTGCCTAAGACACCATTTTCCCAATGCCTTGATACCTCGTCCCCTTTTAATAAGAAGGCAGCATCCATAAAAGGAATGATAGAGGTTTTTAAACAAGTGAAAATCAACCTCCCTTTGTTAGAGGCGACTAAATAAGTACCCTCCTATGCAAAATTTCTAAAGAACCTATGTACGTAAAAGTGTAAATCTAGGACACACGTGTTCTAGAAGGTCATACTCATGGAGCAAGTAAGCTCCATCTAAAGCTTAAAGACCAGGGTCCCCCAACCATTACATGCATTATAGGGGACCATTTCATTGATAGAGCCCCATTTCATTGATAGGGCCTTGTTAGATTTAGAGGCGGGTGTCAATTTGTTACCTTACTCTGTGTACCAGGAATTCGGGCTTGGCAAGTTGAAGCCCACCACTATCACACTCTAGTTAGCTAATCGGTCCCTCAAAATGCCACGGGACATGATTGAGGATGTACTAGTAAAGGTTGATAGGCTCTATTTTCCTATTGATTTTTTGGTTTTAGATATGGAACCGGTAACTAGCTCAAGGAAACAAATCCCGGTGATCTTAGGCCGACCTTTCTTGGCTACGACCAATGCATGTATAAATTTTCAAACCGGGGTTATAGACGTTTCATTTAAGAATATGCAAGTGAAACTCAATGTCTTCCAAGCATCCCAACAACCCCCCTAAAGGGGAGGAGTGCTTATTTGTAGATGTTGTGGGTGGGATAGTGGAGGAGGCTTTGCCCTCCATTCTTGTCAAGGACCTTTCAGAAGCTTGTCTAGCTTATTTTAGGTTTGAAGATTTTGATATTGACGAGGCAGTTAAGGAGGTAAATGCCTTACTCGATTCTTTCTCTACATCAAATTTTCTTCCATGGAAAGTCTGGTTTGAGTCCCTTCCTCCTGCCATACCATCTCTTGTCACACTAGCTATACTTGAGTTAAAGCCACTCCCAGTCACACTTAAGTATGCATTTTTACGGCTTAAGGACACTTTACTAGTCATCATTGCATCTAACTTAACTACAGTGCGGAAAAGTCAATTAATGAGTGTTCTCATAGCACATCGAAGTGTTATAGGGTGGCCGATGGCCAATTTGAGAGGAATAAATCTCTTCGTTTGCATGCATCATATACATCTAAAGGAGGACGCCAAACCTTCTCGTAAAATGAAACGGAGGCTAAATCCTAACATGAAAGAGGTAGTGAAAATTGAGGATTTGGAATTGTTATATACCCTATCTCGGATAGTAAGTGGGTGAGCCCCACGCAAGTGGTGCCCAAGAAATCGGGTATCCCTATTGTTCAGAATGAGCAAAAAGAGTTAGTCCCTACATAAACCACCACCGGGTGGCAAGTGTGCATTCATTATAGGAGACTGAATTCCATGACAATGAAAGATAATTTCCCATTGCCATTTATTGATCAAATCATTGAGCGGTTAGCGGGTCAGGATTTTTATTATTTTCTTGATGGCTACTCAGGCTATAATCAATTACCGGTGTACCCCGCTAACAGAGAAAATACCACATTTATTTCCCTTTTCGACACTTTTGCTTATAAGCGCGTGCCCTTTGGGCTATGTAATGCACGATAACTTTTGAACGGTGTATTATGGTCTTTTCCTCCGATATCGTGGAGAAATTCTTAGAGGTTTTTATAGATGATTTCTCTATATTTGGGTCATCTTTTCAAGAATGCCTCCAAATTTTGACTAAAGTTTTGGAACGTTGCATGGAGGCGAATTAGATCTTGAGTTGAGAGAAGAGCCATTTTATGGTTCATATGGGTATTGTGTTGGGACACATTGTGTCCCCTCAGGGTATAGAGGTAGACAAAGCTAAGGTTGACCTTATCTCAAGTCTTCTTCCACCCATTTCTGTGCATCAAAACTGATCTTTCCTAGGGCATATGGGTTTCTACTGTCGGTTTATCAAAGATTTTAGCAAAATATCACGTTCTTTGTGTAATTTACTTGCCAAGGACACACCTCTTGTCTTTGATGATGCATGTTTGAGGGCTTTTGAAACACTTCGAGCTTTTGAAACACTTCGGGCAGCTATTACTTCCGCCCCAATCATGCAATCACCAAATTGGTCTCCCTCATTTGAAATCATATATGATGTCTCAGACTATATGGTCGGTGCTATGTTGGTCCACAGGGTGAATCGAGCACCCTATGTTATTTATTATGCTAGTCATATTCTCTTGGATGCCCAATTGAACTACACTACCACCGAGAAAGAGTTACTAGCCATGGTGTTTGTCTTGGACAAATTCGGGCCCCATCTCCTAGGTTCTAAGGCGCCGTTTGATTGTTCGAATTAGATATAAGGGTTTGGGGAGGATATGTAATATCTAAGGATAAAAATGGGATATAATATATTGTAGGATATGAAATGGATTATATATATTATGGGGTCACTTATATTATGTTTGGTTAAGATATGATATAAGATGGGATAAGAGGAGAGTAATTATTTTTGACCTTTGGATGAAAGATTCCCTACATCCAATGTTGGGAGATATACAATACCATGAGGGGGCTGGTATTGCATATCCCCCCCCCCTTTGGCATCGTATACTATCCAAACTCTTTATATCCAGATCAACCAAACACTGGATATAGAGAGATAAGAAAACATGTGAGACCCACCTCATATTATATCTGGTCACACCCTTATGTCTGCGCTTATACACAGTAAACAAACAGCGCCTAAGGTCGTAATTTTCACTGATCACGCCACTTCGTGGTACTTATTATCCAAAAAAAAGACCAAACTTAGGTTGATTAGATAAATTCTACTCCTTCAGGAGTTTGACTTAGAAATCTAGGATAAAAAGGGGTCCGGGAACGTGGTGGCGGATTATCTCTCCCCGAGTCCTTGTTGAGCACATCGGTGACCTCTTAGCTTTGCATGATTCGTTTTTGGATGAACAACTTCTTACGATGTCACGAGTGAGCCCCTCGTGGTTTACTCATATTGTGAATTACTTGGTCATTGGCATATTCCTAAGAATTGGTCTAAGCAAGACAAAGATCAATTTTTCTCACAAGTCAAGTATTATTTTTCGGAGGATTCGCAGTTGCTTAAATATTTCCCTGATCAAGTGATCTGACAGTGTGTACTGAAGAGTGAGGTGCATAGCATTCTTACATTTTGTTATTCTTTTGCATGTGGCGATCATTTTAGTGGGCACAAAACGGCTGCCAAGGTTTTTACAGAGCGGATTTTATTGACCCACCATTTTCAAAGATGTCCACCAATTGTGTAAAACTTGTTTGCACTATTAGCAAATGCGTTTGGCGTCTCGTCATGATATGATGCCAATGTCCTCTATTCTAGTGGTTGAGATTTTTGATGTATGGGATATTGATTTCATGGGCCCTTTCTTATCATCGTTCGATTTTGAGTACATTCTCCTAGCAGTAGATTATGCTTCCAAATAGGTGAAGGCTATAGCTACCCGAACAAACGACCATAAAGTGGTGATAAAATTTTTGCATGAAAACAATTTTAGTCATTTTCTTAGGCCCATAATAAGTGATCAGGGTACACATTTTTGTAATTGGTTCTTTGAGTCGGTAGTCAAAAAATACTTCGTCACTCATAAAGTGGGCACTCTATACCATCCTCAAACTAGTGGCCAAGTAGAGGTATCCAATAGGGAGGTAAAGCATATCATTGAGAAAACGGTTATGTCGGATAGAAAGGATTGGTCAAAATGTTTGATTGATGCTTTATAAGCCTAACGCACTGCCTATAAGACACACCCATTGAGATGTCACCATATAGAGTGATGTTTGGCAAAGCTTGCCACCTCCTAGTTGAACTTGAGCACTAAGCATTGTAGGCCATAAAAAGTTTAACTTTAATATGGCTGCAGATGGAATTAACCATAAATTACAACTCAATGAGTTGGAGGAGATTAGAAATAATGCATATTAGGGCTCGAAAATCTTTAAGGCTCGGACTAAAGAATTTCATGATAAATACATTAATCGCAAATCATTGGAGCCCGGCCAAAAAGTATGGCTTTTTAATTCGAAATTAAGACTCTTTCCAGGTAAGCTTAGGTCAAGATGGGATGGCCCCTTTGTGGCCATCGAGACATTTATCCATGGCACTATTGTGGTGCAAGATCCACGGAATGGCCGCACCTTCAAGGGGAATGGATAGAGGGGATTGAGAATGGAGATATGATTGAGTCCATTGCTTTGATGGACCCATTTTATTATGATTGAGATCTGAATTCTTGTTTTCCTTTCTTTTCTTTCTTTCTTGATTTTTATTCTTGCTATTTTGTGCTGATGTCTAGGAGACTTTAAATCCTCTAAAGATGTAATTCCTTTGGTGTTAGTCGTGCCCGAACGGTATCTGACATTCTGGTATAGGTACCTAACTGTGTTTGTAATGAGTTCCTAAGAGACCAACTGAGACAATGGAAACTAGAGTTCGAATGGCAAAGCCTAGAATGCAAATGTTTGGAATTTTCGAGACTAAAGTCTGGTTTAGATACCTAGGGTGTGAAGATTGTTTCAAAATCACCTCGACTTGAACTATGTATGGCAGCCCCATAGGTTGAGTTAGTTTTAGGCGCCTCAATTCTGGATACCAAATCAACTTAGTCTATCACCCTGTTGGAGAGTAGAAAAAGTTACAAACATGGTTAGGGAGAAAAATAGTACCCGTGGTTTTTGCGTGAAGATTATAACTTGATTTAACGCTTTGGGAGGTTAAAAGGACTTAATTGGTTGTCAAATACAAAATGAAAGTAGAAATTGTTAGAGGTTATTATTGGGCCTAACCTTGAAATAGGTAGGATAGGGCAATTTCAAAAATAAAAAAAAATTCTTGCACGTGCGGTGGAGTTCTAGGTGCTTAAGTCAGCTACTATTTTAATTGCAAGTGCGGGAAATGGTACGACAAAACAACCGCACGTGTGGCTTCGCTCCCAAATGTACGGGAAATTCCTCTGGAAAAAAAAAATGGCAACTACTTAAATTGTAGATGGGTGGGATGGTGTGCGAGACTGGTCGTACATGCAGCAGGATCTCCTACACGTGCGGCACGTTGGGGAAAAAAAATCTAATTTTTTGTTTCAAACCCTAGCCCCCTTTTGACCAACCCATCACTTTCCAAAGTCTTTCTCTTTCTAGCTCTTACACTTTCTCTCTCTACTTTATCTGCTTCTTCTTTCTCTTTCACATAAACCGTACCATTACCAACCTTTTTCTTTCCAACCTTCACCCTATCTCTCCTCACCACTAGCCCCACCTCTTTCCAGCAAACCTCCGGCAACATTTCTTCTAGCGGACCTCCACTCTTCTTCTCTTTTTCATCATTTCTTCACTTTTTCTTTCAAGGTGAATGTAACTTTGTCTTTTGTGTTTTAGAATTTGCATTCTCCATAGTAAATCTGTAGATTCATCCTAGTATTGTTATAATGTTCGTTCTTTCAAAAATTAAAAAAAAATAAAAATTCTGGACGGATAACCAGCCGCACGTGCAACCATCTCCGATGCATGTGCGGCAACCCAAAAAAAGAGGTGTGCCTTTCAGTTTATTGTTTAATTAATCTAGTTCTTTATTTTATTGTCCATTAGGCTATCTTTTACTTTATTGTTTAAGTGATTTAATTAGTTTAGTTCATTACTTGTTTAGTTTAATTAGTTCAATTTACTTAATCACGTAGCTCTTTAGTTTAATTTTTATTTTATTTAATTTTCTTTGCACAAGAAAAAAAAATTAAAAATTGTGTTTTATTTTATTAATCATATCGTAGTTTAATTAGTTAGTTAACTTGCTTGTTAGTTTAATTCATTTACATAAGTCCAGTTGTGATATAATAATTTAGTTCATTACTTTTTAGTTTATTTAGTGTTGTACATTCCTCTATAATTAATTGCTTAGCTTAAGCTCTTAAAAAAATAAAATAAATAAAATAAAAGAGAGAGAGAGAGAGAGAGAGAGACAAACAAAAAAAAAAAAAAAAAAAAGGAGGATGGAGAATTGTATGTGGCGAAATAGGTGGGGAAACATGTGCTTTGATATTCTATTTTATTCTCACTCTTGTTTCACGAGTATGTGTGTGTATGTTTTTGGTGTGTGCAGGACATGAGTAGACAGGCAACTTCCTGAGCCTCCAAAAAGGCCAAAAGTTCCTCCTCGACACCGCCAACGCTACCATCGTCACCACCATCACCAGTTGAGCTATCCCGAGCGAAGTGGGCTTACTCGGTTTCACATCCCGTTTTTTCAGAATGACCCAGCCACTTCTTGGACGGTTCAGCAACTTCAGCTCCAGCAACAGTCGGGCATTTGCAATGTTATTGAGCCTACTTATCCTCGTCTGGTCTGACTCTTCTACCAGAACATGCACGAGGAGCCTATAGTGACATCTGTCAACCACTATTCAGCTATTGATGCCAACATCATTCAAATCACACCATCGATGATTGCTAGGGCGTTAAGTCTCTATAACGGATGCATGGACCATCCATTCCACAACGTCGTAGATAGCAACCCCATATCCCATATCATTTAGGAATTCTTTTCAAGGGCCCATGGTGATCCTAATTTCACATGCCTTCGCCAGAGCAAGCTTCCCGCCCGCCTATTATTCATTGACTCGGTACTGTACAAGAATGCCCTTCCACTTGGGCACAAAGCTAAGCGTTGAAAGGAGTTTGTACGGGTGCTATACTATTACCAACATGGCTACCTGGTGGACCTTTAGGATGTCATTTGGATGCACATGCGGAAATTTTTGCGAGAGGTCCTCCAACCTCAACCCTTACAGAATACGATTTGGCTTCTGTCATTTGCCAATCGGTGCACACTCCTTTTTTGGCTGAATGGCCTTCCGATTGATCTAGCTAAGGAGCCTGACACTACCTACCCAAATTTCAGCCAACGGGAATGGAAGCATAGCTTATCCCAGATCCCACTACAGGGCGGTATCCCAATTGATGAGGTAGATGAGCCCATGCATGACCCACCTCCTTCTGACCCTCTAGTGCCTCCTCAATGGGAGCCGCTATAATGACTAGATAGGAGTACTTGCATCTTCAGCACTCTATGGATCAGGTCCACAGTACTTTTTAGGATCACCACCAGCTCCTAACGTGTTTGCGCATGGATTTTCAAGCCTTCCAAGAGCAGTCCCGTCAGTATGTCTACTAGACACATTTTATGATACGGGCCCTCCTTGGTCAATACCTACCTCCATCTCGGCCTCCGCCTCCTGATGCTTCCATCCCATGAGCCCTACTTATTCTATTTTGTATATTTGTACTTAAATATGAATTTGTGGTGCTAATGGGAATCTAATCTGGTGATAGTCTCTCCTTTGCATTTATTTCAATCTATGCTTAATTAATTACTTGCCATTGAGGGCAATGTCATTTTAGTTTGAAGGAGTGCATATTTATATGGAGGGTACACCTTGATTTACATATGAGAATTATGAGCATTGGAACACACTTGATATGTTGCACCACCACAAGTATTGTTTTTCATGACATCTTAGAATATTGCTCAATCTATGTTAGTGTGCATGATTAACTTAATGTGAGTGTATGTGTAGTGAGGGTCTATTTGATTTTTTTTTTTTTTTTGAACGAAAAGGGTCTATTTGATTGATAGGTGATATTTATGCACTTTGCCTTTCACGAGCATAGTTCTGACTAGGTTGATTGCAATATTTGTTATCTGGGATGGTGTTCTTGACTCATAGTGTGACTGATCCTTCAAAGTTTGAGGAAAAAAAAAAAACTAAAAAGAATAAGAGTGACTAGTTTAGGTTCATAACCTTTTTAACTCAAGTTATTAAGTCTGTTGGGGTGTCTTCACACCTAGTGTCCTAAAACTACCTAGTTTGGAAGTCATTGGCCTGACACTTGCTACATGTGTTAATTAAAAAGCTTAAGGGACCTAGACATTGCAGGGTCACTGCTTCAAAATGATGACTAGTTTGGATTTGTAGCTTTGTTAACTCAAGTTATTAAGCTCATTGGGGTGTCTCTACACCTAGTGTCGTAAAACCGTCTGGTTTGGGAGTCATTGGCCTAACACTTGCTACATGGGTTAACTAGAAAGCTTAAGAAATCTGGACATTGCACAGTCTCTTTTCCAAAAATAAAAAATAAAAAATCAACTTTGAAGGTGGGTTTGTGTTATGAGACTTTGAGAACACTTAATTAGATGCTTTATGTTAATTCACTAATTTTTAAGCTTCACAGTACACACAACGTACGAGAATTACTTTCAATTTGAATACCTCTTATTATTTCACATGCTCATATTAATTGATCTATGCATACCACTAGTATTGAGTAATCCATGAGATGAAGTGAAATATCTGTCATTAAATAGTGTGAGATATTTGGGAGTGTTACTTGAGCAAATTATTTGAATGTTATAAACAAGGCATATGAATATTGAATGTTTGTGGGTATCATTTCTGGAAACCCTCACGAGACAATACTCATCCACTTGGGGTAACTTTGTGGTTTAAAGGTTTGTTGTATATACTAAATGTATATAGGCTCTTATCAACCTAGTTTGCCCTACCCTAGCCTGTCTTTGCAATCCTCAACCTCTCATTGCTACCTCTCAATCCCTACACAAACTCTCTCTCTCTATCTCTCTTTTAGGCTACGAAATAAGGGTTAAGAGCTACAAAAGGAGAGCAATCAAAGGTAAAGGTAGCAGGAAGGGAGCTGGAAGAGGTAAGGGTAGGGATAACTAAAAAGGAGACTACTGGAGATGAGGGGTGGCAAGGAGAAAGTTATCAAAGAAACTAAGTGGGAGGGTGAGGGTAGTTAGGAGAGAGGTTGCATGAGATAGGAGCTGGTGGAGAGGAGTGGGGTAGCTAGGAAAGGGCTACAAGAGGTGAAGGGTGGCTAGGAAATGATTGTCGAACGTGGAGAAGTAACAAGGAAGAGGCTGCCTAAAGAAGGGGTGACAAGGTGGAGGTCAAAGAACGAGGGGTATAATTGGGATTGTGGTAGGTGTTCAAAAAAAGAAATGTGGGGGTCAATTTTGATAGGAAGAGAGGTGCAAAGAAGTTTGGGGTTAGGGATGTCCAAAGAAATATGGTGGGCAAATAGCAACTCTCCTAATTGACACAAACATGAAAATTTAAAAACAATTAGTGTAATTTGCTCATAATTTAATTTTCAGAAGAGCATATATGTCATATAAATATTTTTAGGGGTCCAAGATAATGCATGGTATTGCATTTAAATTCAAGGGTGATTTTAAAAAGTATCTGCAATCAGGCGAAAATTATCTAAACAGTTCGAAACATTGTGGGTGTTTGAGAAGTGATTTTTTTTTGTAGGTTTTTTTAGTTATAGGATATTATTGGAGAAAATTTTTTTTGTGTTTGGGAAGATAGTTGGGTTTTTTTGTGGTTGGATGTGATGTTTATGAGAGAAAAAGTGAAATGATTGTAGAGTTTGATGTGATATTTTGTTTAGATTTATTTTTTTTTTGATTTTGTAACTAATTTATCTTTTAGTGAAAAAAACAAAAAAAATCATCCCAAATACCGCCATTATGTGTCAATATGTTTACTTAATAATATTTATAATTTATTTATTTTTAAAGTCATATATTCATTTAGTTCTACCACATAGTCAATATAATTTTTTAAAAAATTCTTTGCAAAATAAATAAATAAATAGATAGCCATCACGGTTAGACAAATGAGTTTCATTAGCAATTTTTGTTTTTTGTTTTTTTTTGGTCTTTTTTTTTTTTTTTTGGTCTGGTCCTTGTCTTTTAGAACATCACCGTCTATCAAAAAAATATATTATTATTATTATTATTATCCTAGATGATCAATAGAAGAAACTATTTAGTGTTGTATGTGGCAATGGATTGCCACATACAACAGATGATATTTAGCCCTCATTTGACATGAGGTTAAAATGAGATCATGAGTTAAAATAGTTATAAAAAAATAAAATATGTTAAAAAGTTAATAAAATAAAATGTCACATTCAAATCATAATTATTTTACTTTTTCTCTCACAAAAATCGAAAAAATCAAAAAATCTATCCAAAATAAAAATTTTTAGTCTCAGATTAAAATAACTAAAAAGTCGAAAAACCAACACCTTCCCAAACCAACCCTAAATTTATTTGTGAGACTCAAATAAAGTGAATATAATCATGATGGCTCCATATTGTCATTTTAGACTTCTTTTTTTTTGGTTTTGCTTGTGGGGGTGTTTACAGTTTTGCTCAATCTAATTTTTAAATAAGTGCTACTAATAGCACTCTAATTATTACTTTGAACCACTCATTTCTTTAAACTATTACCAATAAAATTCAAAATTCAGAACATTTTTAAAGACTCCCAACATAATTCCAAAATTATTTTTCTTACAAAAACTACACCCACCAAAATGCACAACCTTACCATTAGCAGACTCTCTTCTAAAAATCCTACACCCTTCCAAAACCCTAACAGTCCTACCCCTTCCAAAACCCTAACAATCCACCCCTTCCCAAAACCCCTTTGAAAATCTATCACCGATGCCAATGATCGGACTATCAACCAGCTCTCTCATCGACGATCTCTCTTTTACCAACAATCTCTCTCTACCGACGATCTATGTGACCCAGAATCGAGCACCGATGCCAAGGATCAGACTACTGACGATCTCTCTCTCACCAACAATATTTTTGAAGAAGTTGCTAAATTTCGGATATGTGTGACCAAACAAATTAGCCACGTTCGGACCTATGTCACTAAAAAAATTAGCCATGTTCAGACTTGTGTTACCGACCAATTTGTACGAACTGGTCCAACCGGAGAAGTGTGAACTGGTCTAAGGCTTGCTAGGAAAGACTTGATGCCGGAGAAGACTTGCTGCTGGAGAAACTTGCGAAGGAGTACCATCTGTGTGGATGTGTCAATTTTATGAAGGTTATGAGGGTTTTGAAATGTATGGGTGGTGATGGAAGTGAATGCTCTCAAAACCCTATTATATAATGATTTAGTAGGTGGGTCTAATTGTGAAATGAGGTGTCCCAATTGCATCCATATCTTTTTTAGTAATTTCATTTTAGGTTATTATTGTAATATAAAAAATGAAAGAAGTGGAGGGTCCAAATAACAATTGGCGTGCTATTAGTAGTACACTTAAGGATGGCAAAATATCTCAATCCGTTGGGGTCCGACCCTCCCCGACCCCAATGGGATGGGTTTGGAAGTGGTTGAATAGGGTAGGGTCGAATTTGAAAAAACTTTTGAACAACCCGAATGGGTTTGGGTCGGGGTCTGGGTCTAGGTTGGTGTCGGGAGAGTATTTTTTCAACCGAATCCTACCCGACCCGTATATATTAATAAATAAATAATAATATTACATATATATGTAATAATATGTATAATATATTGTTAAATTTTTATAAAATATATAAAATATCTATACAATGTATTATTGAGTTACTATTAAGTTATACATATAATATAATTTTAATATATATATATATATAATGTATAATACAATATGTTTTTTTAATTATAAACATCATTTTCTAGCTTTAATAAGTTTAATAAGTGGGTTTTAACCGTATTGTTAAATTTCTGATTGTGTTGCAAATTGGGTAGGGTTGGGGGTGGGGACAAGCGAGTCAAGAGCCTCTCCTTGCAGGCTTGTGCTTGCAACCGTCCTTGCAGGCCTTCGGGTCTACTTTTAGGTCCAATTTTGATAATCCGAACCGTTCATATTTTATGATTTATTCAGTATATCATACCTGTAAAAAATCAAATTGATCGGATATCGTGAAGCATATGTTCAGAAAACTGTTTATTAAATTATTTAAAAAATAATTTTTAGTTCAATTTTTTGAACACATACTTCCCGATATCCGATCAACTTGATTTTTTACAGGTATGATATACTGAATAAATCATAAAATATGAACGGTTCGGATTATCAAAATTGAGCCTAAAAGTAGACCCGAAGGCCTGCAAGGACAGTTGCAAGCACCAAACCTGCAAGGAGAGGATCCTCACTCGGGACAAGCAGCAGGAATGGGGTTGGGGGGTGGGATAGGTAGGCCCCAACTCATACATTACCCGTTGTCATCCCTAAACCCACTTTTTAAATACATATATTATCTTGTTTCACGTGTACCAAATAATTATCAAATCTAATCAAGTTTTTTTTTTTTTTTTTTTTCCAACCATAATAGAATGTTAAAAATGAAAAAGCATAACTAGGTTTTTCTTTTTTGACAAGTATAAATGGGAATGACTTGACATGCATGAATAACTATATGGCTTTGTTTCTTTTTCTTCTTATAAATAAGCAAAAAACAGTAACAGTGAAAAATTCAATGAGAGTGATCCATCCACCAACTGTGACAAAAAAAAAAGGCACTCAAAACACTCCGGAATTTAGAATTAAGATTTATTGGTGGTGTGACTCCATGATAGCTATTTTAATTATACATCAAATTTGACATTATGCGACATTTTTTTTTTTTCCTGGTCTATAAACTTTACCTTTTTTCAAATGCAATTAACTCAATTTAACAATAATATATATTGGTGAACATGATTTAACCAAATTTTGCCTCTTTATGTGTTGAACATGGTTTTTCCTAATATAGTAAGATCATAGTGGTGAATTGACCAAGAGTGACAAGGACCGTGAGGGAAGAGCCAAATCATCAGGAGAAGCATCAATAAAATAAATAAAATTAAAGGTGAAAACAAAAACTAAAAGACAACCAAGGCGATAACAACAAGCATAAGCTGAAAATTCAATCTCATGGTATGGTCAGGAAACACCCATCCATGGTTGTGGTCAAAATTATATTGAGTTGTTTGATACAGTTTATCTGAGTTAATTATAGTTTTTTTTTTTTTTTTTTTTTTTTTTTTTTTTTTTCCTGGGAGTTCTGTTGGTACAATTTTTACTTATAATTTATTAGACAGAAGTAGAATAAAATTTAAATGAGCTAAAACAATTACTTATTTAAAAGTTGGAGGGAAGGTGCCCTTGGGTTGTGCTTTTTTATTATCAATTTTTAATTTACAAAAAGGTGAACTAAACTGACTTATTTTCTGCTTTGATACCATGTGAAATTGTCAATCATATTTTGGATTATTTTGGGAAATAGGTTAAATAATGTAGGGTAAATATGATATTTATATATTTAAATAATGTAAATATTAGCTAAATTTATTTATATGACAATAATAACTACTCATAGATAATACATTTATATATAGTGGCATATATTATTATTTTGATAAAATATTGACTTTTCTTTTAATATGTTTATATATATATATAATTGTATATAATCAAAGTTTCAATTTTAACTTTAATCTCATACACAAGTATGAATTTATTATTTCTTTGGCTCGTGAATAATTATGAACTTGAGTCAAGTATAAACCAACTCAATTTGAGCTAAGCTCGAACTCGAATTTGCTAAAATATTAATAAATAAGTCCAAACATATTGAACTTCAACTTGGCTAAGCTCATTTGCACCCCTAATATTTTCTAAAATAATTACGATTTCATGAAAAAATTTAGCATTTTAATTATTACAATTTCTAAACTTTACTACTCATCTAAATTTTTTTTTTTTTTTTCATACATCCTCTCAAGTGTAATTTCCCTGCTATTTATTGGGGCATAGAAGTGGCTCCTCCACTATTAAACCGCTAAACATGTGGTGTAAGGCCATGAAGATTTTTTTTTTTTTTTTTTTTTTATAAGGTGGTATTTTATAGGATTTTATTGATGATAAGTCTATTTCTATAGGGATATAACATTAGGTTCAAAGATTGATCTTTTTTAAAGATATAGACATGATTAATAATATTGTTCGATGAGAATGAAAAATTATTATTTTGAAAGAATTTTTTTCTATTTTATCCCATTGTCGCCAAACAACCATCGAACCATTGAACCATTGGAGCTTGTTTTAGCTCCAAGCTCCTCTTTATTGATGTAAATTGTTTTTTTCCATCAATAAAGTCTTCTTTTTGCCGATCAAAAAAAAAAAAAAAACCATCGAACCATTGCTAGCCAGCCATCAAACTACCACCGAACCATTGTCGAACCACTACTAACGTCGAAAATTTTTTTAGCAAAATGGCTGGAAAAGTTGTTGGAGGTGGCCGACAGAGACGACTGGTGATAATGGTGATATGAGCAAATAGGCATATTAGGTGTATAGATAAATAGATGATATGTCAACAAACAAGTGGATAAATAGATGACATTTAAACAAATAGATAGATAGGTAAAGGTAACATGTTCAAATTTTTTTGTCTTTGAGTCCAAAAGAATATAACTTGGGTTATTGCCCCAAAATTTTTGAAATTGGACTTATGATTCGAGTCCCTTATTTTATAATCCGATTCAACACTTAAAATTTATAAAAAAAAAAAATGCTAGAGATTTCAAATATTCTATCAAAATTTCTACCAAACACTCATATGAGTAAGGGCACCACATCCATGTGAGTTTTTGTCAAATTTTTTATAATATTTTTTATATCCATGGCATTTCTCTAAAATTTAAGCACCTCTTGCAAACTTCCTATTAAATTCTAAATATTTAATCTTTAATATGTTATGATAACGTCGATATTGAGGCGTACCGTTATTATCCCCACTAATGCAACCATTGTTACCACCGTCATGACCATCATTCCACGGCCACCATCACTACCTTCCTTTCATTTCTACCACTGTTCTTGTCAACTACTCCACCATAGCACCACCAATACAACTACAGTTATCACACCACCAACACACAGCCACCATTGTAGTTATTACCACCACAATCACTATATCTTCACTATCACCACCACCACTACCATTACAACATCACCATCACCATCACCATCACCATCACCATCACCATCATTGTGGCCAACCTTCTACCTCTACAATCATACCTCTGTTGTTACCAACACCACTGTCACCACCATCAATCTGAGCACCTCTTACAAACTTCTTATTTAATTCTAAATAATCTTTAATATGTTATGATAATGTCAATATTGAGGTGTACCATCGTTAGCCTTACCAATGTACGATCATTATCACCGTTATGACCATCACTTTACTGCCACTATCACCACCACCCTTCCACTTCTACCACCGTTGCTATCACAATTACTCCACCACAGCGCCACTACACAACCACCATTGTAGTTATTACCATCACTAAGATAACATCACCACCATAACCACCACTATCACAACATCACTACCACCGCCAACACCATCATCGTGGCCAACCTTCTACCTCCACCACCATGTCCCTATAGTTACTACTACCATTGTCAGTGCATTAGCCTAAGCACCTCTTACAAAGTTCTTATTTAATTCTAAGTAGTTAATCTTTAATATGTTATGATAACGTCAATACTGTCATTACCCCCACTAATGCGCCATTATCATGACTATCGCTCCACTACCACCATCACCACCACCCTTTTACTTCTACCACTGTTCCTATCGTAGCTACTCTACCATAGCACCACCAATACAACTATTATTGGCGTACCACCACCACACAACCACCATTGTAGTTAGTACCACCACTATCACAATATCACCACACCGCCATCACTGTGACCAACCTTCTACCTCTAATCATGTCCCTTTTCTTTTCTTTTTTTGATCAGCAAAGAAAAATTTCATTAACAGCATGAAATTAAAGGTACAGGCAGATAACATGCATCGAGAGAGATTCGGAGAGTAAAGAATACCCCTACTACTACTACTCGCATTCATACAACCAACCCCTTGGCCTCACGAATTTTATTTTTTTTTAAACAAAAAAGTTAAGAAGAACTTAACTATAAAACAAAATACAAGACTCCCCACAACATCAATCCACACAACCCGAACCCAAACTAAACAAAACAGCCAAACTAAACAAAACAACACCCAATGTTGCTGCACTCCCATGCTGCTGAACAGCCAAGATCCACGCACGCCACCCAAAGCCCACACCTCTGCTGACTCACCATCATCAACCCCTACCTCTACTGACTCACCATCATCAGCCCCTTCTTCCACTCTGCTGTTGCCCCTTGCGGACTCACCACCAATGTCACCGCCATCAATCTACTAGCACCACTACCTTGCCAACTCTATCTTACCTCACATAATCACCACAATTGTTGCTAATACTTCCCTATTGCCACCACAAAACCACCATCGTTGCTGCCACTAGACCACCATTATCACTATGTGGTTACAAGACCATCTATAAGCCCTGTTTGGCAAGTTGGGTTGGGGTTAAACTAGCCAATAAGTCGAAACACCCAATCACATCTCTGTTTACTTTTCTATACATTTTTCATAAAAAATCAAAAAGTCAATTAAAATACCAAACACCCCATTGTATAAGAAAAAAATTGATAAATTTCAAATTTTCAATTTTTTTATGGATAAAATAACTTGATTAAATTCAACATTAAATTTCAATAATTATCAAATAAAATTTTTAAATTAAAATTCATAATTTAATTTTCAATACTTGATTAATTTTTAATTTTTAATTTTATCAGCATCTAAAATAAAATTTTATTTTAAAATTTAACTTGAGATCATAGAAAATCTTGAAAAGCTATTAGGACATTCTAGATTTTTTTTTTCCTGCATTGGAATTTTTTTATATATACAGGGAAGCCCCACCCACTTGCTGCAACTTAAATAAATGTACAAAAACATAAGATATCTTTCAAATCAGCTCAACAAACACAAAAGTTTTAAAGAACCCTACCCTCAAAACTCTTTTATATTGTTTAAAAAAAAAAAAAAAAAAGAGGAAGAAGCATAACATAATCCTCCAATCATCTCAACTAACTGCAAATTTAAATCTTGCAGGAGAGACCCATGTTTTCTCTCCAGTCTCTCTCTCCTCCCTCTCTTTCTCTCCAAAGACAGAGCCATCATCATCTGCGTCACTGCAGTGCTTCTTCCCTCCCAACTTGCCAATCTCTCTCTCTCTCTCTCATCATGATCTCTTCTTATCCATCTTTTCTTTGATCTTATTAACCTCCTCCACCAGGACCCCCACTTCCTCTCCACTCTCTTCTCACCATGCCAATGAAACAAGGAGAAGTAAGTGTCTCTCTCTCTCTCTCTCTCTCTCTCTCTCTTCATTATGAGTTTTACATGAGTTGAGAAAAACCCATGTTTGTTCTCCTTTTCAGGTCATGTGGCCCAGGTTGGTGGCTAGTAAGATCCTTAGAAAGAGATTGGGAAGTCACAATTTTGTTGCAGATTTTCCAATCAACACTGAAACTTTGCTAGAGCTTCCATACTTGGAACAAGAATCTCTGAGCTCCAAGATAATCTTTAATGATTACCAGGACACAAACAACTACAAGTAAGAAAATTGTTTATGTATACGTGTATATTATTTTTCTTGTGTGTAAATGTGCTAAATCTATCCAAATTCTTCTTACCCTTTTTCTAAAAACAAATTCCACTTTTTATTTCCAAAGGGTGTTTGTTAGTACATGGAACGTTGGCGGTGTTGCACCGTTGGATGATGTGAATATGAAGGAATTGCTAGATACAAGCAACACTTCATGTGACATATATGTTCTTGGGTAAATTCCAAAATCCAAATTTGTATATATATAGGAAATTGTTATATAAACAAAATTATTTTACAAACTGATATGGCAGTCATTCAAGAATTGTTTTTTATCCAATTCGTAGCTCCTATGGCTATAATTTAATTTCAGTGAGCTCCGTTCAAAATATTAAGACTTTAAATTGTACGCCATATAAGTTTGTAAAATGAATTTATTAAAAAAAAATTTAAAATTTAAAATTTAATAATTTTGATGAAACTGTTTCTATATCTTGTTTTTTACAGGTTTCAGGAAGTTGTGCCTCTAAGAGCATCTAATGTGCTAGGGTCAGAAAACAGTGGAATAGCCATGAAATGGAATTCATTGATCAGAGAAGCTCTAAACAAGAAAACAAGCAAGCAAGAGAGAAATGAAGAAGGGAAATTAAAAGAACAGCAAATCGGCATTCCGACAAAAGATGGAAAACCAAGCATTACACCGGAGTTCCGATGTATCGTCAGCAAGCAAATGGTTGGGATATTGATTTCAGTTTGGGTTCGGAGCAATCTTCAACCGTTCATTCGGAACCCTAGTGTCTCATGTGTGGGTTGTGGTATCATGGGTTGCTTAGGAAACAAGGTACATAAATTCTAAATTATATTTACTGTAATACTATAATATCTGATATTGGCCAATATGACAGACCATATGAACCTAATAGGAAAATGGGGGAAGAACTGCCCTTGGGAGACATGGCCCACAAAGTTGGTGATTTGACAAATATTGCAGTGTTTAGCATAGACAATGGTGGACCATTGAAGGCGCTTATGTGTTTTGGACTTTAAATATTAGTTGATATGATATATATTGGAGTTTTAGATTTTTGATATTAATACACTCACACATATATCGGTGAATTCTATGTGATATCAATTGAGTATATTGCTAATATCAATATATATTCTAATATTATTAACTTTTACCATCTTTAAAATACGTTTTCATTCAAAATTATTTTATGTGGCAGTCACTTAAAATGAAGTGCTTTTAAAAAAGCTTAAAGATTCTCTGTCTTCAAATAACCGTATCCCCTGTCTCAAACCACTCACAACCATTAAATATGTCTTAAGATTTTCACATCTTGAAATTCTCATATGATCTAATTATTGTGAATGATTTGGGACACGAGGACAGGATTATTTGAAAACAGATAATCCTTGCTGTTTAAAAAAAAATAGAAAACTATCTTATTTCGTGTTTTTCTAAATGTCTTGTTTGCAGGGTTCAGTGTCAGTTAGGTTTCGGTTACATGAAACAAGTTTCTGCTTTGTGTGTTGTCATTTGGCTTCAGGGGGTAAAGAAGGTGATGAGAGACATAGAAACTCCAACGCAACAGAAATATTGTCACGAACAAGCTTTCCTAGAGGCCCTTCACTTGATTTGCCAAGAAAAATTCTAGATCACAAGTATGTAACTAAATTATATTCATTTAAACTGTCCAAAATGATTTGTTATCAATTTGTCTCATTAATCAACATTTTTCTTAATAATCTTCATCGGCTAAGACACAAGTAATGCTCAATAATCTAATAGTTTAAGCAACAATTATCACTTGTTTATTAGTTTGTAATAGTCATTATGGATTTAAGGCCGCCAAATGTATAAAATTAACCTTTTGTGATCATGTTAATCGCCTTTTTAGGATATTTATTTTCAAGTTGTTGCTGATGAATTTTCTATACACTGTGGGCCTAGTGAGTTAAATGGGTGGTTAAAACCACCTGAAAGGTTGGTATCTTTGGTTGATAAACCATATATTATTAAAATATATATATATTCCTTCTATCCCAAAATATTAATCTCTTATTTCATTTTTTATTATCTCAAAATATAAGTTCACTTTCAAAAATCAAGGATTAAAATAATGTGAATTTCTTATTTTGTTCTTAGTTTAAATTCATTAACAACATAAAAAGTACAATTATAACAAAAAAAAAGGCACCATCAAAGGATAATTTTGAAAAATTAATATTTTTAAAGTGCAATAATTGTACTATTAAAAAATGTTTAATTCTCCAAAAGAGACTATTATTTTGAGACAGATGAAGTATTGTTATTAACTTTGATATTCAAGTTGACTTTAAAACCATGAAGCTTTTCTTTTTGTTTTCATGGGAGAAAACAAATTTACTACCATCAGGCAAATTGCAGTGAATTAGCACTAGAATATCTTGAAGATGCTAGCTAATTAAATATCTTTGACTCGATGCAGTCGAACAATTTTTCTGGGAGACTTCAACTATAGGATCTCTCTACCAGAACCAACGACGCGATCATTAGTAGATAGAGGAGATTGGAATGCTTTACTACAAAATGATCAGGTAGCTAGAAACACTAAATTTGATCCTTACAAGTCCTTAATTTGGCCAAATAAATTAATAATTGTTATTAATTCATTGGGAAAAAAAAATGATCTTATATATCATTCTAAATTATTTGTCTAGCATCAATTTTTTTTTTTCTTTTTTTTTTTTTTCTTTTTTTTTGGAAATAAAGCTAAAGATGGAGCTTACGGATGGCCAAGTATTCGAAGGATGGCAAGAAGGAACGATCAAATTCGCTCCAACTTACAAGTATCATACAAATTCTGACGAATACTATGGTGGTGATGATGGCAAAAAAGGAGAAAAGAAACGCGCTCCTGCATGGTAATTATCAGTATTGCAAAGAATTTCTCCTTGATTATTCAATTAACTTCATTAATATTGACATAAAAAAAGGGCTTTGTTTTAGGTGTGATCGGATAATTTGGTCTGGGGAGGGGCTAAAGCAACTCTCATACACTAGAGGAGAGTCAAGATTGTCCGATCATAGACCAGTGAAGGCAATTTTCACTGCCCAAGTTAGGGTTTCGCGAAGACTAAAAGGGTTACAAAATTTCTTCATATCAGAGAGGTTTGAACAGATCACAAGTCGGTTCGACTTGTCATCATCTCTTGGCCGCTCAAGCTTCCAACTCAGCGAAAATTTGACCCCATAATATGGTGTTGCCATGAATGTATCATAATTCTCTCCAATTGATAGTCAACAGACTGTGTTGTTGGGAGGGCCTCGATAGGCTTACCATGGATTCACATTAATAATTTAAACTGTTCATCTTATAAGTCCTTCTAAAAAGATCATCCATGTAAAAAATATCAAATTAATTAGACAACGGTAAACATATTTGTTTACGATTGCCTAATCAATTTGATTTTTTATATAGATAATATGCTTTAGAGATCATACAAGATTAATGGATCAGATTATCAAAGTGAGTTCGTAATGGCTCATCAAAACCAAATTACACGATCTAGTTAGATTTGCCAGCTAGAGAGAATATGTTATATTAAAAGACAACCAAAAAAAAATAAGAAGGTTCTTACATATAGTATTACTTAAACTTGGTGATGAGTGTACAGTGATATTTTGATTATCATGTTCTTCATGTTGTTTTCAGTCAGAAAAGTTGTCCAATTCATCCTCTCTTTCAATATATATATATATATATTTGTAATGTTTTAGTTTGGTCCAAGAACTTAAATCCAATTAATTGCCCACATGATATATAATGCTTCCAAACAGGGTGTTGTATGGTAATCTCCATGCAATGCATGCATGGATGTGGCCCACAAAACCTAATTGGAATTGGACTTACCAATCATTGGCATACCCTAGCAACAAGGACTAGGAGTAAATTTGATTGGAGTTCATGAATGAAACCATACACTGATCCACCACTGAGAGCAAAAAAGCATAAATCATTATCATCCATAATAAATTAAAATATTGAGCAGTTCGGATGGATAAATTAAATGAATTTGAGGCATTGGTTACATGTGTGACATAGACCGCATCATCTTTAGTGCTTCTCAATTTGTTATTTTTCCTTTCAACAAACTTATATATCTATGTGTATATTCATACATACATATATATTTATATATGAAAATTCTATGATACACATCTTATTTAAAATGTATATGATATGTTCTAGTTATAACGTGTAATCTTTAGTTATGACGTGATGTTAATTATAACTCGATTATGACTCGGTTACGACTCATTATGATGATGATTATATTCTATTATGATTATTATTTTTTATTATAATTCAAAAGGTCTTTAGTTATACCCTATGGTGTTTGGTTATGAAAAGATTTAGTTATCAACGTTACTAATGTCAAAACTTGCATATATTCTAGTATGACCTATATATATTTATCAATTTAATCTAATTGATAAACTTTATTAAAATATATATATATGTAGATGAATATTAATGACAAAATTATCCATTTCAAATTAGATTTAAACTCCTTAATCACTTTAAGAAGAGTGGACAGACTGTTTTGTCCCCATTTATTTTTATCCAATTATTAGCATAATTAAATTGATATAATATGAAAATTTCAAGAGTAAAATTGACACTATTGAAATGGCAAAGAGTAAATTAACATAAAAAAATAAACTATAAAGACTATATATATATGCATATAAATATATGAAATACAAATGGAGTAGTTTGTTTTGTTGCATGAATGCCAAGCCCTTTTTAATTGTGTGGTTGGTAATTAATGTCAAATCCATAATTGAACTAATACCAATGGGCAAGGAAGTGACGAGAGAAATAAAACTGGACTCTTCAAAAACCCTTTTTCAAAAGGGTGTTTTCTTCAATGCACCTTGCCAAAACAAAACTCTCAACATATAAATTAAGAAAATGTTATACGCTCTAAATTTTTTACGAAATAAATGACCAAATATTTTATATAGGTGTGGGGTTCATAAAAATGTGGACCACACATTCATGTAAGATATTTAGTCATTTATTTGGTAAAAAATTTAATATCCCTATCATTACTCTATAAATTAATGATTAACGAGTCACCAATCTTGATATATATATATATACAAAAACAATAAAAGAAAAAGGGGATGGAGTTTATGGTGGGTTGTGGGGTTCCATGGCACATTTAAGGGATGGAAAATTGGCAATGGGTTAAGTGCTAATTTACGTCATGAGTGCACTGTGGACCAATGAAATAATCTGAAATATTTATGTTATGAAATTTGCAAAACAAGTCATCTATGTAAAAAAAATAAAATTAATCACATAAATTAGGTGAATTTTAAAAATCATGAAAGAGGCTTTCACTCCCAACACACAAACATCTAAATCCAATGCTATCTTCGGATACCTCTAAATTCTGAGATACGAAAAAGTTGAAGTACCCAAGAAGAACTGCAAAAAGGCTTGTAAAATATAGAGCTGAATTTATGAGGAAAATAGAACATATTTACCCAAGAAATCTCCTCCTCATGACTCCCAAGCATTCACATCAGTAAAACCTCTGACAATATATCTATCTTGTGTGCCTATGCGTCTGCAAGTGTATTAATATAAGAATGTCTATTGTCTCACCATGGACCCACTCAGAAGATTTGACGCCGTTAATTTTTTAGGTTTCTCTAAATGTAGATCATTCATTAAAAAAAAAAAAATTTGATTAAATGTAGTAATTATAGCCACATGTTTTCATCATACTGTTTTCCAAAAAAAAAAAGGAAGCATCGTTGAGTTCAAGTAGATCCTGCAAATCATAAGTTCCAACCAGTGAAGGCAATGACTTCAAAACAGCAGTAATACCTAACACCTTCCCTAGAAAGTTTTTGCAAAGTTCAACAAAACAATCAGATCCTTTTCTCTTGGCTTTCAGTTTTCATTTGGGGGAGGTAGATCCTGGAATATATTTACAATGTTGCAAAATGGTCATCTAGTTCATCTAAGGACTCACATAGAATCATAATCGACGACAGCATCATAGGCATTAAGATGAGCATCATCCTCTGGCTTGTCTACATAAAGCTTCTTCTTTTTGCAGCCTGCAGTTGAAGGCAGTAGAGATTACAATAAGAAAAATGCTATTCTTTCATAAGTTTAGTACGAAATACATAACTAGAATCATGTGACAGTGCCATTTTTAAAATAATATGCATTTGAATGGCCATTTGTTTGAAATTACACGACTCAAATTTGCCACTTCAATGATATATGATACGTACCACATCAGTAAGTAAGAAAATTTTGTAAGATTTGTTAATTTGTATGACATTACTCTTTCAAAAAAGCGTGCACAGAGTAGCCTTTCCCTTCAATAAATATCAGTAGGGTAAAACAAATCGTAACTCTAAAAAAGTGTCCAAGTTTATATATACATGGATTTACAATGCGTAAATAAACGGGGTGCTTCTAAATACACCTAAAAAATTTCTCACGAGACCCACTATTGTGAGATCATAATTCCCAATTATCAAATTCTTTGTGAGAAAGTGGGTGTGCAGAGAAATTTGTTGGGCGTATTGGAAGTGCCTCAAGAAACAGCTTGTCAAAAAGATGTGTACCTGCTTTCCGTTTATGGCCATCAGCTTCTTTCTCTGCTTTGAGTTTTTCATTTGCAACTGCAGTAACTGAGGAAGCAATTTCTTTTGCATCTGCTGCTTTCAGAACCATCATAGACAACCTCACGACAGATTTCAGTAATCCAACGTAATAATAGCTTCTCTACAATGAAAAAGAACCACAAAAGAATGAGGACTTTTCAACACCGTTTATCGAGTAGGAAATCAAACAGAGCGATAAAGATACCTCATATTGGTGCAGTTTTTGAGAAATGAGGTTAGCATATTCTAAGAAGTCGGTTTCAGACTTGGGAATTAAGTTGTCAAGGGACTTCTCATCACCACTCTCTGTAAATAGTTCTTCACTGGATTTAGGATCGCCCTCGTCAGCAATTCTGCAATAAGAGAAGCAATGGCACAAAACATTAGACACATTGTTACAAGAAATAATGCCAACCATGGAAAATTTAGACTTCTCAACTTCCAAACTCGTAAAAACAGAAATGAATGGAGAAGAAATGAAAATGGCAACATTATGTGGACACACAAAAACACACTACAGCTCAAAATAATGGAGTTCAGAAACATGAACTGACAAAGAAAACAATGATTACATAATAGTGTAAGCATTGTCGCAGCTCATTAACATAAAAGAACATTTAAGAATTATCAATGGCTAAAACCAAGAAAAATAATTCCCAATAACAAATTCCAAAACATTTTGAGTTCACAATCTATCAGCAAGTGGCTCCATGTGATGTTGTTTATATAAGAGATGTACAAAGATGCTAAATTGCTAGAACCGATTTAAGTCCTTGTTAAATATAACAATTACCAAACTAATATTTCAAGTGCACAATTCATATGCAAGAAGCACCATGTGATAAACTTAATGGAACAGTCAAACATCATACCAAAAGAAATTCAGAATTTCATTTAAAATCCAAACTGAATTTGATAAACATATACGATTGGGATCTCATGAGATATAACAAAGACCATTTAAGCACTACAGAATCACAACCTTGGCCTTGATTTATTGCAATAATAAGAAAAAAAGGAAATAAAAATATTAAGACACAACTACAAAAATGAATTATTTAAGCATAACTACATAAATTGTCCCCCATGCAATGGATCTGAAAAGATGAAATCAAACTGCTGTTCCTAATAGTTGACATAACTATATAAATGAATTTTTTAAGCATTGTTTTTACTACTTGAGCAAAGAATGCAACATATTGTAATTAATATTGTTAAACTGTGTTATATCAATGTGATGTATTGCAACTTCTTTTTCTTAAGCCAAGCAGGAAACAAACCATCACCTTTGTTGTTGGAGCTTCTGTGCCAGAGGATCCAGAGAAGCTTCCTTTGCTATTTCAGAAGTCTTTTTTTTCTTGTCTCCAGCCTTCGACATATTTTTTGTTCCATTTTCTGCAGGTGGTTCTAGTGTTGGTGCCTAGTCACATCAATTTCAAGATTAATGGTAAGAACAAAAATAGTTAAAATTTGTGTGATTGCTTACAATTCTTCCCACTCATTACAAATTTGCAACATAAGTTTTATAAAAAGGCTTGCACATCGACATAGAAATAGTTGCCAAACCAAAACTATCCTTCAATGACTAACGCAATCACATAGGGTTTGTAGGCATTTGTTTCAACATCATGAGGTCAAGTCAAAGATATCTGTTAAAAACAATGCTGTAAGATGTCACTTCTCTATTTAATTATAATCAAAAGATAAAATACAGCATTAAAACCATAAACTTAGAAAAAGCATTAACAACTGTTAAACCTGATCCTTGTATCAAACAAATCTCAATCCTCTGTCAAATCCCAAGTAAAAGACATCATAGAGAAAAAAATTAAATAAATGCCGCGAGGGTTAAAATATTATAAAACCAACTTGCTACTGCTGCAAGAACAGTAAAATGCTAAGGTATCACTACTGCTAGAATAACTTGCTACATTTCCAACCTTTAAAGACAAAAATGCTTGAATGTACCACATGCAACAAATTTTCTGATTTACAGATATTATAATCAAATCCTAACTTTACTCCTTCCTTTTAGATGCCAGGCAAGTATTTTTATGAAAATGTTATAATGCCATTGACATCTTACGTTCAACAAATATTACTAAGATTCAAAATACATTATGAACCTGAAACATAGACAAACACTTTTGTTCTTGCACCTAAATGATTTCTTGATTGGCATGGGCTCTATAAAGCCTTAATATAAGATAGAATTTCTAGTGCATAGCATATGATCCTACATGATACACATTTTTCATTCCATAGTTGAAATAAGTGGATTACTTAAAATGAGGTAGGTAATAATAGTAAATGAAGATACCGAAGTAGAGTCATCTTCATCCTCCCATGACTCCTTAACATCAATTCCATCTGCGTCTTCATCATCCCAGTTAATTTTGTGTTGCTCCTTTACATGAAGAGGTGGGGTTGGCTCATCCTCTGCAGCAGTTGCGGACGTTTAAGTAAGATCAAGTACCAGGTCCCATGAAATCCAAAAAATTAAACATCCACAAATTTTTTACCAAATAAAACATATGAATACATAAACCACTAGTAGTAAAGCTCATAATCCCACCTGTAAGCTCATTATTTTTTTAAAATCACATGAGTGATGACAAGGTCATTTTGTCCCTATCATAAAGTGTGTCATTTTTATCAACAGGAATCAAAGCCTCTTTCATCCCACATGGATGAGCAGCCAAGATCTGTTTGCACACAGGCCATAAATAGGCTCTACTTGTTCCACTTTCCACAAGGTTGGAGCAATTATTTAATAGTCTCGTGATTAAGGTCATACAAATTTTCCATTAAAAGGAAAAAGAGAAAGTTCCATGAAAATTCTTCACATGACCGGAGCAACTAGATGCATAAAGAACCTCTTATATTCATAATGGTTTTGTAAGGATTATCAAGCTTCACCAGTTTAAACAATTACTAATCAGCATAGAAACAAATCAGAGCAATATAACAAACTAAAATGCCAAATTAAGCCATCGGAAGTAGAAGTAGTAGTAACCCAATCATCCATCTTCCTTGAAGGCATAGTTATTTGCACAAAGTTGTAGTTTCAAGATCTATCCTGGCACGCATATATGTTTCTGCAAATCAAGAAAAGTAAAAAATGAAAGATCTAGACACAAAAAAAAAAAAAAAAAAAAAAGTTAAACCTCTGCTTAGAAAAAGAAAGTGTCCAATTGTCATCATAAGTTAAACCTTTTTTGGTTCCAGCATCTATTCTTCCCAAAATGAACATAACATTTAATTACCAAAGAACCTCTTTGGATAGGTTTAGCCTTTTGGGGGTTTCCAGCCATTCACTGCATGGTAATCTTTGAACCAGTTGGAACCTCTTTGGATCATTCACTGCAATAGTAATCGTTTAAGCTGGATCTTTAGAACCTCTTTGGATAATGGTCCAAAGATGGTTCCCTTGTGCACTCATTACCATACAGTGGATGATCCAGTTTTCATGACCTTCAAGATTTATGGCCTTCAACTATAGAGCAGATCAAGTAATACCAAAAAAAAGTTCCATTTACAAATTGTTGATTAATGATTTATTGCACACAACGTCTACAAAAGACTTTGAAAAAAAAAATTAAAAAATGTATGGCAAACTAAAGCACTTATATTCATTAAAAATAAATAAATGCTTTCTTTTTTGCTGATTAACAATTATTTAAGAACACATCGGACTTTGATCTCTCCATTACATGTTTGCAATGGAAGATTTCCATTGCAAATCTAATGGATATAAAATAGGAATATAAGTAATCATTTTAAATTAAAGAAAGATCATTATACATGGTGTAATAGAGTTTCTCCACTCCATTACAAATATGCAAAGGAGAGGATCACAATACGAAGAGATCCATACATTTCAATCACAGGAAAGATAGATGAAGCAATAAATTGATGTAATATGTTACAATATCTAAGAGAGAGAGAGAGAGAGAGAGAGAGAAATACTATATTGAATGTTATGTTGAATAATTATGTAACAGTGTAT
Source organism: Camellia granthamiana (assembly GCA_036172215.1). Classification (NCBI taxonomy): domain Eukaryota; kingdom Viridiplantae; phylum Streptophyta; class Magnoliopsida; order Ericales; family Theaceae; genus Camellia; species Camellia granthamiana. The sequence continues at coordinate 104,366,137 of CM069913.1, forward strand.
ATAAGACTCCTTTATATAGGAGGAGAGAAATCTAAGTATGGTAATCCTAAATATAGTAATGAATATAATATAGTAGGTATGATATGGATACCAATTCAAGTAGGGATACCAATTTGAGTTTGGAGAGAAACTATAAAACTAAAAAATAAAATAAAAGGCAAATAGATTGCAAAGTTTGAATGGGAACGCAAGGGTGCTTGAGATAGATAAGAGGTAGGAGCCAATGTCGGGAGACAATTTATAGTCGTATCAAACCGTGGTAGGAACTGGCCAGAACTAATGCCAGGACAGTTAAAGTCATGCCGGAACATCATAGGAACTGACCAAAATCAATGTCGGGACAATTTAAAAGGTCATGTCAGTCCATTGTAGAGACTAACCGGAATCAATGTTGAGACAGTTTAAAGGAGGTCATGCCGGATCGATGTAGAGAACTGGATATTGAACCAGCAGACGTGGTACACACATAACTTATGACGTGGTACTGAACGATAATGACAGCAGATGACTGAGTGCGCCAGGGAGTGGCTTATTAGAAAGGGCGCTAGGGGCACTTGGATGGTGTGCAAGGGCAACTTGGATGGTGCGCCAGGGGTGACTTTGGTAGTGCGCCAAGGGGGGCAACTTTGGTGCCCCAGGGGCAGCTTATGAGAAAGTGCACTAAGGGGCGGCTTAGGTAGTGCGCCAAGGGATCGTTTGGGTGGTTCACATGCTGTATAACCATGCTCGCCATGATATAAGTATAATACTCCCTCAAACTCAAATTAGTTTGAAGATAAAAACCTATTTGAAGATTCTATCTATTCTAATTTCTATATTCAATAAAATATTCAGAAATTTCATTCCATATTCAACAAAGTTCACAATTTTATCTACAAAAATCACAAATTAATGAAACTCTGTTCTCTAAAACAAAAGTTGAAGAATAATAACTAAGAAGAAGAAGAAGAAGAGAATGATCAATGTTCTATTTTTCTTCCATTCGAGAACGCAATATGTAAATTACAAAGGTCAAGCTCTCTAGTAAATCGAATAGCCGTATCAGGCTCAGACCTTGGTCTTATTTCTAACTTGTTTCCTTACACTTTCTCAACAACCAAACAGAGTATGAGAGCGCAAATTTGAAACGGCATTTGAAACTTCCGTCGAATATTCAACAGAGCTCGCTATCACACAACAATAAAAGTATATCACAGAACAACGAGTCTCTGTTTGGTTACCGAGAAAATTAAAGTGAAAAAAATATATTTCTTTCTGTTCTATATTGAAATCCATGTACAGCTTGCTAAACTCCAAGTATAACTAAACGGAGTGCGAGAGAAAGAGCTTGGTTTAGTGGATACTTTCTTCCCTTTCTAACATTTTCTCGGCAACTAAACGGAGTGCGAGAGAAAGAGATTGGACTTTTTTTTTTAAAAATGAAAATTCATCTTCATTCAAATTTATTGTAGAAAGAATGGAGAGAAAATGCAGACCTGTCCGTGGTGCTTTTGTTAGGGAAATGGATATGAACCCCAAAGGGCATAGCCTAGATATCAAAGAGTCGAGAGAGAGAGAGAGAGAGAGAGAGAGATTTGGCTGGCGGGCGCGCGCGCGGGAGAGAGATTGAGAGAGAGAGAGAGAGGGGGGGGGGGGAGTCCGGAGGTCGTGATGTGACGAAACCCAAAACGTGGACGTTAAACCATCTTCAATTCTTGATTTAAATTTAAGTAAAATTTGTTTGTGGTTTTTACGGATAATTTTGTTATGAAAAATGATTTGTGGCACTAAAACTGTTGGCACTAGTGGCACTAATTTTCTATTTTGGTAACTTTCTTTTTTTTTTTTTTTCTTTACCTGATATAGAAATTAGTGCCATTAGTGCTCAACAAATTAGTGCCACAAATCAAAGCCCTTTTGTTATTTAGGGGATGGTTGATAAAGTTGAAAATTAAAATTTTAATATTAAAAATTAGATGTTAAATTTTTTTAATGAAAAAATTATTTGACAAAAAATTAAATATTGAATTAAAATAAATTGTTTAATATATATAAGATCAAACTTGAAATTTATTATGATGCCGATGGTGGTGGCATAGCTCTCGTTTGGCATACTGGTTGGGTTGGTTTTTTGGTTAAAATAGTCATAAGAAGATAAAATAGATTAAAAAGTCAATAAAATAAAACGTCATATTCAAACCATAATCATTTCATTTTTTTTCTTACAAAAATCAAAAAATTAAAAAGTCCAACTAAAGCGAGACTTTTTCACCCAGACTAAAAAAAATTAATGAGTCAACTCACTTCCCAAACGGAACTAGTGGTGGTGGTGGTAGCAATAGCGTTGATGGTTGTGGCATGGGGTTGGTGGTAGCAGTAGTGATAATAGTGGTAGTAAAATGTTAGTGGTACTTATGGCAACAATGACAATAATAATGAAGGTAATGGTAGTGATGGTAGCGGTAGTCGCAGCATGGTAATAGTAGTGGTAGCGATAGCGATAGTAATACTCATGGAGGTGGTAGTGGTGACAGTGGCGTGATGATGGTGGTAACGATAGCGGTAGCGATGGTGGTGGTAATGGTGTCAGTGGCGGTGGTAATGATGAGTTTATAATAATATATATCGATGGTTATATTTAGTAGGTGTTTGGCATGCACTAAAAAATTATATATATATTTTTTTATATACATACACTTATTTGGGTTATATCAATCAACATCTATCAATATTTCATCTCTACTTTTCTACCTACTACTTTATTTTTCTACACAATTTTTTTTTATATAAAAAGTCAAAAGGTACATTTATTTAGAGCATCCCAAACCACTATTTAGGCTTTGTTTGGCATATGCTAAAATAGCACATCCTATTTTAGTACATTATCCTATTTGCTTCACAATCATTTTATTTGGATCACATCACTTCTCTGCTACATCACTTCAAACACAACTCTTTTCACGTTTTTTTGTAAAAAGTTAAAAAACATAATAATCTAATACTTCCCAAACAACCTCTTAATATTTATAAATTCAATTAGAATTAAAATAAGTTTCATATGATTTTTAAAAAAATTTAAATTTTAACTTACATTTTAAGAGGCACTTTAATTTTTAAATGATATCAATTGTGATTATCAGATGAGCTTAATTGATTATCACTTAATCAATTCAGTTTTAAATACTGAATTACGTTATCAAATACTTTTATTGGCTTATTTTCATCACATCACCTTCTTATTTTTCTGCATGTCTTCCGTAATAAATAAAAAAATCAGTTTGTAAGTCAAACTCAAAACAACCCTTAATATATTGATGATGTACCACCTGGGATGGTGGTTCAGTGTTTTTTCATCCAACAATGATACATCCCTCTAAATGAAGGGTCTCTAATGAGCTCTAATGATATGAAAAATCACAACCAAAAAAAAAAATATACAAGACACAAATATCACTATCACAGTAAAACCCACCCCCAATCAAAGCTTCCAAATATTTTTATTTTTCACCTGCTCTTGCGTTACACAAGTTGTCCAGGTTTGACGCTAGGAAACACAAAATCTGCAAACGTGTGCATTGTACTGTACTTGTATCGCAAAACTTTAGGACTCTTGATGTGAAGCCCATTGTTATTCCGACGAGATCCCTTCTTTGAAGTTGGATTAAATTTGACTATATGTATTTAATTAATATTTTTATTTAATTTTTTTTTAATGAAGTGATTAATATTTTTAAAATTTTCAAACCATTAGTTCAATGTAAGCTTATATTAAACAAATTCAAATTTATTTGTATTCAATTTTTAGTTTTGTATTTGGCAAAATCTTTTCAAATTCTAGGTTTGACACTCAGGGACACAAAATTTACGAACTTGTGCATTGTATAGTACTTCTATCGCAAAGCTTTACGACTCTTGATGTGGAGTTCATTGTTATTCCGGCAAGATCCCTTCTTTGAAGTTGGATTAAATTTGACTATATGTATTTAATTAATATTTTTATTTAAATTTTTTTTAATGAAATGATTAATATTTTTAAAATTTTCAACCCATTCGTTCAATGTAAGCTTATATTAAACAAATTCAAATTTATTTGTATTTAATTTTTGTGTGTGTCAATTTCCGACCACACTGCCAACTTAGTATTCAGCTGGAGAACACCGGCAGAATAGATGACACTTGTCTGACCTGCAAGAGAAAGAGAAGATTCCGGCGGTGGTTCGTCCACCCGGGAGTACTCCGACGATCAAGTCAGTACTCAATATCTCTCAAAGATAATCAATAGTGCTTAACTCAATAGACAGAATATCAAAAGCATAAAATTGCGTACCTTAGACCCACGGGGGTGCCTCTCTTTTATAGTTTACTCAATCTTAGTCCCACTAGAAGCCTGACTTCTATGGACTCCAATTCAGTACTTACTTTGGATTCCTCAAGAGATAAGGATAAATTCCCTAAGAGTGTTATCTTTATCCATCCTGAAGTCTTTCTTCATCCTTGGACTCTTGTCCCCTATCCGCTTATCTCGGATTCCGATATCTTTGGAGATAACCTCGGCATCTTTGAGATCACCTCGGCACAACGTCCAGGGCACGTGGCATCTCGGCTGACACGTCGGCGTCACCTTGCCACGTGTTGGAACTGTGAAAATATATCCCCACAACTGCCCCCTAGGTTCTATTACCTCAGCATTATGAGGTGATGGAACCTATATCGGTACTCCTTTCTGTACATCGGCTCAAGAACTCCTTAGCCGAGATCATTCATTTCAGGCCGACAAGTCTTCCTCAAAGAACAGGAACTTCAAATGAACTCCCTCATGCGTATGAGCTGTCATACATCACTTTTCAACCGTTTTACTCACGCGTTGTATCCTCATTGGCTCATGCCTGTGATGCACCTGTAAATCCGTCTAGCGTCCGCAGGCGCCGTTTGGCGTATACGTTGCTCAAGGAGCATTAATTGCTCTATCTTTGCCGCCGTTTCAAGTTTTTGACAAAACTTGTTTTTTCCCTCTTTTCGCCTCTTCACTTTGCACTTTGATTTCTCTTACTTTTCCTCTCTCTAGCTAAATTACTCTTGAATCCGCCATTGTTCTAGATTTCAAGCTCTGCAACGGCCTTAGCTTCTCCTTTCTGGTGAGGTTTTGCCATTCTGTTACTTCTGTAACCGTCATCAGATTTCGGCGATCTTCGTGTCAGCCCCATTCTTTCTGGTAAGTTTTTGTTCCTTTCGTTTTCAATCCTACTGATTTTCTTCATTACCTGTTGTCATTACTGTTCTGTTCACGCATTTATCTTGCGAACCACATATCTGAATGCTTTAATTTTGCTTTTGTCCATGTCTTGAATACTTGCACTGTTTCACCACTTTTCTGTCACTGTTCTTGACCCTATATCTCCTGTATTCTTTATACTTTTGAGAACCCTACCTCTGTTCTTGATTCTGAAACTTTATTCTTTGTTTCTTGTTTTCTGTGTTTCCTTCCAGATCTGTGCCCCCAATCTTTGCTTTCATAGATTTAGGTTTGGGATTTGTCTGTAGATTTCACCAATCCTTAGGAAAAACTGAAACAACCCTTACCAGTATTTACCTAGGTTTTTTTTTTTTTGCCGAGGTCCCAAAACCTTTTAAGAACATCCCCTTTCTGGAGTCGAATATCTTTACGCCGACATCATGGGCATGTGGAAACATAGGATAGATACCCCAACCAAGCTTCAGTACTTTAGGGAAGAATTCTTCATTCCTACCGATGTCCATCTGAGACTGGCTGGGGATGATGACTCTATTATGCCAACAGACGATTCGATGCCCTTTCTCATTGTAGCCTTCACTGAATGTGGACTCCGACTTCCACTTAATCCCCTTTTTCGTGAAGTTCTCCATTACTATAAGTTAAATCCCATGCAACTTATCATTAACTCCTACCGAGTGATTAATGGTATTATAGCCTTAGCTAAACAGGAAGATGCTAGGATCACCTTAGCTGATATCTGTAGACGTCCCCGAAACGCATCCCGGGCGAGGAGTGCGAGTCCCCCCCGTTCTGGTTCGATATTGGGTCACTACAATTCGAAGGACTCAAATGTCACGGTTCTTAATCTTGAACCAAAGAGTCCAAATCCGACAAATCGTTTTGAAAACAGATTTTTTTGAAAGAAGTGCCAAACATGGACTGCTTTGCCAGATACAGAGTCGCCACCTAAATATTTTATAATGGGAAATTTAGGAAACCCTGACTCGGTGCTAAAGGCCACGTGTCCGTCATCACCAAAGTTGCCTCGGCTCGGGAACTTGGGTACGATTGGGGAAGGTCACTTCGTGAGCACCCCCGCTCGCCCGGTCAAAAACCGGCCTCTACTAATCATGATATCTAGTTTTGAAAACATTGTATGTTCTTATTCCGGTTATTAGCCTAGGTTACTATGTGATGCGCACAGCATACAAGTATAGACTGAGTCGCCTGAATTGGAACAAAACATTTCATGTTTGTTTGGAAGATGGTTTGCTACCCGCAGGTAGGCTTAAGATGCAGATTTTGCCACCTTCAGGTGGGCTTAGAAAACATGGTGTTGCCACTATCTAATGGGCTTAAAACAAACATTCAATACATTGTCCCAATTCAAATAACACAACCTTCACCCACAGGCATTCAGGCAGTTATATCACATAAGCAATTAGCCTCATGGTAAGCATGCTATTCATGGCAACACTCACACGCATGCAAGGATGCTAAAGCATAAAAACTCACCGAGTACTCCAAGCCAAAACAGAAACTACATTAGAAATCATGCATGATCCTAAGTATACTGAAATGCCTAATGCAACACATGCAAAAATGCAAACTGTGGCAGGCTCGGCTATTCTAAACATGGCATATGGAATGCTACAACTAACACGTATTCAATTTGGAATTGAAATACAAATGCAGTTTGTATGATGCGCCGAGCCCGGTGCGTGCAAAACAGATGAATGATGCAAACATGCTGTCATACTGTATGCTAATTGAAATACGCCTTATATCTAACCATCATAAGCGGATAAATAAAAGGGAGAAAGACGTGGGGTTGGAAGACATACATCACACTCACCCACACTTATTACAATTTTGCCCTCGCGCAGAGGGTCTAAAAGAATATACAGTCCCGAATAAAAGAATAATACAGTCCAAATATTACAGTCCGAATAATATACAAATCCCTAATTAATTAACAAATTAACTAAAAAAAACTGTAAACTGGCATGCAAGCCAGGGACTGCCTTGCTTCTGATGAACGATGTATGTTTGGGCTGCCTTGCGCAGAAATCCACGGCGATGCCCCAATTGGCCTCTGTTTACACCTTTTCTTGAAATGCGTGCCAAGTCCCGAAAATTTGTTGATTCTTGATTTTGCTACAACAGAGAGCAGGAAAGGGGCATAGCAATGTATTTCACAAATATATGCATGCCTCGATCCTCGTGCCACCAATCACGCATATCGATGCATGATGGCCGAGGAGCCGAATTGCACAACTCAATATAGGATGAATGCATATGAATGCTACAATAAAACCTAACTCCATCACGGGTAATCCGGAGTGTCGGTGACGTGGGAATTGAGACACATTCCGTTACTCGGGGTACGAAACGCGCCTCGTTTCCCGTGCCCGGGCTAACTCCTATCCCGAACACGATGCAATATGCATGATATGCATGAAATGCAGCTAATATGCAATCCTAACATATACAATGTCATGGAATGGCATACACGCTATACGAGGTAATACATAACCGGGCATACACAATGCTACGGATGAAATGGCATACACAATGCAATAATGGGCTTATACCAACATGAGAGAGCCTCAGCCATACTCACATAGGAGGCCATCAGATGAAAACAAGACAACTCGAAATGCGTGCCCGCTGGCACGCAAACCGAGAACGGGCCCTCAGGCACCGAAATGCCACTCTAATGAGACATGGCAAAGACACGGAATATGACATGCAAACATGCAAAAATCAGTAGCAAAATGAGGAGAAAAACAGCCCCGAAACCCGGCGAAATGAAACCCGATGTAAGGAATATCTCCCGAAATGCAAGACTAGGCATCCGAAATGACTTGTAGCTATACAATACATGCAAATTTGAACATGACATGAAAAAGCAGAAGCAAGGAAGCCCCAAAACTCACATTTTTATAGTACAAAACATGGCCAAACAGCAATCACAAGTAGGGCTAAAATGGCATACAAAAATGGCTCCGCAAGGGAAGCAATGAAGTAAGTGATAGAGGCAAAGCCCAAACAGAAAAATATCATTCTACAACACTGAAGAGGGACCAAAAATATGAGCATTTACAGTTTATGACATGCCTCAAATCAGTATGCAAACATGCTAAAAATGCCATGCAAGAAATAGGCCAACAAGAGGCTATAACATAAGGTATACAAAGAAATCACCAAACAGCCAAAGACCCTTAATGAGATATGCCACGAAGGTCAAAATATGGCCATTTTCAGTTCTGATCATGGCCTAAAAACAAAGGAAAGGTAAGCTCACAAAGCATGCAAAAATGCGGGCCAAAGAGGGGTATAATGGTAAGTGCTACATGGACGCCCCCAACAGTGTTGAGCCCTTCTACAATGTTGTAGAGGGGCTCAAGATAAGCCAACTCACAGTTTAAATCATGCTCAAAAACAGATCACACATAGGCTAGAAATACCATGCAAAATAATGGCATACAAGAGGGTATTGAAGCAAGTACCAAATGGGGGGCTTAAACAGGGTTGAGCCCTTAAAAAAACATGAAGAATGGCTCAAAAGAATGACCTTTTCAGTTAGGGTCGGAGCCCAAAACAGTAAGCAAGTAGGCTAGAAGAATGGTGCAAGAAAGTGCTACAAAAGAGGGCAAGATGGCTTACCCTTGGAGACCAATGCTTAGCTTCCTTTTGGCTTGAGAAATGTTGCTTCCTAGCTGCTGGAAATCCTCTCAAGGTGCTGGAAGTGGAGTGGTGGTGGTGGTGCTTGGTAGTGATGAAGAAATGGTACCAAAACTTGAGGAAATGAGAGAGATGGAGTATGTATGAGCTCCAAACAATTTTCCAACCCTTTTTCTTGAGTTGGGAGGCCAGCTATATAGACAAGAAAGGGGGAAAAAAGTGGAGGAAAAAGTGGAGGGAAATGGTGTCAAGTTTCCCTCCAAAACTTTTCCCCGGATTGAGATATTTTTGGGGGAAAACAGCTATACAGCTGTAAAGTACTCACACTGAGGATGCTGGCCGGCTGGGTATTTTTGCTACAGGTGGCCGGCCGGCCACCCCCTATGGCCGGCCGGATAGGGGTCAAAAGGGTCAAGTTGAATTAGTGGCCGGCCACCAGATATTGGTGTCCTCCCAGGTCCCCTCATCACAACCCTGTGGTTCAAATTTGAAAAATGTAAAACAGGAGAGAGAACAAGCCACTTTTAGGAGGGGTTCAAAAGGGTCAAATTGAATTACTAGCCGGCCATAGACTTTTAGGGTCCTCCCATGTGTGTACAACACAAATATGTGGTTTGGGGTTGAAGAAGGTGGCCCTAGGGTGGTCAACATTGGCTCGGAAGTGAGAAAAACGGGCGTCGGAGGGCGCCGGAGGAGCATAACTGGTTGCTGAGACAATTGATGGCCTCCCACCCTTCAGTGACCTTCCTGGTGATAAAACAGAGGTACCTGCCAAAAATGAACAAAAATCGATGCAAAACGAAAGCTCGGGGGCCAAAACACGCAGTTCGGGGTCCCGAAAATAGGCCGTTAAGCAACGAAAGTGGCATTCGACCACGAAGTGAGTCTCTCGGGCCCCAGTGTCCCTCGAAAGGGAGTAAATGAGATGCATGCCAAAAACCGGAGGAATCGGAGATGGTTAGACGGTCCCGAACCGAGGCACACGGCCTGACGGCTCCGAAAACCGGGAACCGGGCTCCGAAATGGGCAAAATGGCCTACGGCCACGAAATGTAGCCCACGGCCACTGAGAGATGGTCTACGGGACCTCTCCCCCCCCCTCAGGAAAAGAAACAGAGAAAACCGAGTCTGGTTCGCGAACCGAGACAAGGTACAGAAGAGGGTTCAGAAGTCCGGAGGCAGGGCTCACAGACGCGACTTTGAGACTTCTGAACGAGCACAATATGCAACATCACCGAGCGCTCAACTGGTGACGTCTGAGTCTTAAGGTCGGTCAAAAATGGGGTGTCTACAGTTGCCCCTCTTTGATAGAACTCGGAAGTCACAAGTGACGGGAGTGAATGTCAAAGCCTAGAGACGACCCATTTTTGACAAGGCCGAAGACTTAGACAATCATACAAGATAAACAGAGATGTGCCCGCAGGCAAAGGGCAAAATGCAAAGCGATATGCACAGGGCCAGATGATTATGCAAATGCAGCAAGCTGTAATGAAGCAGGTATTTGCAAATAGATGCAACAGTTTTAAGCAAGAATGCAAAGCAACAACTACATTTCATGCAGTTAAGAATGCGGAGAATTATTCAATTCTCGTGGTGTCTCACACGGAGAAGATACGATACCTGCGCGATTCGTCTGGTCGCACCAGCCTCAAATGAACCGTACATACAATATTGTGCCTGCAAAAGAGAGAAATTCAAAAAGCACCATATGCTAACAACATATATTCAATGTGATTCCGAAAGTTTGACACACGCGGTGCCGGCGGGTGAATGCATAAAGCGGTGTGATACAGGTAAGGTGCGCGAGATAGCGCGATGCGACGCACTAACAAGTGCAGGTGAGATGCGCAAGATAGCACGATAAAATGCATGCACAATGCAAGTAATGTGCACAAAATAGTGCGATGCGCAAAATAGCGCGAGTGAAATGTTCTGCACAAACAAGTGCAGGTAGGACGCGCGAGATGGCGCGAATGATACAATGCACAAAATAGTGCGATATGCTAAACAGCGCGATTGATTTGAAATGCACAAGATAGTGCGATGTGATATGCAAAGCACAGGACAATGCGATTGAGGTGCGCAAAATAACACGAATGATAAACTGCACAAAACAATGCGATTGAGGTGCGCAAAGTAGCGCGAGTGATAAACTACACAGAACAGTGTGATGCGCAAAATAGCGCGAATGTAAACTACACAAAACAGTGCGATTGAGGTGCGCAAGATAGCGCGAATGTAAACTGCACAAAACAGTGTGATTGAGGTGCGCAAAAATAACGCGAATGATAAACTGCACAAAACAGTGCGATTGAGGTGCGCAAAGTAGCGCGAGTGATAAACTACACAGAACAGTGCGATGCGCAAAATAGCGCGAATGTAAACTACACAAAACAGTGCGATTGAGGTGCGCAAGATAGCGCGAATGTAAACTGCACAAAACAGTGCGATTGAGGTGCGCAAAATAGCGCGATTGATTTGAAATGCACAAGATAGCGCGATACGCTAAACAGCACGAGTGATTTGAAATGCACAAGACAGTGCGATACGCTAAACAGCGCGATTGATATGTAATGCACAAGATAGTGTGAGTGAGATATAACCACAAGATGCACAAGACAGTGCAAGTGAGATACAAAGTGTAAGTGCACAAGACAGTGCGAGCGAGATAAAATGCACAAGAAAGTGTGATAAAATGCATCTTCTATGCAAGTATGGGGGCATTTTCTATGCAATAGATACAAGCATTTTCTGTGCAAGTATGGAAGCACATTCTATGCAATATTGAAAGCAGGCATATTCTATGCATGAATCATAACGATGCGCGGCACGCATGCAACAGCAGTGTATATGAAAGTTCACATTCTATGCAATAGAGGATCATCAAATATATACTCTGGTGCCCCTGATTTGCTTCTTAGAGGACTTCACAACATACTCAGCTCAAAAGGGCACACCCTATTCAAATTGGCGAGAGATAACAGCTGCATATGAAACCCTCGGGTGTTGCTTGGACTGCCATTCTGACTTGAAGCAGGCTTACACTTGGGGTCGAGGCACACTCATACTCTAGAGAAACGGCGAGGCCTGAGAAGGTGCACCTGAAATGCAGTCTCGGATTTTGCTAAAGTTGAGACATGCTAAGATGCTCCAAATTTTCCCTCTTTTCTTTTGCTTTGCAGTCCGGAACTTAAATAGCTTCAGATAGGTCCTTGCTTTACTATTCTGACATGACCAGGGTTGAACCCTGCGACTTTATGAAAGAACCAATTCTGTTTTGCACAAATGTGGAGAATGGCATAGCACTCTGAGCACAGGATGATTTTCTTTTGAAAATGAGAAAAGGATTCTCAACCGGGTATTGAGCCTACAACTGACCACAGCCAAAATGTCTCAACACAGAAAAACAAAAGGTAAACGACCTAAACACAACGAGACACACTCGGGACGACTCAAAGCAGGAATCGAGACAAACAAAACAAAAGACACGACACACAGACATATACAGGGAGCCTGTTTCACCGGGTATTGTTTCTCACCCTTTCTCATTTGTGGTTCTCACATCACTCGGCCCTCAGGCTCTGTTTTCCTCTCAAAACCCTTTTCTCACTTTTTCTCTCATCGCATATCTCTTTATTCTTCAATCTCTCATTTTAAATCCCTCCCCTGGGTGGTTGATGGATAAGCAGAAAGTTGTGGGCTCTTGCCCCTAGCATTCCGCTAGATTCTTCTTCTTCTACACGCAGCTAGTGAGTTTCTCCCGCAGAGGGGCTGTGCTACAACTGGGTGTGTAGCAAATCTGTAGCTAACATCGGTTGATGATGCTTTGCTGGGGAGTTTGGTCGTGATAAGATCTGTCTAGATGATCGAGTGGAATATCTTGCCCCATTCCAGTTCGTGCTTCGCACTTTGCTTGATACCTTGTTGCTTGGAGGATGTGAGAGCTTTCTGCCCTTTGTTGTGCCCTTTTCTGGCGAATACGGTGCCCTTTCCGGCAAGTAGAGTGCCCTTTCTAGCAAGTATTTTTGACAAAGGGAAAAAGACAGAACTCCTAACTCGACTGCGCCCCTAATTCATCATTTTGACCATTTTTTGTTTTTTTTTTTTTTTTTTTTCTACTAAAACAATTTTGACCCACATGAGAGTTAGATTAACATGCTTGTTCAATTTTTGATTTGAAATCATGTAAGTCAAGCTATGAGCACTGAAAATTTTCCTTTTTTGGGTCCAAGAAATGGTCCAATTTTTGGAAAAGATGGAACAATTTTCGAGAAAATTAGTCAACCTTGGTAAAAATTCTCAAAAACTATTTTTGCAAACGGCCACTTGCTCAACGAGCATGAAACCTACTCCTGAGATGCACAACCTCGGATCCAAAGGAAAACTGCCCCGTGCTTGAAGAGAGCTGCACGGCAACGGAAAGTTGCCCCTTGTTTGAACGGCACCGCGACGCATTGAATGGCAACGGAAAGTTGCCCCTTGTTTGGATGGCACTGCAGTGCGTTGAATGGCAACGGAAAGCTACCCCTTGTTTGAATGGCACCGCAGCGCATTGAATGGCAACGGAAAGTTGCCCCTTGTTTGGATGGCACCGCAGCGCGTTGAATGGCAACGGAAAGCTACCCCTTGTTTGAATGGCACCGCAGCGCATTGTAGTCAGTCCTCAGAGTGCTGAACGCAACCAAACTCTCGGATACAGTGAAGACAAAAATGATCAGAACCATTGCATGGACACAATCAAATTTGAAGTGTTTTACGGCTGAACTTCAGAATGAAGTTGCCTACGTATCCCAAAGATGGGAATCAAGCCTTACGTAGTTCGGGGTTAAGGTACACTTGGGTATTAACCTCTCCTTTTATGCTCTAACTTTTGCCAAGGCGCCCGTTGCAGGTTTTCAACCTTGCGAGCTTTGTTCTTCTTTCTTTCTCTTTTCAATTCTTCTATTCGCTTTTTTGATATTCTTTTCTTTTCTTTTTTGCATTTTTTCTTTTTTTCTTTTTTTTTCTTTTCTTCTTTTTTCTTTTTTGCTTTTTGTATATATCTTTTCTTGCTCTAACTTTTGCCTGGGTCGCCCTTTCCGGGTTTTCGGCCCAGCGAGCCTCTCAAGGGTAAAAGTGTAGCTTGGTCCATGCCAAATGGTTGTAGGGTTTTGAAGCCATCCGTATCCAGGAGAGTGGCTGTTGATTTGCAAGAGGACTCATCTTCAGCTCTTCGAGGATGTCTGATATCTTTGCCCCTAGTTCGAAGGGTACTTCTGTTCTAGCTTTGCAAGCTTCTTCTGATCTTCTTGATCCGACTTTCCTAGCCTCTTGTTCGAGGGCTGCTTCAAATCTGGCCACACAAGCCTCTCATCGTAGTTGACCGTTGAACCTTCTGAATTCAAGTTCAAGGTTTGAAAGCGAAGGGGTTGAGTCTCGAGGCTGAGAGCAATCCTAGGCTGCACAATCTCAAGAGCGATTCCACACAAGTCTTCGCAGGACCGCGCAAAACATTTTGTTTTTGAAAATTTTTAAGAAAGCGGCAAATCGCTCGCGCTGAAGATAGTGTGAAACTAGTCTAGATCAAGCTAGGGTCCTTCTCAGTATTCACTCCAACAAGCATGATTTCATTCATTAAGGGCTTAGCATGCCTCTCTTTCTCTCAGTTTGATCAAAGTTTTGCAAATCCCGAGGAATTCCTCCCTCTTTGTTTTTACCGCAGTGTTCAAAAGGTTTCGAAAAACTCAGGTCATTACAAAGACTTCAAGGCACAAGAGAGCAGGTGGATTGCACTGCCATTTCATTCAAATCCCGGCACAACTAGCACACGGCAGAAGCAAATGTGAGAGTGTAAAAATCACTGCTGTTTCATTCAAAATCTGTTGGCATAACTGGCTCCCTGGTAGAAACAGACTCAAAACAAAACAAAAAGACAAACGCGAAACAAAATGGTGACGCCCGAGGTAACACCCCCAGAATCACCCGACTCCTATACAACAGGACTGACTCGATACAACAAGACAGACCCAAAACAAAAGAGACTGACTCAAAACAAAAAGACAGACTCAAAACAAAACAACAAAATTGACCCAATACCCAAGTCAGAAAGCACAAAAACTGGTATTTGCACATTGCTCAGAACAGTGCGTGCCATTCCCACGTCTGGAGTAAATTGAGCGTCATCCACAGCTGGTTCATCCCCCGATCACATAATCACATTATCCCCTCCAAGTTCACTGACCCAGTGCCGATAGACTTTGCGGAGCTTGGCGCGGCAATAACCCCATTGTCAATCAAATCTTGCACTTCGTGGTGAAGGCGAAAGCAATTGTCGGTAGTATGGCCAGTTTGCTGATGGTATGCGCAGTACTGGGTAGCATCATGCGTAGCCGGAAGAGGGTTCGAGAGAGGCCGAGGCTCAAGGGGGTTGAGATGGCCTTGTCCAACAAGGACTTGGAGAGCTTTGGACAAAGGCGTACGGAGGGCATGGAAGACCCTTTGACCTCGGGGTTGGTACTTCAAGGTTTGTGGATTTTTGCTGGGCGCACCCACAAAGGGATTGGTAGGTGCTGGCCTGGTTTGCTGATCTCTTATGAGTGGAGGATTAGAGCTAACAGGATCGTATCTGGTATGACGGCCCTTCTCCCAATTTTTCCTTTGATTCGGACTGCCCCTGACTTGAGTAGCGAAAGTGTCATCCATAGTTTTTGCAACAACTGCGAGGACTTGCTCTTTGTTCAGTCCCTCAGCTTTCAAAGCCTCAATAGCAAACATAAGATGTTCATGGGGATCCATGTCCGCCCCTATCTTGTTCTTTCCACTTGCCTCCACTTTGCCAAGGGATTGGCATTCCTCAAATGTAGCCCGTTCCAAGACTGGGGAGCCTTTTGACATGAACTCCCTGGTATGTGATGTGGTTGATGACGGAGCCAATGTCCCGGAGGCCAAATCTGTCATAGTTCTCTGAAGATCATCGATCATTCTCTTCAGCTCAGAAGTAGTGGGCTCACGGGTTTGAGATGATTGGGGTCCGGGTGCATCCATCATGTATAAGTCCATGCTTTCTGGGATAAACACCTCAGGTTTGGGTAGATGGGCCGGGGTGATGTATATGCTGGGGTCATAGGTGGATGGCAGTACATGGATGAGATTGAGGTAGGCAGGAGATGTTTGGTCATTGGGGTCTGAAGGTGGAGCTATCGTCCGGTTGTCGATGAGATTTTGGACCTCATGACGAAGGCGGGGGTAGCAACGGTCGGTGCCATGACCGCGCTGCTGATGGTACATATAGTACTTGGCGGGGTTATGTCTGGCTGGGAGTGGGTCGGGAAGAGGTTGAGGATCGAGGGGTTTGAGATGGCCTTTTTCCATCAGGAGTTTTAGTGCGCTAGTCAGGCTCATATAGAGGGGGTGAAAGTTCTGCCCTGAGCTTGGGCTGGGCTGGCTGGTCGTAGGCTTGGTTTGGCAAAAGGGTTGGCTATGACGACTGTATTGATTTCAGTGGGTTCGGGCATAGTGCTACTTCCGGCATTGGTACTCCCTGCAATCGCCCTCCTTGTCGGTTCATTTGTTCTGGGAATGATCCCGCTGTTGAACGCATTCTCGACCTGAACCCCCAGTTCATGCAAACTTTTGAAAGTGAATAGCGGAGCCACTATCAACTTTTGCAACATATCATGCTCGAGGTTTCGCACCATCATCTGCACTTGATCTCTCTCAGAAGGGCGATTTGTCATCTGTGCTGCCTTTGCCCTCCACCTTGCAACAAATTCCACAAAAGGCTCTGTTGGGTTCTGGCGGGTTGTTTCAAGCTCTTGCACGGTCATTTCAACCTGGGTATTGTAAGAATACTGATCAACAAAGGCCTCAGCCAGTTCTTCCCAGTTTTGTTTCACTTTGTCCTCCAACTTAGCGTACCAAGTGGCTGCTACACCCGACAGGGTTCTTCCATACAGAGAGAGTTTCTGTGGCTTAGTCAGACCCATCGGCTTTAGGACATCCAAGAAAAGTCGGATATGTATCATTGGATCTCCAGACCCGTCGAAACGGTCAATATGTGGCATTTTGAATCTGTTTGGGAGCCGGACGGCAGACTCAGTATGCCCATCCTCAATGTCGGGAATGGAGTTAAGGCCCTGTGCCTTTTTGAATTGCTTCTCAAGGTTCGCAATTTTCACTGCGGTCATATCGAGGTCATTAGCATCAAGGGGATAACGCCTCTCATTAGGCTGCACCAGGTGTCTGAAAACTTGGGCTCGAACCAGCCCTTCTCGAGGATCTGGACCCTACAAATCTTCAGTTGGCGGAATTGGGTCAAAGTTCGGCTGGGGTCCCAAAGCTGGATGTGAGGCAGATGCCCCAGATGGGCGCTGTGTTTCAATACTGGTCTCAGCCTGCATGGTAGTTCCCTGATTTAAGGCTGCTGTCACAACCACAAATTCTTCCGAACCCTGTGCCATCACGAGTCTACTGATGATGTAACTGGTGACTGACAGATCGAATGTCTGCCTTGCCTCAGCGAAGGAGAATACTGGTTGCCCTTGAATTGAATCTCTGACCTAACAAAGTCTATCAACACAAGTTCGGTGTACCTAGGGGATATTGGAGCATTCTGAAGCTATAGTTCCGAGACTACCTAGCAAAAGAGAAAACCGACAGCATCTCAGCCTGATTTCACCATAGCCAATATGAGCAAAGCTGAATGAGTGTGCTCTCTACTGAATTCTGCCCAAAATTCTGCATGTAAACTGATACCCTCAGGTAAAACTGATTCCCCAAATACTAATGCCCTCAGGCTTGATACCCAAAATACTGAACTGGTGCCCGCAGGCCTGGTGCCCAAACTTGTAAACTGATACATGCATTCCTGTAGAGACGCACTCTAAAAGCACATAGCAGATAAGTGAGAGCCAAAACACCCCTATGTTAGGGTAGGGTTTCCCTGTCCTATTTTGTCAGGAGCTAGGGTTTCACTACGCACGCAGCGGATTCAAACAACCTATAAACGGGTAAGCAACCTGTCCTAGTTTGGAATGGTCACTATAGATCCGAATATGCACTAGGTCGAATGGTCAAAAAGGGTGCCCCGGTAAAACCGGGGTTTGTGTTCCCATACTGGCAGAGCCCGTAACCGGTCAGCCTTATGGACATGCCTTGACAAGACAAGCCTCCGGCAAACCGCTCAGGAATAGCAGATGGCAAATACGGTGTCCTAGGCGCACCAATGCAAATGCAATGCAAAGAAACACACAAGCGTAGTCAAAACCAGATATCATGAGTTCGAGTCAAGTTCTCTAAATCCCCAGCAGAGTCGCCAGAAACTGTAGACGTTCCCGAACGCATCCCGGGCGAGGAGTGCGAGTCCCCCCCGTTCTGGTTCGATATTGGGTCACTACAGTTCGAAGGACTCAAATGTCACGGTTCTTAATCTTGAACCAAAGAGTCCAAATCCGACAAATCGTTTTGAAAACAGATTTTTTTGAAAGAAGTGCCAAACATGGACTGCTTTGCCAGATACAGAGTCGCCACCTAAATATTTTATAATGGGAAATTTAGGAAACCCTGACTCGGTGCTAAAGGCCACGTGTCCGTCATCACCAAAGTTGCCTCGGCTCGGGAACTCGGGTACGATTGGGGAAGGTTACTTCATGAGCACCCCCGCTCGCCCGGTCAAAGACCGGCCTCTACTAATCATGATATCTAGTTTTGAAAACATTGTATGTTCTTATTCCGGTTATTAGCCTAGGTTACTATGTGATGCGCACAGCATACAAGTATAGACTGAGTCGCCTGAATTGGAACAAAACATTTCATGTTTGTTTGGAAGATGGTTTGCTACCCGCAGGTAGGCTTAAGATGCAGATTTTGCCACCTTCAGGTGGGCTTAGAAAACATGGTGTTGCCACTATCTAATGGGCTTAAAACAAACATTCAATGCATTGTCCCAATTCAAATAACACAACCTTCACCCACAGGCATTCAGGCAGTTATATCACATAAGCAATTAGCCTCATGGTAAGCATGCTATTCATGGCAACACTCACACGCATTCAAGGATGCTAAAGCATAAAAACTCACCGAGTACTCCAAGCCAAAACAGAAACTACATTAGAAATCATGCATGATCCTAAGTATACTGAAATGCCTAATGCAACACATGCAAAAATGCAAACTGTGGCAGGCTCGGCTATTCTAAACATGGCATATGGAATGCTACAACTAACACGTATTCAATTTGGAATTGAAATACAAATGCAGTTTGTATGATGCGCCGAGCCCGGTGCGTGCAAAACAGATGAATGATGCAAACATGCTGTCATACTGTATGCTAATTGAAATACGCCTTATATCTAACCATCATAAGCGGATAAATAAAAGGGAGAAAGACGTGGGGTTGGAAGACATACATCACACTCACCCACACTTATTACAATTTTGCCCTCGCGCAGAGGGTCCAAAAGAATATACAGTCCCGAATAAAAGAATAATACAGTCCAAATATTACAGTCCGAATAATATACAAATCCCTAATTAATTAACAAATTAACTAAAAAAAACTGTAAACTGGCATGCAAGCCAGGGACTGCCTTGCTTCTGATGAACGATGTATGTTTGGGCTGCCTTGCGCGGAAATCCACGGCGATGCCCCAATTGGCCTCTGTTTACACCTTTTCTTGAAATGCGTGCCAAGTCCCAAAAATTTGCTGATTCTTGATTTTGCTGCAACAGAGAGTAGGAAAGGGGCATAGCAATGTATTTCACAAATATATGCATGCCTCGATCCTCGTGCCACCAATCACGCATATCGATGCATGATGGCCGAGGAGCCGAATTGCACAACTCAATATAGGATGAATGCATATGAATGCTACAATAAAACCTAACTCCATCACGGGTAATCCGGAGTGTCGGTGACGTGGGAATTGAGATACATTCCGTTACTCGGGGTACGAAACACGCCTCGTTTCCCGTGCCCGGGCTAACTCCTATCCCGAACACTATGCAATATGCATGATATGCATGAAATGCAGCTAATATGCAATCCTAACATATACAATGTCATGAAATGGCATACACGCTATACGAGGTAATACATAACCGGGCATACACAATGCTACGGATGAAATGGCATACACAATGCAATAATGGGCTTACACCAACATGAGAGAGCCTCAGCCATACTCACATAGGAGGCCATCAGATGAAAACAAGACAACTTGAAATGCGTGCCTGCGGGCACGCAAACCGAGAACGGGCCCTTAGGCACCGAAATGCCACTCTAATGAGACATGGCAAAGACACGGAATATGACATGCAAACATGCAAAAATCAGTAGCAAAATGAGGGGCAAAACAGCCCCGAAACCCGGCGAAATGAAACCCGATGTAAGGAATATCTCCCGAAATGCAAGACTAGGCATCCGAAATGACTTGTAGCTATACAATACATGCAAATTTGAACATGACATGAAAAAGCAGAAGCAAGGTAGCCCCAAAAATCACATTTTTACAGTACAAAACATGGCCAAACAGCAATCACAAGTAGGGCTAAAATGGCATACAAAAATGGCTCCGCAAGGGAAGCAATGAAGTAAGTGATAGAGGCAAAGCCCAAACAGAAAAATATCATTCTACAACACTGAAGAGGGACCAAAAATATGAACATTTACAGTTTATGACATGCCTCAAATCAGTATGCAAACATGCTAAAAATGCCATGCAAGAAATAGGCCAACAAGAGGCTATAACATGAGGTATACAAAGAAATCACCAAACAGCCAAAGACCCTTAATGAGATATGCCAAAAAGGTCAAAATATGGCCATTTTTAGTTCTGATCATGGCCTAAAAACAAAGGCAAGGTAAGCTCACAAAGCATGCAAAAATGGGGGCCAAAGAGGGGTATAATGGTAAGTGCTACATGGAGGCCCCCAACAGTGTTGAGCCCTTCTACAATGTTGTAGAGGGGCTCAAGATAAGCCAACTCACAGTTTAAATAATGCTCAAAAACAGATCACACATAGGCTAGAAATACCATGCAAAATAATGGCATACAAGAGGGTATTGAAGCAAGTACCAAATGGGGGGCTCAAACAGGGTTGAGCCCTTAAACAAACATGAAGAATGGCTCAAAATAATAACACTTTCAGTTAGGGTTGGAGCCAAAACAGTAAGAAAATAGGTTAGAAGAATGGTGCAAGAAAGTGTTACAAAAGAGGGCAAGATGGCTTACCCTTGGAGACCAATGCTTAGCTTCCTTTTGGCTTGAGAAATGTTGCTTCCTAGCTGCTGGAAATCCTCTCAAGGTGCTGGAAGTGGAGTGGTGGTGGTGGTGCTTGGTAGTGATGAAGAAATGGTACCAAAACTTGAGGAAATGAGAGAGATGGAGTATGTATGAGCTCTAAACAATTTTCCAACCCTTTTCCTTGAGTTGGGAGGCCAGCTATATAGACAAGAAAGGGGGAGAAAAGTGGAGGAAAAAGAGGAGGGAAATGGTGTCAAGTTTCCCTCCAAAACTTTTCCCCGGATTGAGATATTTTTGGGAGAAAACAGCTATACAGCTGTAAAGTACTCACACTGAGGATGCTGGTCGGCTGGGTATTTTTGCTGCAGGTGGCCGGCCGGCCACCCCCTATGGCCGGCCGGATAGGGGTCAAAAGGGTCAAGTTGAATTAGTGGCCGGCCACCAGATATTGGTGTCCTCCCAGGTCCCCTCATCACAACCCTGTGGTTCAAATTTGGAAAATGTAAAACAGGAGAGAGAACAAGCCACTTTTAGGAGGGGTTCAAAAGGGTCAAATTGAATTACTGGCCGGCCATAGACTTTTTGGGTCCTCCCATGTGTGTACAACACAAATATGTGGTTTAGGGTTGAAGAAGGTTGCCTTAGGGTGGTCAACATTGGCTCGGAAGTGAGAAAAACGGGCGTCGGAGGGCGCCGGAGGAGCATAACTGGTTGCTGAGACAATTGATGGTCTCCCACCCTTCAGTGACCTTCCTGGTGATAAAACAGAGGTACCTTCCAAAAATGAACAAAAATCGATGCAAAACGAAAGCTCGGGGGCCAAAACACGCAGTTCGGGGTCCCGAAAATAGGCCGTTAAGCAACGAAAGTGGCATTCAACCACGAAGTGGGTCTCTCGGGCCCCAGTGTCCCTCGAAAGGGAGTAAATGAGATGCATGCCAAAAACCGGAGGAATCGGAGATGGTTAGACGGTCCCGAACCGAGGCACACGGCCTGACGGCTCCGAAAACCGGGAACCGGGCTCCGAAATGGGCAAAATGGCCTACGGCCACGAAATGTAGCCCACGGCCACTGAGAGATGGTCTACGGGACCTCTCCCCCCCCTCAGGAAAAGAAACAGAGAAAACCGAGTCTGGTTCGCGAACCGAGACAAGGTACAGAAGAGGGTTCGGAAGTCTGGAGGCAGGGCTCACGGCCACGACTTTGATACTTCTGAACGAGCACAATATGCAACATCACCGAGCGCTCAACTGGTGACGTCTGAGTCTTAAGGTCGGTCAAAAATGTGGTGTCTACAATATCCAATACTGTTATACAATGTGTGCCCTCGATTTGAAAGAAAAAGACTTTGTCTATTACCTTAAGCCGAGGTCTACAGAATTCAAAATTGTAGCCGACCTCTCAGACTCCAACAAGGGAGCTGGGGATGACTATGTTATTGCTTCGGGAAATTGGGAATTCGGCTCAGACGAGGATGCCCATCTTTACCCTCTTCCCCGATCAGTTAAAGAGGGCAAGGGTAAGAGCCCAGTGTCAATACCTGTTTGTTTCTTTTCAAGTCATCAATACTTTGTCTGTTTCTAATGTCTGTTCTTTTTTGCAGATGTTCGTAAGCCACCGAAAAGCTTTCGCCAACGAAAAGCTTTCGCCAATCCTTTGTCCCCAGCAAGGATTTGAAGAAGCTTTTGGACTTGCCAGTCCAAAAAAGGAAAGCGCCTTTGCTTCTTAACTTCATCCCAACATACAAGTCAACTTTGTCCGACGTCCTGAAAAGGAAGAAAAAAAGTCTCTCTCCACCATCCGCCACAACTCTATTTACTGCATCCACGTCACAAACAGACCAAGGATCAACCTCTGATCCAGCCGATCAACCATCAACTTCGGCTCCATACTTAATCCCAATTCCAGAGAGAAAACGTCGACGACGACTGGTCCTTACTGCCAAGATGGGTCGCGCGAAACCAGTTGCCAAGGATCTTTTGTCCAGCCTCCCTACTGATGTTGATGCTCAACCGACACAAACCATGCCCCCACCGAAGCAAAAAAGAGTAAACAAGGCCCAGCCAAAGGCTAAAGTAACTCAGGTTCACTCTGAGGATAATTTGCCTATTTCCAAACTGGCTGAGAGTGAGAAGACTTCTTCTGTTCTTGCCAAAAGAACTGCTGAAGCCCAACCTTCTGAATCCTCCAAATCGAAGAAGCCGAAGTTGTCGTCTGCGACAAGCTCGGGTTCTAAAAAACCAGATGTCCCCTGGGCGCCTGCAATCACTCTGGAAGATAAGCCTGTCATGGCCAGCGACAGTGCCGACGACATCAATGTCGGCGTAGCCCTTAGTACTGCTCTTCTTCTTCCTGGTGATCTTGAGAAGAACGCCAAGTTGAGTGAGTACGAAAATTACGCTCTCATGCTTCAACGCTGTGTTCAAGTAAGTTTCTCCACTTGGTAACCTGTCTTTCTTCATTTTTTCATACTTGTAAAACTTTGTAATGACTTTCGCTTTATGCTCTTTCAGGCTGTTTAACATGCCCATTCCTTTTCCATGCAATCTTTTGAGAACAGAGAGAAGTTGACCAACATGAAGAGGGAGTTCTCTGCCCTCCAAAAAATCAATAAGAGTCTTCAGTCAAAAATGAAGAAGTTGGAAGACCAGGCCGAGGCTGTCATTAAAGCCCAACAGATAGCCGAAGAGAAAGCTGAATCTGCTGAGGCTATTAGAAAAGTTGCCGAAGCTCAAAAGAAGGAGGCCGAGGCGAAAACAGCCCAGGCCGAGAAGGAGCTTCAGGAGGCCCTTTCTACTAAAGACGCTGAAATAAAAGCCGCCGATGAGAAGGCGTATGAACAAGGCATGGCCGACGTTACGGAAGCCTACGAAGTGCAAGTCAGGCAGGCATGCAACAGGGGTTTCTCCCTTGGTTGGATGTCCCTTGCAAAAAGACTCAATGTTCCCGAGGACTCGCCTCTGAGAAAGGCCGACGCCATTCCTCTACCATTCCCACCACCTCCTCATCCAAGTCAATCTGAAGGCGAGTCTGAGTCTGAAGATGAGGATGAGCATGAAGATGGGGCTTTGGTTAGGAAATCCAAGGAGGCTGTTAGGGCTAAGTCTCCTTCTCTAAATGAGCAGGTGCTGGACCTGACTCAGGATGATAATGGTGACGAAGTTGCAAAGGAGACTAGCTCGGAGCAGGCTCCCTCCGACGTTCCTGTAGTTAATAAAAGCCTTGATGAAACCCTTGCTCAGATCGACGCCGAGATGAAGGCGGAAAAGGTTGCCGAGGTGTCTGTACAACAATCGTCTGAGGTCCAGGCCCAAGTTGTTGCTCATGCTGAGGAACCTTAATTTGCAAGTCTTTTCTTTCGTTTCTTTTGGACTTTGCGAGCTTTTTTCATGGCTGATGTGCCGTCTTCTGAACAGTTACTCTTTGATTGTACCCTCTTATGTGAAAAACTTCAACTGTTTTCTCTGAATGCTTCAATCTTTTATTTTCTCTTGATTGCTTCTGTATGATTCTATACTTAGAATATTTTGCATGTCTTTCATATTTTGCCTTCTTTGTGCAATCTTCTCTGGGTTATATACCTCGGGTATAATAACTACAAGCTTTACTTCGGCAAGATACTGACCTGCAAACTTTTTATAAATTTCGACAAATGTAAAACACATACTGTTTTAATTTCAACCTATAAACTTTCCTCAAGTTATAACAAGTGCTAAACAATGATCTATTTGTAAATTGCTACAAATTTGAACAAATGTTTAAACAATATACTTAGCTTTTACTTTAACCTGTAAATTGCTGCAAATTTCAACAGATGATCATATGTCGACTTAACGCCATCTTGTAAATTGCTACAAATTTCAACAAGTGTTAAGCATCTTCTTTGGGTTAACCAACTTGCAAATTTCTACAAGTGTTTGATCAATAACCTCGGCTTTACTTCAACTTGTAAATCGCTACAAATTTCAACAAGCGAAGAGAAACAGTAATATCGGCTTACCTTCAACTTGTAAATTGCTACAAATTTCAACAAGTGAAGGTAAGGAATCAGCTTAACTTTAACTTGTAAATTGCTACAAATTTCAAAAAGTGAAGATAAGGAATAATCTCGGCTTAACCTCAACTTGTAAATTGCTACAAATTTCAACAAGTAAAGATAAGGAATCATCTCGGTTTAACTTTAACTTGTAAGTTGCTACAAGTTTCAACAAGTGTCAAGCATATTCTTCTTCTCTTTGCCCCCAATGTGAACCTGAGTTCCACTTGAGTTCTCATTATTCAAAAATAATATTGCGTATCTTTTATCAGTGTAGAGGAATTCTGCTATAATTTTATTGATGACGTTGAAAAAATAACAAGGAACATCTAATGATAGAGAAATTTCAGATTACAAGTGTTCCATGGTCTAGGCAATGCTTTGCCCTCATTATCTTCAAGTCGACAGGCTCCGTTGCCTAATACCGAAGTGATTCTATAGGGTCCTTCCCAGTTTGGGCCAAGCTTGCCCTCTTTGGGATCCTTCTTGTTGCCGACGACTTTTCTCAGGACTAGGTCGCCGACTTGAAAATCCCTTGGATTGACCTTCTTGTTGTAAGCTCTAGCAAGCTGTTACTGGTATGTTGCGAGCTGAATTGCAGCTTTCTCTCTTCGTTCTTCCAAAAGATCCAGATCTCGGGCTAAGAGTATGTCATTAGTCCCATTCTCAACTCCTTGGGTTCGGATCCTTGGGATGCCGACTTCCATTGGAATGACTGCTTCTGTGCCATAAGCCATGGCAAAGGGGGATTCTCCTGTTGATCTTCTCGGCGTAGTCCGATATGCCCAAAGCATGTTGGGCAACTCGTCTACCCACTTTTCTTTTGCTGCCTGCAGCCTCTTCTTTATTCCATCCAAAATTACTTTGTTGGATGCTTCAGCTTGTCCATTACTTTGGGGAAAACTTGGTGTTGAAAAGTAATTCTTGATTTTGAATTTCGCACAAAAGTTCTTGATGAGTTTGCTGTCAAACTGCGTTCCGTTGTCGGCAACTATTGCTCTTGGAATCCCAAATCTGGTGATGATGTTTCTCCATATAAAGTTCTTGACATCCACATCTCGGATTTTGGCAAGAGGTTCTGCCTCTATCCACTTCGTGAAGTAATCTGTTGCTACCAGCAAGTATTTTCTCTGCCCAGTTGCCTGGGAAAGTTGGCCAACAAGATCCATGCCCCACTGGGCAAACGGTCAAGGGCTGGATACTGGATTCAGGTCAGCAGCTGGCTGGTGTATCAAAGGTGCAAACCTTTGGCATTGTTCGCACTTCTTCACGTATGCTTCTGCATCTTTTTGCATGTAGGGCCACCAATACCCCTAGGTAATGGCCTTGTGAGCTAGTGATCTGCTCCCAGCGTGGCTTCCACAAACTCCTTCATGAATTTCATATAAAAAATCTTCAACTTGCAAAGGGTGTACGCACCTTAAGAGGGGTCCAGTGAATGACCTTCTGTAGAGGTGTCCGTCTGCTGTGAGGCTGAATCTTGCCGATTTCAACCTGACCTTATGTGCCTCATTGTGGTTTTCTGGCAGCTTTCCTTCTCTCAGGAATGCAACAATTGCATCCATCCAGCTTGGCCCCATGTCTACACACATTGCTTCCTGCTCTGTGTTCTGTGGTTCTATGCTCGGGCCCGACATATAGTCAATCATTATTGTCCTTGTTTTTCCAGTCTGTATCGAACTTGCCAGGTTGGCCAACGCGTCGGCGTGACTGTTATTATCTTAGCTTACTTGGAGTAGTCGACAGTTCTGAAATAAGGCTGCCAATTTGATGACCTCTTTTGCATATGCCGACATTCTTTCGTCCCTGGCTGCAAATTCCCCTGTTGACTGGTTAATAATAAGCTGTGAATCACAAAAAACTATTACCTCATCTGCTTCTGCTGCTGCTGCCAGTTTTAGCCCTGCAATTAGTGCTTCGCATTCTGCTTCATTGTTTGAGGCCTTGAACCCCAAACGGATGGACTGTTCTATTATTTCTCCATCTGGAGATATCAGTAGTACTCCTGCCCCTGCTCCTTGTCGGTTTGAACTTCCATCGACAAACAGTCTGAAGGAGTCGCCGATGTAGATGCTACAGGGTCTGAGTTTTTCCTTCCTTTGTTCTTTTGCCTTTGGCTGGGTTTCTCCTTGCTTGCTGGGACGACGTTCATCTTGGCTCAACGGAGCCCGATGTTCATTGGATTCCGGGGTGAACTCGGCTACGAAGTCGGCCAAAACTTGGCCCTTAATTAATGTTCTCAGCCTGAACTCCAAGTCGTACTGGCCCAAGGCCACTGCCCATCTTGCTATCCTTCCAGTTAGGTCTCCTTGCTTTAACAAGGGTTTCAAAGGGTGCTCTGTTAGCACTATAATCTTGTGCACCTGGAAGTAATGGTTCAACTTCTTTGAAGCCATCACTAAGGCTAGCATTAATTTCTCTAGGGGTAGATACATTGTTTCTGCATTAGCCAAGGTTTTGCTTACATAGTAAATAGCCTTTTGCTCCCATTTTTCTTCTCGAACTAACACCGCGCTTACTGCGTGTTCTGAAACTGCTAAGTACAAAAACAGCTCTTCCCCAGGTCCAGGTGTTGAGAGGACTGGAGCCATAGTTAGATACTTCTTCAGGTCGGCCAACGCGGCCTCACATTCCTCTGTCCAAAGGAAATCCGTGGCTTTCTTTACTAGGTTGAAGAAAGGTTTGCATTTGTCTGAGCTTCAGCTTATGAACCTGTTTAGGGCTGCGGCCCTTCCGGTAAGCATATGTACCTGCTTTGCCGATGTTGGGCTCTGTAAATCTATGATGGCCTTGATCTGATCTAGGCTGGCCTCGATGCCCCTTCTTGTTACCAGGTATCCTAGGAACTTACCAGATCCAACTCCAAACGCGCATTTTGATGCGTTGAGTCGGAGCCGATATGTTTTGAGGATTTCAAAGACCTCTTTTAGGTCGGAAAGATGACCCCTAGGTTCCTTGGTCTTCACGACCATGTCATCGATATAGACTTCTACTGTTTGGCCAATCAAGTGTCTGAACATCTTGGTTACCAACC
The DNA here is from genome assembly GCA_036172215.1 of Camellia granthamiana. Lineage (NCBI taxonomy): Eukaryota > Viridiplantae > Streptophyta > Magnoliopsida > Ericales > Theaceae > Camellia > Camellia granthamiana. Next base: position 104,394,326 of record CM069913.1, read on the forward strand.
TTTAGTAAGTTGCTCCTGCGTTTTTTAGCCTAAAAGGCATTACTCTGTAATAGTATAGGCCTTTTGGGGTGATAAACGCTGTTTTTTCTTCATCCGGGGGGTACATGGCTATCTGGTGGTACCCTCTATAAGCATCTAGGAAGCTCATCCTTCCATGTCCAAATGTGGCGTCTACCAACTGATCGATCTTAGGTAGAGGAAAGCTGTCTTTGGGAGAAGCTTTGTTTAGGCTTGTAAAATCTACACAGACCCTCCATTTACCGTTCTTTTTCTTTACTACCACAGTGTTTGATAGCCATGTCGGGTAATCGACTTCTTTGATGGCCCTAGCCTCCAGAAGTCTGTTTACTTCCTCTTCCACTGCTTCGACGTGCATCAACGTCGGTCTTCTGGCTCGCTGTATTACAGGCTTGGTCGACCTATCGACGTTTAGTTTGTGGTATGTGACCTTGGGGTCAATGCCAGGCATCTCATAAGGTGTCCAGGCGAACACCTCAATGTTTGTTCCCAAAAAAGCTTCCAATTCTCTTTCCTCTTCTTCGGCTAAGCCTGAGCCGAGAAGAAAGAAGCGTTCTTCATCGCCCTCCTAGACGAGGATTTTCTTTAGTGCTTCTTCACTTTTCTCGGCCGGCTCCTTGCCGACATCGTCTAGGACCTCCATGTCCTCGTCTTCGATTTCTGCCTTCTTTGGTTCTCGGATGTTGCAGGTTGATTTCATTGTTGCCATGGAGCAAGTTTTTGCCTGTAGTTGATCTCCTCTGATTTCTTCAATCCCAAGCTCTGTTGGGAACCGTAGTAGTTGATGCAATGTTGAGGGAACTGCCCCCATTGCATGCAACCATAGCCTTCCCAAGAGGATGTTGTATGGTGACGGCGTGTCAATCACAATGAATTCTGTCTTGATTTTCTTTGTGCCGGCATGTACTTCCAAGCTTATTGCGCCTAGTGGCCATGTCGGCGCTCCATTGAAGCCGACCATCGGGCCATTGGATCCTTCCATGTCATCTAGGTGAAGGCCCAGCTCCTTGTAACATCTAACGTACATGATGTCGCAAGAGCTGCCTTAATCAATCAAGATGCGCTTCACTTGGCACTCCCCAACCTGGAGGGATACTACCAAGGCATCATTTTGCGGATGTTGGACCATCTCTAGGTTGGCTTTAGTAAAGGCTATCATTGGTCCTTGGCACTCCTCTGGCCGATGTCTCTTTTCCCCGACCTGGTAGACATGCTGTAAATGCCTTACCCTCTGGGTCTCTCCTCTGATTTCGTTCTCGTTGACCCTTGAGTGGATCACATTAACCACCCGTGGTCCCCCTGCCTGTGGTTGCTGTGCTAAGGGAGGCGGGGCCGCTGGTGCTTGAGGTAATCTTGCCTGTTCCTCTCTTGTCCTGCCTTCATCGACAAGGTCTCGCAGATGGCCTTGCCTCACTAAGTCCTCTAAGTGTGCTCTTAGGGCTCTGCAGCCCTGGGTTGGGTGCCCTTCTTCATTGTGGTAAGCACAACGCCTACCAACGTTCCTTCCCATGTATTCTCCTGGGGCCTTTGCCAGTGTTCTGAAATAGGGTTGGTTTCAGATTTGATCCAGGACTTTGTGGACCGGGATTCGGAACACAGTCGTCACTGCCTGTTTGGCCCTCAATTCCGTTTCTTGTTTGTTGAACCCGTTGTTACCTCGGCCTCGCTTCGGCGAGCCGTTGGTTCTTTCTTGTTTTACCTCTTTATTCCCCGATGTATCTTCCTCGGCTCTGGCATACTTCTCTATTCTTGCCATGAGCTCCTCCATGCTTTTCGGCAATGTCTTTGCCAAGGACTTCCGTAATGGACAATCATCTTTCAGGCCGTTCTTGAAAGACACGACTGCCACCTCCTGGTTGCATTCCGGTATTCGGTTGAACACCTCATAGTACATTTTTGCATAGGCCCTAAGGCCTTCATCCTTGCTGATCTTCAGAGCCATCAATGCGTCCACCCTTAATGATTGTAACTTGTTTGTCACAAATCTGGCCACAAACATCTCGGCCAGGCTTTCCCAAGTCTTCACGCTTCCCTTTGGGAGCTTGTGGAACCAATCTGATGCAATCTCCCCGAAGGATGAGGGGAACACTTTGCAGAGCAACGGCTCGTTTCCGCTATACAATGCCATTGAATTCAAGTATAATCCAACATGAAAGTTAGCGTCTGACTTACCATCGTATATTTGAAACCTCGGCATACTGAATCTCTTTGGTGCCTGGAACTTGTCCAATTCTACCGAGAATGATGTCATTGGCTTGTCGGGTGAGGTTACCTCGGCTTCTCCGTTCTGTTGCTTCCTCTTGAAGTAGTTTCTCAAGTCTTCTTTGCTCCGTCCAGGAGCTCGGCTATCTGCTGACTTTAGTTTCTTTGGCATACTGCTCTCAGCCTCGTGGTGGGCCCTTTTCGATCTCTCCCCATGAGTTGTGTCAAAGCATAATGACTGCCCTTGAACATGCCGATGTCTCTTGGGTTCTACGTCCTTTGTGTGATATGTCTTTTAGGACTCTTCTCTTCTTGGCTCCTCTCGTCCGACTTCCCTAGAAGGCCGGTGAGAGTGCCTCCCACTCCTAGTGTGCTGAGGGGCTCCAGGAATTGTTTTTTGCCCTTGCTTCTGGGCATTGGTTGCTGGTATTGGTGTGTCGTGCAATGGGTACGGCGGCTGCATGACGTTGTTTTGCATCATGAAGTTGACGACCAATTGTAGGTCTGCCAACTTGTCTGCCATCTCTTTTACCTCTTCATCCCTCCGTAGGCACCTGTCCCTCCATACCTGGAGGTTGTCTTCGTTGTAGTATCTGCTCTGATCGGTCTTCTTTGAAGTGTCGCCCTCCTGGCCGACGTCTTTCGCTCCTTGATGAGTTTCTGTGTTGCGGTTGTCTCCTTCAATATCGAGGTCAATAGGTCTTTCGCTCCCAGCGGGAGTGCCGTCCCCAATCTTTTCTTTCTATGCGTTACTGGCCATCTATTCGTCTTTCGTTCCCACAGACGGCGCCAAATTATGTGTCAATTTCTGACCACACTGCCAACTTAGTATTCAGCTGGAGAGTACCGGCAGAATAGATGACACCTGTCTGACCTGCAACAGAAAAAGAAGATTCCGGCGGTGGTTCGTCCACCCGGGGGTACTCCGACGATCAAGTCAGTACTCAATATCTCTCAAAGATAATCAATAATGCTTAACTCACTAGACAGAATATCAAAAGCATAAAATTGCGTACCTTAGACCCACAGGGGTGCCTCTCTTTTATAGTTTACTCAATCCTAGTCCCATTAGAAGCCTGACTTCTATGGACTCCAATTCAGTACTTACTTTGGATTCCTCAAGAGATAAGGATAAATTCCCTAAGAGTGTTATCTTTATCCATCTTGAAGTCTTTCTTCATCCTTGGACTCTTGTTCCCTATCCGCTTATCTCGGATTCCGATATCTTTGGAGATAACCTCAGCATCTTTGAAATCACCTCGGCACAACGTCCAGAGCACGTGGCACCTCGACTGACACGTCGGCGTCACCTTGCCACGTGTTGAAACTGTGAAACACTACTAAAAAAAACACTTTTTGCGACCGTCACATGCCGTCGCAAATAATAAAAATACAGTCGCAAAAGACTTTTTGCGACGGCCTATGCGACCGCAAATGGGGGACGCAAATGTGGGGGTGGCAAATACTTTTTGCGACGGCAAAACAACGGTCGCAAATTATTTGCGACTGCCTAAACTACTTTTTGCGACAGCTATTTTGCTGTCGCAAAAAAAAATTAAAAAATAAAAAACACTTTTAGCGACCATTGTTTTACTGTCGCAAACAATTATTTATTAAAAAAAATCATATATGAGTTTGCTACAACAAAAAAAATCAATTATAAGCACCAAACAATTTTTTTGTAAATGAAAAATAACAAAATTAACAAATTAATTAAATTTATAATAGACATTATCCATTAACCATCCTTAAATACACTGTACTAAAAAATTCAAGTCTTAAAAAAAAAAAAAAAAAAAAAACAACAACAACAACAACATAATATTTGGCTCCCAACATCAACGGCTCGATCATATCAACTATTCCCTCAACAAAATCTGCAAAAACATATATCAAACTTGACCGGAAAATTTAATGCACTTCAATGTGTTAGTTTAGCTTGAAATAATCAAAATAAAACTATGTCATAGTGACCTCTCTCTATAGCAGATCAGTGATTTGCAACAAGAGTTTCAATTACCTTGAGAGCAACTTCAGGCTTAACTATGGGATCACTTAATCCGGCAATTTTGATCTCTGATATACTAAGCTTCATTGGTTTACATGTGAAAAAAACAAGAGTAAAAAAAGAGAGAGAGAGCAAGGAAGAAAGGTACCTTCCCTATTAAGAACGTAAAGTCATCAATTAGAAGCTTTCCCCTTTTTGATGCAGTATCTTGAGCTTTATGCACCTGTAGAAAAGTCATATTCTGTCAGTTTACTGTTGAAAATGCCCAAGGATCTTAAAGTTTCAGCATCCAAAGAACCAAACTTAATTTCTATATCAATCTCTGGTGGCTGCCTCTGGAAGGACTTGATTTCATCTTCGGTGAATGAACCAAATACCAACACTTGCAAGTGATGAACAATCAACAAAATCACAAAAATAGCATGTAACAAAGGCCTACATAATGCAACTTTCTACCGTGCATAAACAAAACAGTAAAAGATTGAATTGGAAAGCCATTCCATTATCAAGACATGACAGAAACTCATCTCATTGTGTAAGAAAGAAATTTGATATGAGGTAGTCAAAGGGGTTAACAGACAGTGGTAAATGAACCCTCTCAAAAGTGTACTCTAGGCAATGCCTACATGACACCCAAAGGGAACAAAAAGAGGGTTTTGCATTAATACCATCTTGAAAACTCCATATCACATGAAAGAATAATTTGGAACACCAATAGAATTAGAGAAGGACTATGCTTTACTCTGCTACCAACCAAGCATTAGTGGGGAAAGAGGAGGAGATACGGAGTTTGAAATCCTTTACTACGAATTGCCAGCAACTCATGAAGTAGACACAAGTAATCCCAGATTACCATATCAGTTACATACTCCACAACAATGTCTTCCACCAGTGATCCCAGTTTACCATATCAGTTGATGATGCATGTTCTGCTAGAGCAAGACCAGCTCTCAAGATAGGAACAATCTGCAAAGCTAAATAAATAGTGCATTAGATGATGGCTACCGAAAAGCTATACTCTTCCAAGATTAAATAATTTCTAAAGCAGGTCACATTCATAAATTTGTAACATTGTTATCATCAAATCTTAAAAAAGGGAACCCCAACTAGCTTGCAACAAATGTATTGTGGGGAACTTCCTATACTAAATACACAACAAGAAGATAAGAAATAAATTCAGATTATCCATTGCATAGAAAGGAGAGACAAGAATAAAATTTTAAAAACGAGATTGATATACTAACCGCAACCGGTTCCCTTGGATCAAAGAATGCCTCTAGAGATTGGAATTCCCAGTTTTAAAAAGCCCACCAAAACCACGGATGCAATACTATTCCTATACAAATGCCAAATTACTTTCGTTACATCTTCCTCTCTTCTTTTCTGCACAAAGGCCTCCACGCCCTTTTGCAATCCAACTCTTTTATTTCTCAAGCACGCTCTATGAGCCACAAAAGGCCTCCTTGTTCCAACTTTTCAAGTCCTCCTTCAGTGTTCTCAAAGTTCTATCTAACACAGAAACTGACATTTTATCAAACAATCCCATAGCCCTCTCTAACCAACCACCAACAATTCAGTAAGAAATTTCAATCAAACATTGAAGTCACCATCAATACACTGAGGAAACCTCCATAGTTCACCATTCCAACTCTACCCAAAGCTCAAGTGAACAAAAAAATCATGGCCTTTAGAAAACCAAAGCCACCCACTCAAACCCATCCTCCACAAAACAAAAAAGGTAAGAAACCAAAAAAGCTTCCAACACAACTCTTTTTTAACCACCTCCTATAACAAACAGACTCCAAATGTGTCAGACTCCCAAAATTACTCATAGCCTACCTCCTCAAAACCTTCTCACAATCCCCTTAGAAAACAAATCCTCTCAAGATTGTGGAAGAAAGAAGAAATGTAGAGAGAGAGAGAGAGAGAGGGAGAGAGAGAGAGGGCATTGTCAAGTACCTTGGACGCATGAGTTCTTGTGGTCATAATATTAACTGTTCATGTATTTCTTGCAACACTGTTTGATAGTAAATAATAGAAGCAGACTCAGCAGAGATACAGACAATCAAATGTTAACAACCACAGTTCAACAATTGACTTCAAAGAAAGAGTTGTTCACATAATGTTATTATCCCCTATAAATCAATGATTGTCCAATTTTCTAAGTTCTGTGTTAGACCCACATAATATACTATTTTTTAAAGTATCCATAGCATGAATATTGTTTGAAAATAAATAACAGGCATCGAATATTAGCTCACCAGCCAATCCCTTGATGCTTCATACATAAGCAGCCTCCCTAACTCAGCCATGGCATTTTCTGTAATGATTATAATCATACATTACATTAATGCTTCAATAGAGAAAAAAAAAATTAAAATTTTGAAGTAATGGGAAAACAAATACAACATTTTTGAGCAACAAAAACCATAACGAACACATGAACATGAAATATTTTGGAAACTGAATCTAAAGAAGGACATAAGGTTGTACTTCTTCAAATGGTTTGTCTAAATCCTCTACTCAACTCAACTAGCTTTCGTCCCAATTACTTGAGATCGGTTACATGGATCTATTTACTCCAATTTGGTTCTTTTTTGATCATATCATTAATTAAATTTAAGATATTCATGTCCTTTCTTATCACATCAACTCAAGTTCTTCTTAGCATTCCTCTATTTCTTACATGCATGTTAACTAGTCACGTGGATCAAATCACTTCTCCTTACATGCACATTATCTAGTCTATGATGCTCGTGACCAAAGTAGGATCAAATCAATCATCCTTACAGTTGTGTTAATTAGTCTATGATGCACGTGACCAAACCATCTCAAACAATTGTTCATCATCTTATCTTCAATTGGTGCCACTTTTCATCGGACTTCCAATTCAATGGCATTTTCTGTTGCAAGACTATTGATGCAACTACATGTGGTCATTATTGTAACAAAGTATTAAAACCTTTTTTAAAGGTATAATTGAGAAGTAGGGATTTAAAAAAAATATTACCAACAAGCACTTCATTTCCCCTTTGTTTCCGCCCAATTTTGGGGGCAAGATAAATGCTCAAAATGTGGGCCCTGTCTCCCCTCACAACCCCTCCATGCTCTTCTCTTCCCCTACTTAAAAATGGGAAATCATTGGGTACTCTCATAGCACCACGTGGCATTGTCTATGTGGTGGTCCAAACCAATAGCGTAGTGGGAAATCGTATTGGTGGGACATGGTGAATCATACTTGTTAGGTAGTTGGGAGACAAGTGATGGTCCACTTAGTGTGGGTTGTAATTTCTCATTTTCCGGGCACACCACATAGACAATGCCACAAGGTACTCCCAGACTATTCAATGATTTTCCCTTAAAAACAATCTAAACAAGGTCAAAATTAATTTCCTTTCAAATCCTTCATTCCCCCCCCCCCCACTCAATCAAAACACTAATGTTTTACGTAGAACTAAGAATTCGAATTTAAAAAATTAGTATCTGTTATAACAACATACTCTACATAAATTATGGTTCTTTTGATTGTACCTTATCTAAACTATCAAACTGGAATTTTAAATTGGTGTGATTTTAAATTAGAACTAAGAATTCAAATGTAAAGAATCATGATTCCCATCACGAGGACAACGCTCACAGCAAGGATATGCAAACTAAATTTGCAACCACATCAAGATTTGAAAATGTTAAAGGACCTTGACTTCGTTATTGATTCGTTACTAAAATTTGCAGCTCATTTTATCTAATCAACCAAACAGTAGTACAAAATAAAATAGCAGAGAGAGAGAGAGAGAGAGAGAGAGAGAGAGAGAGAGATGCAGTAACTTGAAGGGTCACTCACTAAAGATGGGGCAAGGAGTCTGCTCATTTCTAAGAACAGCAACCCAGTGCTTGACCAGTGGATGTGGAGGAACAAACACCTGAAAACCAACACAATTATATATGAGAACCTAATCGAATTAAATGCTCTCTTTGGTTACTGAGAAAATGCATGAATTCCAATGCCAAACAGAAATCAAAAATCTCCCTCATTCTCTTCAATTTTCCAGCACTTTCTCAGCAACCGAAAGGATAGTACACTCACCAGCATTCTATTTTCTGATATCGATTTCTCCGACATCGTCGTTTGGGATTTGACTGCCATACAGCTAGGGCGCCGAGAATTTGAGCAGTAAGAAATCTATGACAACAAAAAAAAAAATGAATCTCCAGTGAGAGAAAGTTAGGGTTTCGGAAAAAAAAAAACTGAAGTGAGAGAGAGAGAGAGAGAGAGAGAGAGAGAGAGAGAGAGAGAATTGAAATACCTTGTTGGGATTGAAAGATGAAGAGGAAATGAGGAGATTGAGAGAGTGAAGGCTTCGTGGGATTTTACAAAAAAAATAACTTTTGTAGAGAAAAGCACTCCTTAAATAAATATTGACAAACTACAGAAGGATTTTTCATCTTTGACTTTTGCGATGATGTAAAATGAACAATAAATAAAATGCTTATAGAACCAACAACATACTCAAAGCTTCGTTTGTACTCATGATATTAGTACCTAACATAGCTGTGTACAAGCAATTGGATCAACAATTCTAGATCAACACAACACAGATGAAATCACAGTAAAAACAGTAAGAGTAGATAGAGACTGTTCCAAGAGGTTCAAACACCTCTATTATTTTCAAAAACGAATTAAATTCAACAGAATATTGAAATTAATAGAATATTGAAATTCAACAAAATAATGAAGAGGAGAGAACTAAAACCTCCCCAAAACCTCCAAATCGCAGAATATTGAAATCATTAAACACATCTAATAGATATAATAGAGAGAGAAAGTTGGATTCATTCATAGAAATTAGGCTTACCGATTATGAATCAATCGAAATCTTCAAATCTTCATCAACAATCGATCAAAACCTTCAAATCTTCATCAACAATTGATCAAAATCTTCAAATGAACAATAAAATTGTGATGGAGAGTCCAAAGAGAGAGTCGAACGAGAGAGAATGAAGAGTGATGAGTGGAGAGAGAGAGAGAGAGAGAGAGAGAGTTCATACCATTATAGGTCGGTCTTCAACGAAGAGAGTGAAATCGATTTGGGAAATAAGGGAGGGATAGGGCTGAAAGAGATAAGGGATCGATTTGGGAAATACGGGATAGATACCGTTGGAGGTTGGTCCTTAGGTCAATCGTTTGTAGGGATCGATTTGGGAAATTGAAAGAGAACCGAAATCGATTTTTTTTTTTCTTTTTGTTGTTTAAGTTAAGAACACGATTTGGGGGTTTAAATAAAATGACAATTTGGTGTAAAAAATGATTTTTTGCGACGGTTAAATAATCAGTCGCAAAAAGTCTTATTTCTAGTAGTGAAAATATATCCCCACAATTTTTAATTTTGTATTTGGCAAAATCTTTTCAAATTTGTCCAATTTATTTTAAGTTTTAGCAACTTCTAAATTTAGAATAACCTAAAAAAGTATAAATATTGAAAAAGAAAATAATAAAAAAAACAAAACAAAACAAAAGAAAAAAGTTTGAAGAAAATGACTGATTTCATTTCGTTCACTTTAGAGTCAGCTAGCCATTGGCACACACAATTTGTATAATTCAAGTAAGTTAAAACTTTTAAAAAAAAAATAATAATATCACAATATGTTGCTCAAGTGGCAATAAATATATATATTTTTAAATTGAATGTCAAGGTTTCGAGTTTTATGTATTTCTCTATATAATTTTTTTTAATTTTAAATTTTTTAAAAAAATGATAGACATGTAGTATAAAGAGAAGCAAACAAAAGTTTGGATACTAAATTTAATATTCACTTAATATAATAGTATAAATAGTATAGATGATTGATGCTTAAAAATTTAATAATGTACAAAAAAACATATTAAAAATTACAACAAAAAAAAAATCATGATTTAATTAGGATAACAAAATAAATTATAAATTTTTAATTTTATCAATTTAAACTCTTGATTTATTTTTAATCTAAATCATTCATCTATTTTTGTTAAATAAAAACTCAAGCGTATATAAAATGTCTAAAATATATTTTTCTATTAAATTTACGAATTTGGGTCATGTTTATTTGGCTCTATAGGTTGGAAGATTGAACTAGCAATTATATAGCCTATGTTTGATTAACAAAAACAAAATGAGACTAGTAGTCCCATGGGATTTTTGTAGCCATTAAGGCCAATAGAGGGGTGAGATTTTCTTTTTTTTTTTTAATCGAAAAAATACTGGTCACATATAGAATTGAAAGAGAAACACTGAACAAAGGCCGAAGGAGGATAAGAGATCCGATTCAACGGCAAAACCTCATCAAGGCAAGCACGAGCCGTCCAATGAGATGTCCCATTAGTTACTCTAGGCACCACTTGAAAGACACACCATCTTGGTCCGTCAAAAACTCAAGACCCCAATTGATTGTCTAGATTGAATATAAGAGCGTGATATAATATGTTATAAGATATAAGATTAATTATATATATTGTGGGTCACTTATATTATATTTGGTTGAAATATGATATATGATGAAATAAGAGGAGAGTAATTATTTTTAACCTTTAGATGAAATATGAGTTATATCTGACAGTGGGGACATACGATACCACGACGAGAGTAGTATTTGCATATCTCCCATTTTGTATCATATATTATCCAAATTTTTTTATGTCCAGCGTAACCAAACACGAGATATAAAAAGACAAAAAAATATTTGAAATCTATCTCACATTATATTCAATCTAATATTCATATCTGATAAATAAACCAGGCCTAATATGTTCAAAAATAACCACACTTTCAATGAGGTACAGTCCCGGGGGTATTCGGGTCGAGTTGGAAAATTAGGCCCAGTCCCGGGGATATTCGGGCCTTGGACGGGCCGATGGGCCTAGGCCTGGGCTTGGACTTGGGGCGGGCTTGGACGAGCCTAAACAATTTTTTTGTTTTTTTTTATTTTTTTAATCAAAACTTTATTATTTTCTACTAAAAAAAACACTGGGCCTCGGGCAGACCGAACCTTGAGTAGGCTTTAAGTGGGTCGATGGGTCAGGCCAGACTTCAAAACGATGGCCTAGGCCTTGGCCCAGAGTCTTAAGTTAGGCTCGAGCCCGAGTCCAAACTAGCTTAAACAAGTCGACCCCATCCCAAACCACAGGTAAACTTCGGATCACCTACCGACCATAGACTATTTGTACCCTCCTAATTTTTAAAAACACATAAAAAAACGACGGCTTTGTTACCACCCAAAATTTCAACATAAGATAACTTGAGAGACGAAGCCATCATGCACGCATGACGCACCGCCAAAGCCTCCCCTTAAAAAGCAGAAGCGATCCTAACTTTCTTTGCCAGGTCATCCACCAACCTTGAACGGTGGGATTGCTAAATGAATCCATAGGCTTGGGTGCGAAAAAATAATTTTATCTTTACATTACAAAAATAATAGAGTTAATAATTTTTATAGAACAAGAGTGGTTATATAATTTTATAGATTTAATCTTAACAAATTAATATTATCATATTAGTAGAAACAAATATATTTTATTATTCATTTTTAAACTAATATCACTATATTAATAATATTTTCACTCAATTTCATCGTATTCATAACTTCATCTAACTTAATCCGTGACTTGGGGCCTAGGAGTATGCTCCTCTTTAGGTATCAGGTTCGAATCCCACTCCCTGCTGTGCTCCTGGCGGGCCACTGGAGGTTTGCCCGGTCGTTAACTTCAGGACCCCGAGATTAGTCGAGGTGCGCGTAAGCTGGTCCGGACATTCGGTTATCAAAAAAAAAATATATATATATATAGCTAAAACATATATATATATATTTGTCAATTTTTAAAGAAGGGAAGTGAAAGCACACGTAGACAGTTATTTGGCACATCCCCACCTTTCCTCACGCATTTCAAAATGAATCGCCATGTTTGTTTCTAATTTTTTGAAAACTCCTTTCAGAAAATTTTACTTTCTTATTTTTTTGTTTTTATTAATTTTTTTAATGTTTTAAACATTTTTTTAAAAAAAATTTAGACACACCTAACATAAATACACTTGAAAAGTATAATTTTTATGAAAAAGAATCTTTAAAAAATTCACTAAATACAAAAAAAAAACGAAAATTTAATATATTTTTCATATTTTTGTGTATTTATTAATTTTTTAAATTATATTTTCACAAATATTTTACGTTTTAAATACATCTAAGTAAGGTGCATCTAAAAAAGTAAAAAAAAAAAAAAAAAAGAGTGCTTAAAATTTTAAAAATATTCACTAAAAACAAAAAAATATGAAAAATAAAAGACTCAATTTTTAAAAAACTGAATTCAGAAGACTAAAACCAAACACTGAATAATACTACAAACTAATCACTTTGCTTGGTTTCATTTTTTTGAAATTTTTTTCAAAAAAGTGATTTGAAAACTCTTTTTTTTTAAAAATAATTGTTTGATTTTCTAAAAAATACATCATTGCATTTTCAAGTTTCCCTCTAATTTAAGTTGAGAGACAATTTAAAAAAAAAAATTTGTCACATCAAAAAATACTATTATCTAAATTATATATATATACATGCTAGACATGTATGAAAATATAATTTGGTATATACCCATTTATAGATACATATCTTACCATTAACTGTATGACTTTATCATAAAATTTTCATTTATTTCAATCATAGAAAACGTAAATGTTATTTCCAAATTAGCATTAAAAAATTTCTTTCATAGAATTAAATTTTCATAAATGTCATACAGAAAATTTATTCACAAATTCGCATTAAAAAAAAATCGTAATTTTTCAAAATTTATTTACAAATTTTCAAAATAACCAAAAATTATTTACAAATTTGCGGCAAACGTAAATTTTTACAAATTTGGGTTAAAAGGTAAATTTATGTACAAATTTTCGAAAAATGTGATTTGAGAAAAACGGCCAATTTTTTCAAATTGGCTTTAAAAAAAATTGTGAATTTATGTTTAAATTTATTTTCAAAATCATAGAATTATGTTTAAATTTACGATTTACACAATTTTCTCCATAACATTTATGAAAATTTAATGCTACAAAAGAAAATTTTTAATGCAAACTTGGAAAAAAATTTACATTTTCTATGGTTAAAATGAGTGAAAATTTTATGTTAAATTCACACATTTAATGATAGGATATGTACCTGAGAGGGAGAATTATGAGCCGGAGATGGGCCGAGATATAGGCCGAGCGAGTTGGAGGCCCAATGGTGCGTTGGGCCGGGATAACTTGGATTTGCCCGGAGTTGGGACTGCTCAGCCATGGACCGAGCTACTTGGATTTGCACAGGTGGTAACCGTGCAACTTGCGTTGCTTGGTCAAAGGCACACACCGATAGCTCGGCCGAGAAGCATGTGCTAGAAGCGTGGCAGAAATTCCTTTGGTTGAGCGGCATGATCAATCTCAAGCTCGGCTTTGCTGAAATGCGACCGAGCACAGCTGGAAGGGAGCTCGGTTCTTAGAGTACTTGGGCATGTAGCACGGCAAGGCCCTTGACAGCCGAGGAGGCGCAACCCGGCTGCCGAGCTCCCAGTAGAGTGGGCAGGCAGTTGGGTTAGGTGATGTTCAGCAAGATTTGTGCTGACAGATGGGATAGCATTACCACGTGTCGAGAGATCACTGGGAGTAGATTTGGGGCGCAGAGGGTATATTAGCATGTTTGCGCCCCCCATACAAGACGGATGAACATTTGGTGAGAGATACACTAAACACTCAACACTCTCCCTTCTCTCTATCTATCCCCTGTGTGTGTGTTCTAACTTGATCGTCGGAGGGGTTTTCCGGCCACACACCGCCGGGCAGCTCACCGCCGTTGTGCTCGCAGGTCGATCGGACAGACAGGAGCTTGAAAAAAAAGGAGTACGGGCTCGCCTGAATATTTGCTCCCCGTACAATTGGTGCCGTCTGTGGGAAGCTTTACAGATAAAACCTTGTCTTCCAGGCTCATCTGATCGCCATCCATGGCGAACAATGACGATTTTCCGTTGTCCGCCATCGACGGAGTTACCTCAGAGTCAGGCAGACGGAGAGAAGGACTCCCCACCATTCCTCCGATGAGGGACTTGGAGACATTCCCAGGAGGACAGTCGGGAGACGTGCGAGATAAGCGCGGAAGAAGTTATGGTCATTCACGGAGTCCAGACGGTCATCGGCGGTGGAGAGACTCATACGCCAGACGTCTGGAAAATAAGCTGAAGGACCAGGACGCCGTCATCCGGCGAATGGCGGCGGAGATGGAGGAGCTGAAGCGGCATGTCAAAGGGAAGGGTGTAGCTGGAGTGGGAAATCACAGTGAGCGCACCCAACCCCGCCGTTCAGGTAGTCAGAGTCAGCGGCGCACTCCGTCAATCTCTATTACCAGAAGTTACAAGGTTGGTGATTCCGATGTGCATGCAGAGAGGTCCAGCACGCAAGATAGCACCTACCAGCCCTCACGTCCGGTGACGACGTCGAAGTTCTCCTATTTCGCTCGTTCAGAAGATTTGCGGGCAGTGTTAAAGGAACGGGCTCGCCGGCGAGAGGCACAGAGGATACCGACGTTCCAGCGGTTATCCTACGGGGTTCATGACAGTGAGGAGGTCGGAATGCCTCCACCTCGTCCAGCAGCGCCACTCCTTGTAGATTCCGACTTGGCAAGATTGAACGCCACCCCTTTCTCCCTAGAAATAGAAACAACACCTCTTCCGGCAGGCTTCCACCAGCCAAAGTTCACGCTTTACGACGGGAAGACCGATCCCTACATGTATGTAAGCCACTTCCGACAGGTCATGGCCGGACATAGGCGGAATGATGCTCTTATGTACCTCATCTTTCCGTCAAGTTTGGGAGAACTAGGCTTGAAATGGTTCGAACGGCTGCCGGAGGGGAGTATTGAGAGCTGGCATCAGTTGGCCGAAGCCTTTGTGACGCGCTTCAAAACCAACACCAAAACACCAAAGGAAGTTGATCACCTGCTGAGTGTCAATATGGAACCGAGCGACACATTGAAGGCATACAACTCTAGATATTGGGAGACCTTCAACGAGATCTTGGATTGCCCGGTCAACCTTGCAATCACTCAGTACAAGCGTGGTCTCCCGGTCGGATATAGACTGCGGGACTCGCTTACCATGCACCAGCCGACGTCCATAGGCCAGCTAATGCAGCGCATCAATAAGCACATCCGAGTAGAGGATGATGCGTCAGCATCTACCGCGAAGGCGACTCCGATAGCAACAGACAAGAGGTCAACTGGCAAAGTGCACGCAGTTGGACAAGAGTCCAGCCGATCAAATGACCGCGCTAAGGAATCGGACCGTGGCTCAAATCGCAAAAACCGGGGTAGGAGACGTCGGGATGACCGGGATGACTACCCCCGGGATGATGTAGCCGACGCAAACAGAAGGTTGAAGGCCAGGACGGGCATTACCACGGTCTTCAAAATTCCGATCTATCGCATACTTAGTGAAATCCGCGACGAGGAGTACGCCCGATTTCCTGCTAAGTTGGGCGATGGACAGAAGGGCTACAATCCGCGGTATCGTTGCACATTTCACCAGGAGCGAGGCCACCGGACAGAAGATTGTTTGCCTTTGAGGCAACACTTGGAAGAGCTAGTCGCGGCCGGACACCTAGACCTTTACATTGATGGGGGCGTAAAGGCGAATCCGGCTCCGATTGATCCCAGGGGACAGGATGACCGAGATGCGCCTCCACAAGGGGTTATTAATGTCATCCACGACATAGTGGAACCGGCGCGTGTTTGCGAGCTCCGGGGTATGATCAAGAAGGCAGAACACATGCGGGAAGTTTTGTCGGTTCAACCTGCAATCAAAAAGGGGAAGACCGAAGAGAAAGAAGTGATCAGTTTCTCCTCAAGGGACCTAGAGCGCATTCAGATGCCGCACAACGATGCCTTAGTAGTGACACTCCGCGTCCAGGAGTTTGATGTCAAACGGATCTTGATCGATCAGGGAAGCTCGGTCGAGATCATGTATTACGACGCGTTCAAACAACTCAAGCTCCGAGATACAGACTTGGGCCCGGCAACTTCGCCCCTAGTCGGTTTCAATTCACAACCGAAGTGGCCTTTGGGAAAAATTATTCTGCCGGTTAAAGCGGGATCCGTGGTCAAACAGGTGGAGTTCTAGGTATTGTAAGTGCCATCTACTTACAACTTGATCCTTAGAAGAGGGTGGCTTCACGCTATGCAAGCCGTGGCCTCAACCTACCACAAAGTGATAAGATTTCCCTCGGCTATGGGGGCAATCGAAGAGATTTGGGGCAACCAAGTCATGTCGAAGCAATGCTTCGTGGCGGTGAATGGGAGCCGAGCTGCAAAGGGCTTCGTCCAAATGATAGAAGGACCGGAAGATCGGGGAGTTCTTGACGATGTGGGCACCAAGGCAGAAGACAAAGCCGTTGAGGAATTGGTGGAAGTACGAATTGATACGGAGAATCCGAACAAATTCTTCTTGCTCGGCTCAAGCCTAACCGCCCAAGAGAGGACCGAAATGGTTGAGTTTTTGATGACCAACATCGAAGTCTTTGCATGGTCGCCTTATGACATGCCCGGCCTCGACCCAAGTTTTATTTGCCATCACCTCAATGTCTTCCCTGGAGCCAAGCCAGCCATTCAGAGAACAAGGAGATCGGCGCTGCATCATGCCGAGGTAGTTGCTGAGGAAGTAAAGAATTTGCTTGAGGCACGAGCTATTCAGGAACTGCACTACCCTCGGTGGATCTCAAACACCGTCATGGTACCCAAGAAGAATGGGAAGTGGCGAGTTTATGTCGACTACAAAACCGTCAACCGAGCTTGTCCGAAAGACAGTTTCCCTTTGCCCAGAATTGACCAGCTTATGGACTTGACGGCTGGGCATAACAGGCTTAGTTTCTTAGATGCCTACCGCGGCTACCATCAGATTGCCATGCATGGGCCCGACCGAGAGATCACCTCCTTCACGACTCCAAGGGGACTCTTCTGCTACCGAGTCATGCCTTTTGGTTTGAAGAACGCCGGAGCAACCTTTCAGAGGATGGTGACCAAGATGTTTGCTCCTTTGCTGGGTCGGACAATGGAGGCTTACATTGATGATATGGTGGTTAAAAGCCGGCATCAAGCAGACCACTTGTCCGACTTAGCCGAGATGTTCATCATTCTCAAGAAGCACAAGTTACGCCTGAACGCGTCCAAGTGTGCCTTTGGCGTGGGATCCGGAAAATTTTTGGGCTTCCTAGTTACGAACCGAGGTATCGAAGCAGACCCTACTTAGATCAGAGCCGTGCAAGAGTTGAAACAGCCTAGTTCGGCTAAGGACGTGCAGCATCTGGCCGGAATGGCCGCCGCGCTTAATCGATTTATAAGCTGGTCATCAGACCGCTTCCGCCCTTTCTTTAAGGCCTTGAAATCAAAGTTCTTGTGGGATGAAGAGTGTGACCGGGCCTTGGCCGAGCTCAAGGATTATCTGTCTTCAGCGCCATTGTTGGTCACGCGAAAGCCCGGCGAAGAGCTTTACCTATATCTGGCCGTTTCCCAGCATGCAGTCAGTGCGGTGCTTGTCCGGGCTGAGGGAATCAAGCACCTCCCAATTTTCTACGTCAGTAAAACCTTGCTACCGGCCGAGTCAAGATACTTGCCGTTGGAAAAGCTTGCGTTGGCATTGATGATGGCTTCAAGGAAGTTGGCACACTATTTCCACGCCCATACCATCATCGTTCTGACCGAATTCCCTCTTAAGGCTTTGTTCGAGCGGGCGGACTTTTCCGGTCGAATTCTCAAGTGGGCGGTCGAACTGGGACAATTTGACGTGAAGTTCCAGCCGCGCACTGCCATAAAAGCTTAAACCTTGGCCGATTTCGTTGCCGAATTCTCACCTGGAACTCATCCGGTGTGCCCGGTCAATATTGTCGCGGCAGATAAGGAGGTGAATCCGAGACCAAAAGAAATACAACAACTTGGCGGTGTTGGCGACGCGGAACTTGCGCGCCCTACCGCTGCACCATCAGTTAGTATGACTCCATAGACCAGTGATGCGATGACGGAGTTGGTTATCACTGACCAACCTGCTCTGCCCGGTACCGCATCACCAAGGGGGAAAGATATGGAACCACCCAGCACAGAGCCCGTGGCCGGCATAATACCGCAACCTGGCGATTCGCCTACGAACTTGGACATTATAGATTAACTTGCTGAGTTCGGCGCCGAATCACCAAGAGGGGCTGAAGTGGAACCAATCAACCCAGAACTTGAAGCCGAACAGCCAAGCAGTCGTGCTCCGATCAATCTTCAAGCCTCTCAAGACCCATCAGACTGTTGGAAGCTTTTTGTAGGAGAGATGTGGAAACTTTTTGTCGATGGAGCATCGAACCGTCACGGTGCCGGGCTGGGCATAGTTTTGATTTCGCCAGACGGCTTGACTATTGAACATTCCATCACCCTCGGCTTCCCAGCATCCAACAATGAGGTCGAGTACGAGGCGCTTTTGGCCGGACTCAAGAGGGCGCTTCAGATGCAAGCATCCGAGCTAATGGTTTACAGTGATTCTCAACTTGTGGTTAACCAAGTTTCTGGGGTTTACGAGGCAAAGGATGACAGAATGGCGAAGTACCAAGCCCTGGTCAGAGACCACATCAAGCGATTTCAGGTGATTAGGGTCCAACAGATTGGC
Organism: Camellia granthamiana; assembly: GCA_036172215.1. Lineage (NCBI taxonomy): Eukaryota > Viridiplantae > Streptophyta > Magnoliopsida > Ericales > Theaceae > Camellia > Camellia granthamiana. The sequence goes on from CM069913.1 coordinate 104,413,237, forward strand.
CGAGAAGAAAATGGCCGAGCAGATGAGTTGGCAGGCCTTGCTTCCATGGTCGATAGCGCATCTCCCAACCCGTTTTTGATTGAATTCCTTCCGAGACCCAGCATCGAGGAACCCGGGCAGACAGAAGTACTCTGCGCCGAGCTGGGTCCCTCTTGGATGGACCCTATCATCTTGTTTCTCAGAGAACGAACACTTCCAGCAGACAAGAAGGAAGCACATAAAGTGCGGGTGAAGTCAGAGCGGTTTTGGCTCTCTCCATCCGGTGCTTTATACAAGAAGTCTTTCATCGGTCCCTACCTAAAATGTGTGCACCCGAGCAGTGTTGAGGCCTTTTTGTATGAAATTCACGAAGGCATCTGTGGCAGTCACATAGGGGGCAGGTCCTTGGCCTACCGAGCTATTTCGCAAGGCTATTGGTGGCCGTGCATGCAAGCCGACGCACAGAAGTATGTTCGCAAGTGTGAGAAGTGCCAGAAGTTTGCCCACCAGATCCACCAGCCTGCTAGGGAACTTCTTCCCCTCACCAGCCCTTGGCCCTTTGCGATGTGGGGGCTAGATATAGTGGGCTGCTCCCCACCGCACCAGGCAACCGGAAGTTCTTCATCGCGGCCACAGACTACTTCACCAAATGGGTTGAGGCGGAGCCTTTGGGAACAATCAAGGAGAAAGACGTGAAGCGGTTTGTCTGGCAGAATGTGGTCACGCGGTTTGGCGCCCCCAAAATTTTGATCTCTGATAACGGCACCCAGTTTGACGGTTGCCTTTTCAGGGGGTTTTGTGAAGATTTAAAGATTGAATTCTATAACTCTACTCCGGCTTACCCACAGTCCAATGGTCAAGCCGAGGCGTCAAACAAGACCATACTTGATGGGTTAAAGAAACGACTGGAGAAGGCAAAGGGAAAGTGGGCTGAGGAACTCCCCAGCGTCCTTTGGGCATACCGAACAACTCCTCGGCGGTCCACCGGGGAAACTCCATTTGCTTTGGCTTATGGCATGGAGGCGGTCATCCCTTTGGAAGTTGGCATGCCCACACTCAAAAGCGAAAGTTTTGAGCCCGAATTGAACGCCGAGGCCATTGCCCTGGAACTGGACCTAGTGGAAGAGCGTCGGGAGAAGGCTCTCATCCACGTGGCCGCCTATCAACAAGAACTTTCAAGGAAATATAACAAAACAGTGCACCCCAGACCGTTCAAAGTAGGTGATTGGTTCTTGAGGAAAGTTATGAGCAACACTCTGGTGCCAGGAGAAGGCAAACTAGGGGCAAATTGGGAAGGACCCTACAAGATAACCGGTCTGGCGGGCAAGGGGGCATACCACTTGGATGGAAGAGGAATACCCCGGCCATGGAATGCGGCTAACCTCAAACTGTATTATTTCTAGCTTTTGCTTTCTTTTTGCGCAAAGGAATTTTTTGCCTTACGCTTCAGAATGTAATTCTTTTTGTCAATATATAGAAGTGTCATCTTTGCCTTAAGCATTGTGTTTATCGCTTTTTAAATTCTCAACCGAGATGACCTGCTACGGTTGAAAGAGTTGATGATTTGTTCAACTGAAGATTCTCAACCGAGATGACTTGCTCCGGTTGAAAGTGTTGATAATTTGTTCAACTGAAGATTCTCAACCAAGATGATTTGCTCCGGTTGAAAAGAGTTGATGATTTGTTCAACCTAGTTATTCTCAACCGAGATGGGTTATTCCGGTTGAAGAAGTTGGTAATTTGTTCAACTTTGCTTTTCCAACCGCGATGGTTATGCCGGTTGAAGAAGTTGGTGATTTGTTCAACTTTGCTGTTCTAACCGAGATGGTTATTCCGGTTGAAAAAGTTGGTGATTTGTTCAACTTTGCTGTTCTAACCGAGATGGTTATTCCGGCTGAAGAAGTTGATGTTCAACCTAGTTATTCTCAACCGAGATGATTTACTCCGGTTGAAGGTGTTGATGTTTTGTTCAACACTCGGGTTCCAACCGAGCTGTTTATTCCGGTTGAAGGAGATGTTGTTTTGTTCAATTGTTATGAGCATAGAGATGTATTTTGCTCGGCTGAAGTGATGAAGACTCAAGACCGCGCAAACACTTAATGAAATCTCATTTTTTTTTCATTAATCAAAACGAAGTACAAAAGGTGGGGCCGACAACCTGGTTACATAAGTAAAGCAAAAAGCAAAGAAAAAAGAAACCTAAGCTAAGGGGGAGAGGTTGGTGAATTCGTCATCGGCTGCCTCCAAGTTGATAGTTGGAGAATGGTCTTGGGCACCGGGCTCAGTACGGCCGGGCTGCTCTTGTTCTTGGCGATCTTCTTCCTCGGTGTTTGCCTCAGCTTCTTCTTCGAGTCCTTCCTCGGCCTCAGCTTGCAACGCGCTGAAGACGTCGTTGGCGTATGGTATGAGGTAGGTCGGTAGGAAGACAGCCGACGAAGAGGCAAACACGTCGGTGTCGGGCCCTTGACCGAGCTGTTGGCAGGCAGACTTCCAACCCGCTTTGAAGTAAATGTCCTGGGTGGCGAAGACTTGTTTTTTGTAATTGTCCTCAGCCTCCTTGAAACCGGCATTGTTGGCATCTTCGCACTCCTTCTCCCTGGTCTTTTTGAGCGCGTCTAGCTCGGCCTGGAGCTCGTCTCTCTTCTTCTCGGCCTCTTCAAGCTGACCGAGCAACCTGTTATTGTCAGCGTTGGCCATTTGAAGTGAGGACTTTGCTCGGCCAAGCTCGGTTTGAAGGCTTTGCACTTGGCTGGCAGTGTCACTCGCCTTCTGCCGGAGTCGGTGGATTCGCTCCATGACTAAGTGTTACTTCTGAATAGCTTGCAAAGAGTAAGTTTAATCAGAGAGGAAACCGTGCAAACACTTGGTGAAAATTTCAGTAATAGATTGAGACTTACCCTGGCCATGGACTTGACAGACGACTTCACCAACCGGGTGTCAGGAACGTGGTCGCTGCCGACCACGTTGCTCGGTAGGAGAAGGGCCTTGGAAAGATCGTAGGCAAGCAGGTGCTCTTTGTCAGCCTTGATCGAAGCTGTCGCTGGGATGTCTTTACCGCGATGCTTTAGCTGTAGTCACCAGATTGGTGTTGGGTCCGCTGTGACGATGGGTTGCTCGGTGGTTTGCTCGGCACCCAGCTCGGCAGACGGGTCTGCGCGAGCTCTCTTCCCAGCCCAGCGAGTTTCTTGGCTTGGTTGCCCGGCGGCTGGTGATGCCAATGCAAACACGACGCCGCTGGATTGACCGGCAGCTGGAGAGCCGGTGATGACGCTCGGTATCTCGGCAGAAGTTGCGGTGAGCAGGTTTTTGATTCGGCTTCGTTTGGCCATCTCTTGTTCTTCTGTCAACCGGATTAGCGGAACGTCTGGCAGAGTTGGGTCTGGAGGAGGTGATGGAGCACGAAGAAAGTCTGTTACTTTGCTCCGGCGTGGAGCTGAATATCTGTAAGTCAGGGTGTAACCGAGCAGCTCGTTGCAATCCCGGTGACTGTAGCGGAGCACGGTCCTAATGGCTTCAACGTTGGGATATTGGTAATTGGCTTGCAAGGCTTGAATTGCTGCAAAGGAAACAAGAAAAATGGTTAAGTATAAAATATTGAAGAAAGGCACTTAACCGAGCAAGTTAGCGCGGCTTACTTGTAGAACTGAAGTTCTTGCTAATCACCCAGCCCGGTACGTCGGCTGTTTCGTAGTTGCCAGATACCCAGAAAAAGTCATCGTCGTGTAAGTCTTTGTTTGGGGTGCCGGTCACTAGTTTTTCTTTCCCCGGTCGAATTTTTAAATAATAGGCTAAGCCATCGCCGGTGTGTCCAAGGGTGTATTGTTGCAGTATCTCGGCTAAACCTAAGTTTGTGCCTAGCCGGTTATTTAGCTCGTGGATGCCGTTGATAATTCGGTAAGTGTTTGTTGATACTTGTGTTGGTGCAAGCCTAGTCCGGCGCAGAAATTCGGTCATCAGCGGGTTGACCGGGAAGCGGAGGCCTCCCTCGATGATAGACAGCACGGTGAAGGGGCACTGATCTAATCTGCCCCAGGGCGTTGTTTCAATTTCGGCGAGCTCAAGGTGGACGTCGGCCGGGATACCGTACTCCTCCCTGAACGCGGCCAGTGCAGCCGGAGTATCGACTAGGAAGCGGAATTTCCCCATGTATGGCTGGCCTAAGTTAGCTCGGCTGAGGAGGTTTGGCACTGACTGGTGAGTTATGGCTGCTCGGTCTTTGAGAGCCCGGTAATGGTCTGTGGTCCCCTTGGACTCTGCAGGAAAAAGGGTGTCAAGTGTAAGAGGGAGCGCGGTCGCGCAAAACGAGCTTGACTTTAGCTCGGTCATGGATTGTGCCAAACCACCTCGGTCGTAAAGGTTAGCCAAGTAGCTCGGTCGCTCAAGCGGACCAGATGTTAGCCCGGTCGAGCGGCCAAGTCCTTTGTCTACCCCGTTTCTACTAAGGTTTGGACAAACAGGTTATTAGCTCGGTCTAAGTGATTTTTTGGATCAAAAGATGACCTGGAGCCCGGTCCGCCCCAGATTTTCGTTGTTCATCAGAGAAAATGAAGAACACCAGGAACAGTAGAGGGTTTGGGATGATTTTTAATGCCTATGTCCTAAAAACTACGTTTTAAGTGCCCTAATGTATGAGACATCAAAGGAAATAACAACAAAAGAGGAGTTGAAGGACTTACCAGTGAAGGGCAGCGACTTCTTCTTTGAACACGAGCTCAAGAATGGTGAGAGAGGAAGGGCAGCAGCTCTGGGACGCTTGAGATGGAAGATGGTCAGTAAGAATGAAACAGAGAGAGACGGGGCACGTATATAGCCCCAAATGTCGCCCAAATTCGAATTTCATGCGACGGCTGAGTTGGCTGCTCGAGGACCAATGGGAGATTGACACGTGTCCCTATTAATGACTGTGTCAGAATTGAAGAGACAGGAAAGTTAGATGAGGCGTCGACCGGGCAAGTCGAAGAGTTGGGGAGGCGAATCGAGGAGTCGACTGGGCAAGTTTTGAAAACAGGCATGTCAACTTGCCCGATTACCGATTAGTAAACCGAGGACCAAGGAGGTGTTACCTCGGTCGGAATAGTGTAATCCCAGTCACGCTTACGCGGACGGAATTAAGGGGCAATTGAGAGGGAGAATTATGAGCCGGAGATGGGCCGAGATACAGGCTGAGCGAGTTGGAGGCCTAATGGTGCGTTGGGTCGGGATAACTTGGATTTGCCTGGAGTTGGGGCTGCTCAGCCATGGACCGAGCTACTTGGATCTGCACAAGTGGTAACCGTGCAACTTGCGTTGCTCGGTCAAAGGCACGCACCGATAGCTCGACCGAGAAGCATGTGCCAGAAGCGTGGCAGGAATTCCTTTGGTTGAGCGGCATGATCAATCTCAAGCTCGGCTTTGCCGGAATGCGACCGAGCACGGCTGGAAGGGAGCTCGGTTCTTGGAGCACTTGGGCATGTAGCACGGCATGGCCCTTGACAGCCGAGGAGGCGCAACCCGGCTGCCGAGCTCCCAGTAGAGTGGGCAGGCAGTTGGGTTAGGTGATGTTCAGCAAGATTTGTGCTGACAGATGGGATAGCATTACCACGTGTCGAGAGATCACTGGGAGTAGATTTGGGGCGCAGAGGGTATATTAGCATGTCTGTGCCCCCCATACAAGACGGATAAACATTTGGAGAGACATACACTAAACACTCAACACTCTCCCTTCTCTCTATCTATCCCCTGTGTGTGTGTTCTAACTTGATCGTCGGAGGGGTTTTCTGGCCACACACCGCCGGGCAGCTCACCGCCGTTGTGCTCGCAGGTCGATCGAACAGACAGGAGCTTGGAAGAAAGGAGTACGGGCTCGCCTGAATATTTGCTCCCCGTACAGTACCTATAAATGGCTAAAAACACAAATTATGTTTTCATTTTTATATATTTGTACATATATATGTATGTAAAACTAAGATGAGAGTACGTTTTGATATGACAAATTTTTTTTTTTTTTTTGAAAACTCTCTCTCTCCTTAAATTGGAGGGAAACTTCAATTTGCAATAATGCATTTTTTATCAGAGATTTGTTACATATTTTTTTATTTGCAATCTGTTTTTATTAACTGTTGGCTGTGTATTTAAATTTTACTTTACATTTAAAATTGTAATTGTATGTTTAAAAATGTTACCATAATGTTTTTTAGCTCATTAAAACACTAAATACTGCAACGATTTGTTAATACAAAAAATTGGTTGATTCTTCAAATTTTGTTGTACTATATATAATTTTTTCGAAATTATGAAAATTACATGACCACAAAAGAAATATGTGTGATTTTTTTTTGCTACAATTATGAAAATTAGAACCAAATTTTGTACTGAACATTTATAACCGAAATTCACACTTACGCGTACAAATAACTTACTAAGTCAATGCAATCATTCATACAATATTTGGGGCACAAACATCAAGAAGGGTGATTAGATATATCCATGTGTTCGACTGTAACACATAATTGAAGCAAACATCACGTAACAGTATATGTCATAGGTCTTACATAATTTCAACCACAAAAGATGATACAAGTTAAAAATACAAGTGACAAGTTTAACGTGGTACTGTGGATAAACCCTATGGTTGTTCCACATTGCTATCGCAATTCATCACGAAGTTGAACCATTTCGTTCATGACTTCATCTATAGTATTGGAATTTCCTGCCGTAGGAGTTGCAGGTGCTGCTTGCCTCATATGTGCATTACCACGCCTATTAAACCATGGATCATTTGTGGAGTGCATAAGAATCCAGTTGTGACAAGCACAACATGTTGTAACTATTGTGCCTTGTCGCACTTGCATGTAGTTCAGCATAAATTTCAATATAGGAAAACTATTCTTCAACACCCCAAAGCATCGTTCTATCACATTTCTTAGCGATGAATGCTAATAATTAAACAATTCTTTGTACCCATTTGGACGACGTTGACGTCCACGAAATTGGTCCAAGTGATAGCGTTCTCAATGATATGCTGTGAGGAATCCCGTCATATTTGTGAAACCCGCATTAACCAAGTAATACGTACCTACATCAGAATGTCACATTAACAAAAGTTTATTATAAACTATTTTGAAGTAATGCTTAGGAAGCGTCGTGAGTGTGCAGAAGCAAAAGCCTTACCCGTAGGAGGGAGCAGGAAGGATTCATCGGGACATGTAAGCGCATCAGATAACACTTGTGAATCAGTTGCATTACCTTTCCAACCGGGATAAACAAAAGTAAATTTCATGTCAAATGAGCATGCTGCAAGAACGTTTTGTGTTATTGCAACCTTCTTACCATGATATGCAGTTCTCTTTGTAGCAAGTGCATGGGCCGCAATGTGCATACCATCAATTGCCCCAATACAGTCCTACATTACGCAAATATGATAATTATTACACTTGTCTACACCCGAATTTGAAATAATACTCGTCATAAACTTGCAAACAAACAAGGATGTCTGAAACTAACCTTAAACCATGGGTAACGCTTCGAGTTATTTTGAATTTCAAGAGAAATGACATTCAGGGTCAGGAGGTTCGATGATAAGGACGGCAAGACGACACAATGCTCTCATCATAATTTTGAAATGTCGATGAATAGGTTTCGTTGAGTGTTGAAAACGATCAGCCGCAAGTCTATATTGTTCACTATGTCCACATATATATAAAAATATAGCGAGTGATTGCTCCATAGATAACCTGTTCTTGTCTGCCTTTATGAATACTCTGTGTTTCAATTCAGCACAAAAGGACCTGAACGTTGGCGCATCCATCCGCAAGATCTCCCGAATTGTGCGCAGATGACCATTCAAGAAATGTTGAGTGTACATTTCTCCAGTGTACGGACATGTCCGTTGGGGTTGCTTCCTCGGAATTCCATTGGTTGATTCGAATATCTGGCATACCATGGCAAAGTCCACGTCATCGTCGTCTGATGCAATAAATGACGACCTCAACTGCTCTGCACTACTGTCTTCACTGTCCTTGCTATCAGCGCTGTCAGGATTGTCCTCGCTGTCTTTGCTGTCCTCGCTCTCCACACTTTCCTCACTTGAATCCATTTCCACCGTGATGTTGTCGTAGTCGAGAAATTCATTTGCTTGATTGTTCATTGCGACATCCATATCAAACAGATTTGTTGAGTTACCTGGGCCCATTTCTGTAAGTAAAAAGTAAGTAAAATGAAAATGAAAATGAAAATCTAATTCACATTGACACGAGAAAAAGGTTCAATTAATTGTCTGATACATAAATCCATAACATTATAATACTAACTTGGAAATAATATAAATCCATAATATTATATGACGGCCTGATACATAAATCCATAACATTATAATACTAACTTCGAAACAAAAATACAAACCCTTTTTAATAGTAGATTAGATTGAAAATATGTTTCAAATTTGAGTCAAGATCCCCTAGAGTGTTACCAAAAAAACAAAAAACAAACAAGAAAAAAACTAACACACAAAATCCTTAATGATAACCAATGGCCCAAAATGGAATTGTTGGATACTATCAGCCAAGGCCAGTGGCTCAAAAGTGGAGAGCTAAGAGGCAATTTCCGAATTGGAACAAACATCTCTCTTCAAATTCTTTCTAATTTTCCACATATTTTCACTTGGATTTTGTTCCCTTTCTATTCGTTTCCACATCACAAATAGAACAACATTGTGAAAACTCCCACAAGCAGGGCAGACAAAGACTTCAGAAACCAAATGTTTACAATAAATAATTTTTAAAAAGAAATGCTCATTAAATACTTAACCTCAATACCAATTAGAACAATACATATACTTACCTATTCAAAGTTTAGGTAGTTGATTGGCGTACACAGTAACACGTCCGCGGGGGACCTCGCTATAGTTCGGACTCTCCTTTTTGTTGCGGTTCTCAATCTGAACCAAAGAGTCCAAATCCGGCAAATCGTTTGAGAAAACTGATTTTTGAAAAAAGTAGTGCCAAACATGGACTGCTTTGCCAGATACAGAGTCGCCACCTAAATATTTTAAAATGGGAAATTTAGGAAACCCTGACTCGGTGCCGAAGGCCACATGTCCGTCATCACCAAAGTGGTCTTGGCTCGGGAGCTTGGGTACGATCGGGGAAGGTCAGCTATGAGCACCCCCTTTCGCCCGGTCCGAAGACCGGCCTCTACTAACCGTGATATCCGTTTTTGAAAACTTTATGCGCTCTTATTCCGGTTATTTAACCTAGAATTACTACGTGATGCGCACAACACAAAAGTATAGACTAGATCGCCTAACTTGGAAATAAACATTGCATATCCGTTTTATCTCGAAAAACGTGTTAGATTTTGCTACTCGCAAGTAGGCTAAAATACGGATTTCAATGAGTTGTTCTAACTCAGGCAATCCAACCTTCACCCACAGGCATTCAAGCAGTTTATAACACATAATCATTTAGCCGCATGGCAATCATACTGTCATGGTAACATTGACACGCATGTGGTATGCTAAAGCGTAAAACTTACATCGTACTCCGTGCCAAAACAATAACCCGGTTAGCAAACATGCGTGACCTAGTTCATGTTAAGTGGCTAATGCAACACAGGCATAGATGCAATCTAGAGTAGGCTCGGCTAACCCTAAACATGGCATGTGAAATGCGCGAGTAGCACGTATTCAATTTGGAATTGAAAATTGCAATGCAGTTTGTATGATGTACCGAGCCCGGTGCATGTAAACAAATGCATGAATGCACGCATGCGTAGCATAAGGTATGCTAAAATAGACGTGCCCTAATCTACCATTGTAAGCAGGTAAATAAAAAGGAGAAAGAAATGGGGGTTGGAAGACATACACCCACGCACACACACTTATTACAATTATACCCTCACACAGAGGGACCGAATAAATATTACAGTCCGAATAATAAATAAATTAATTATTACAGAAATTTCTATTTACTTAATAAATTAAATGTAGAATAGGAAAGGCCGCAGCCCCGCCTCGGGATGCGCGAATGATGCATGCTCGATTCCCACTCGCCTGGAAAACCCGTGCCATAGCACTGCTGCCTCTGTTTTTACTGCCCTGTCTCTCCAAAAATTACCTGAGTCCCAGAATGCCTTCCAAATGAACTGTAGTGCACCACCGGCTAGAGGAAATGACCACCGGCCGCTTAAATTTACCACCGGCTGCTCTGGAGGATATCGGCTGAAAATATAGTGCCGGTCGGCACATTATACTGCCGGTCGGCAGAAAGTTCCTGCAGGGGACAGTTTGACAGCAGCAGCAAACCAGCAATGCATGGCATGGGTTTTTAGGCATATGTATGCACGGCCATTGCCTCCTATCATGTTTGGGAACTCAAGGAAGCATGACCCTCGACCCCCGGGCCACCAACCACGCATTTCAATGCATGATGGCCCAAGAAGCCAAAGTGTGCAACTTCAATGTGGAATGAAATGCACATAAACAAACAAAGAGCTCAACCTCTATCATACTCAATTCAAGAGGTAAAACATGCATGTCAAATGCAACCTAAGCCTGCAATCTAACATGCAATATGAACATGCAAGTATATAAACATGCTAGGTACACAACCTAAGCAACACATACAAAGTAAGCATGCTACAACACATGAGGGAATGGACTTAAACTAGATTAGGCAGCCTCAAACAAGCCTAAAACAGTGGCCATAAGATGAAAATGAGGCGCCTCGAAATGTGTGCACACGGGCACGCAAACCGAGGCAATGGCATAAAGGCATGAAATGGCATGGCAAACGATATGCAAACATGCTAATGGGATTTCAGCACTGAAATGTGGGGGAAAACAGTCCCGAATCATGGCCAAAGTACATCCGATGCACGGAATAGTCCCGAAACATGAATTTTGGCACCCGAAATGGCCTATAGCTATGCCAAACGTGCAAGATATGAACATGAAGTATGAAGACAGCAGCTAGACAGTCCCAAAACAAGCATTTTTCAGTTTATTACATGGCCACAAAAACACATACAAGTATGGGAAAAATCCTACGCAAGGAAAGGGCCACAAGGAGGGCAAAGAGATAACCGATACATGGAGGCTCCAAACAAGTGAGGGCCCTTCTACAATGTTGTAGAGGGACTCAAAATATGGCTATTTAAAGCAGATGGCCGAGCCAAAATCAGTATACAAATAGGCTCAAAATGTCATGCAAAACAAGGGCAGAATGAGGCCACAACATGAGGTATATAAAGGGTGCATCAAACAGTCAAAGACCCTTCATGAGACATGTAGAGGGGGTCAAAATAAGACACTTTTCAGGCCTGTTGAAGACCCAAAAACGGAAGCATGGTAGGCTAACAAAGCATGCACGATTACGGTAAATAGAAGAGATTATGAAACAAGTGCAAGATAGAGTTACCAAACATGGTTGAGCCCTTCTTCAATGTTGAAGAAGGGCTCAAAATAAGCCTACTTATAGTTTATTACATGCTCAAAAACAGGTTATACACCAGCCAAATATACTATGCAAGAATCATGGCATACAAGGAGGTAAAGAGATAGGTGCTAGATGCTATCACCAAACAGCAAGGGGTCCTCAATCAAACATGAAGAGGACCCCAAAATAAGACTATTTGAAGTTTGGGTCGGAGCCCAAAAGTGCTTGCAAGCAAGGCTTAGATATGGATCAAGAAAAGGCTAGAAAATGGAGAATGAGAACTCACCCTTGAAGACTAACTCTTGGCTGCCCTTTAGGACTGAAAATGGTGCCTCCTAGCTGCTGGAAAGCCCCTCAAGTCGCTGGAAATGGAATAGGGGTGGTGGTGCTTGGTGGTGATGAAGAAATGGCCCAAGAACAAGGGTGTTTGGAGGTGGAATGAGAGAGATATATTGAGAGATGGAGGGATGTATATGTATATATCAGATATACATATATTTCTCTGGTTTTTTGTTCCAAAGTCTCCAACCCTAGACAAAGGAGAAGAGAAGAGCTTATATAGGCCAAGTATAAGCTCTTAACTTAATGGCTAAGCAAATGGAAAGGGTCAAAGGGGCAAAGGGGGTTCAAAAGGAGGGGTGCAAGGCTTCTAGGAGAAGCTAATACAGCTGGCCAAGCTTCTCCAAGAAGCTTGGCCAAAGGGTTCAAGCTTCTAGAAGCTTTAAGGGGTTCAAAGGTGCAAAAGGGGTAAGTGATAGCTGCGGGTCTCAGATGGCCGAGAGCCCTTCAACAAAGTTGAAGAGGGGCTCAAAATAAGAAACTTTGTAGTTTACGACCAAGCCCAAAACAGCCCACAAGTACGCCTAAAATGCCGTGTAAAAATAGGCCCAAAAAGAGGTAAAGAAGCAAGTGACAGATGGAGATGTCAAACAGTAAAAGGTCCTTAATCAAACATGAAAAGGACCTCAAAATATGACTATCTCAAGTTCGGGTCGGAGCCCAAAAATGTAGAACGAAGGTTCGGGAGCCGAAACACGCAGTTCGGGGCCCCGAAAGTAGGCTGTTAGGCTCCGGCAGTGGTGTCCGACCACGAAGTTGGTCTCTCGGACCACAGTGTCCTCGAAAGGGAGTAAATAAGATACATGCCAAAAACCGGGGCAAACGGAGGTGGTTAGGCGGTCCCGAACCGAGGCACACGGCCTGACGGCTTCGAAAACCGGGAACCGGGCTCCGAAATGGGCAAAATGGCCTATGGCCACGAAATGTAGCCTACGGCCATTGAGAGATGATCTACGAGACCTCCCCCTCCCTTCAGGAAGAGAAAACAGAGAAAACCGAGCTTGGTTCGCAAACCGAGACAAAGCACAAAAGAGTCCGGAAGTCCGGAGGCAAGGCTCGTAGCCGGGACTCCGCAACCTCAGAACGAGCACAATATGCAACATCACCAAGTGCTCAATTGATGACGTCTGAGTCTTAAGGTCGGTCAAAAATGGGGTGTCTACATACACCTATTGACCCCTTTAAGTGGAGGCATTGCATTGTTTCAACAATCGAAGTGTTATACCCAATGGCATTGCATCAGCAACTAACAAGGAAAGCTAATAGCACAAATTAAGATTTACAATATCTCAGAATCTAGTCCCAATAGTTAACCAAATTAATATTTAAAATTTATGACCAAACCAGAAAGTAATGGTGGAACAGCTCCACATCAAAGACACAAACATAAACTCAAACAAATCCCAAATGCATATTAAGTCGAACAATATCATACACAAAAGTATCTAATGATGTCAAATATCTAAAGAATGGTCAAATTCCCTCAGTAATGAATTGTCTAGAGATATAACCTAAAAAAGCTACATATTAAGCAGACGGAAAATTATCCGATGATCTCAAATCTATAAACTGGCCAAATTCCTCGGTAACACAATTCAATGTATGCCACAACACTGAATAATAAAAACTCAATGATTCAGCAGCTTGGTAAGCTTGCCACATCATCATGTGTAAGCTCACTGATTTGCCTAAAAGCATCAGGCATACAAAATCCCAGCATTAGTCTATCTGTGAGATGGTCAAGCAACACTATATAATTTTTGTTAAGCATAAGTAATTGTAGCAAGCAAACATGTTAAGGGTGTGAATAGTAGAGACTTCTTTGCTCAACCTCATTGGTCGACAATTCATTGCACAAAGTTCTTAACAGTCCCAAACTTGAATATGAAAAATGTCTCTAATGTTCTGGTCATGACAGACAAACTCATAATTTGGTACAGCCTCCAAGTTCTTTACATAGCCAGAGTGTACAGATGAAATACATGGATTAAAAAAAAAATTAAGAGTTGATTTTTAATGTTTTAGTTGCATACATTGACTTCGACCAAACTGGATGCTTAACAAAAGAAAATTGCATCCTTTGTCAAACTTAATTCCTAAGCGAGCTTACGAACCCAATGCATCTTCATGTTAGGTAGCATCTTAATGAACATTCTTCTCGATGCTTTATGGCAGAAACTCTCACACGCCTTAACATATTGGTCGGGAGTGATTCCGTCCATTATTGCCAAACAATCCATACATGCATCAATGAAGTATTGTTTCTTCTCGGCCTGACTCGCTTCAACCATTTTGTTCTGGCGCGCGTAAAATTCTTTTTTTGCAAGGTTCGTGCCAATCCATGTATCAAGTGCCAAATCAAGGTGTGCACCCTTTCACCCACTATCATTGCCACTACTCCCTGTAGACGTGCCCGAACGTCCCGGGAGAAAATCCCACGTTTTGTTCATCTTGGGCTTACTACAGTTTGGACTCAAAGTCACGGTCCTGTATCTAATCTCACGGAGTGCAATGCAAGACCAATGAATCATCAAAGAGTCCAAACATGGACTGCTTTGCCAGATACAGAGTCACCACCTAAATATTTTATCTTGGGAAATTTAGGAAACCCTGACTTGTTGCCTAAGGCCACGTGTCCGTCATCACCAAAGTTGCCTCGGCTCGAGAACTTAGGTACGATTGGGGAAGGTCACTTTGTGAGCACCCCCGCTCACCCGATCAAAGATCGGCCTCTACTAACCATGATATCGAGTTTTGAAAACATTATGTGCTCTTATTCCGGTTTATTAGCCTAGAATTACTATGTGATGCGCGCAGCATACAAGTATAGACTGGATCGCCTGAGTTGGAACAAAACATTTCATGTTTGTTTTTGAAAGCGGTTTGTTACTCGCAAGTAGGCTAAAATACGGATTTTTCCACCCTCAAGTGGGCTTAGAAAACATGGTGATTTGCCACTATCTAGTGGGCTTAAAACTCGCAATCAACAAATTGTTCCAATTCAGATAATCCAACCTCCACCCACAGGCATTCAGGCAGTTATATCACATAAGCAAATAGCCTCATGGTAAGCATGCTATCATGGCAGTCACTCACATGCATGCAAGGATACTAAAGCATGAACACTTACCGAGTACTCTGAGCCAAAGAAAGAAGCTAATTAGAAATTATGCATGAATCCTAACTATGTTGAGATGCCTAATGCAACACCTACAAGAATGCAACTAAGACAGGCTCGGCTATTCTAAAATGGCATATGATGATGCTACAGCTAACACGTATTCAACTTAAAATTGAAATACAATGCAGTTAGTATGATGCGCCGAGCCCGGTGCATGCAAGACAGATGAATGGATGCAAACATGCGAGCATAAGTATGCTAATTGAAACATGCCCTAAACTAACCATCATAAGCTGGTAAATAAAAGGGAGAAAGATGTGGGGTTGGAAGACATACATCACACACACGCACACTTATTACACAATTGCCCTCGTTAGGAGGGTCCGAATAAATAATACAATCCGAATAAATAATTAACTACTTTAGCTAATTAAATATTACAAAACCCTAATTAATTAACAAATTAACTAGGAAAGCGAATAAACTAGCATGCAAGCTATAAAATGGACTGCCTTAGCTCTTGTTCCGAATGATGAAAGATGCATGCGTGCTCGGGTCGCTTTGTCGGGAAATTCCTTGCGATGCCCCGATTTGCCTCTGTTTTGCAATTGGTCCTAGAACACTGTACAAAACTTCCGAAGGTTGCTGACTAGTTTTTGCTGCTGGATTCCGATTTGCTGCAATAGAGAGCAAGAAAGGGGTATGGCAAAGTATTTTCAACACATGTGTGCATGACCACTCTCCCTGTCATTGCACAAGCTCTAGGGAGTGTAGACCTCGATCCTCGTGCCACCAATCACGCATCTCGATGCATGATGGCCGAGGAGTCGAATTGCACGACTCAATGTGAAATGAATGCATATATAAGCATAACAAGGCCTAAACTCCATCATGGGTAATCCGGAGTGTCGGTGATTGGGAATTGAGACATGTTTCGTCACTTGGAGTACGAAATGTCCCTCATTTCCCGTGTTTGGACTAACCCTACTCCAAACACAATGCAATGAGATGGCATACACAATGTGACTAACATGCAACCCTAAATGCAATGCAACCGAATCATGCTGGCATGCGAGGGATGATATGCAAACATGCAACTAGCATACGCAATGCTATGAACTGAGAATGGCATACTCAATGCACACGAACTATATGGCATACGCAATGCAATATGGACTTAAACTAAAGTGAGTAGACCTCAGCCCCACTCAAATCAGTGGCCATACATGAAAATGAGACAACCGAAATACATGCAAACATATACGAATACAAAGGACCGATCCTAAGGCACAACATGCAACTCTAACTAAGCATGACAAAGGATGAAATATGGCATGGAAACACACATTCTCCAGCTCTGAAACATGATGCACAATGGTCCCGAATCATGCAAACACTTCACACAATGCATGCTAGATGGCACAATTACCGAAACTAGTGAAGCGGATTACACTAGAGGTACACAAAGTGATGCACAAATGGCAAGACCAGCCCCAAACACACCCTAGGCAGGTCCAAGATAGTGGGAAAATGGCCTAAAATGATGGCTCAAAATGCATTCAAACGAAGCCCATGCAATGGTCGGTAAATGAGGCATACAAGCCCGGCTGTCTAATGGACTTAAAGAGTGGAAATCATGGGAATATGACATACATATAAGCTCTGAAATATGATGTGCAATGACCCCAAAACATGAAAACACCTCAGTATATGCATGCGATGGACCTCAAAACTCAAAGTTAAGCATGGATATTGAACTACAGGCATGCAAAAAAAACATCATTCGACCATGAGACCCAAAAACAGAGCTAAGGCAGTCCAAAACATGCACAAAATCAGTTTAAGGCATGGCCAAAATATGCTAGAAAAGGCGGCCAAAACATCATGCAAAATAAGCTAGTGAACCATGATTTGCACTACAACTATATGAAGCACATGAGAGGTCACCAAACCAACCAAAAACAGAAGTATGCCATGCCAAAATATGACCAAAAACCCACTGAAACTCAGTTAATGCATGCAAGAATGATATGTTCCTTTGAAAGGCCAATAAGAGGGTTATTCAACACATGCATGATGGACATACAAAAAGGAAAAACCACCTTTGGACAGAGGTTATGATGGCCCTAAAACTCACTGAAAAGGGCCTGAAATGAGCCTAGGAAGCATGCAAGTAAAGGCCCCTTTGAAAGGCCTTGAAGAGGATTACTCTACACATGCACAATAGACAATCAACATGGCAAAAAGGGCTCTGGACAGAGCCTATGCAGGTCACAAAACTCACAAAAAGTGGCCTGAAACATGGCTTGAAAACATGCAAATAGGGGCTCCTTTGAAAGGCCAAGAAAGCTAGTAAACAAAACAAGGGGTCAGAGGATCACCCCTCTCTGATTTTGATGTTCAAAAACACATAATAACCATTGAAAATCCGCTGGATTTCAGTGGTCAAAAGGGCCAACAAAGCTCACAACAAAGGCCCTAATGCATGGCCTAAAACAAGAGGAAATGAAGCATGCAAGGGGGTAGATGACCTCCAACAGAAAAATAGTCTTAAACAAAAATGTTTAGAAGCTCAAAACAAGACTTTTTTAGTTTATGACAAAGCCTAAATATGCTTGAAAATGGAGCTAAGATGTGAAGCAAAACAATGCTTAAAAAGGGGGAATGAGTGTTACCCTTGTAGAGAAGACCTCCAGCAGCTTCTGGATCAAAGTAGGAACTCTTCAACCTCTGAAAATGAGCTCCAAGGTGTTTAGGTTGATAGTGGAGGTGTTGTGCTTGGAGGTGTAGTGCAAAGGGTCCAAGAACTATGGACTTTTGAAGCTTGAAGTAAAGAGATATGGAGGGAAGTGTATAAGCTTTAGACACAAAAATCTCAACCTTGTAATGGAAGATGACCCCTTCCTTTATAGAGGAGAGGGGCTAAAGCTTATCTTAGAAGCTTAAAACCAAGCTCAAAGATCCTCCATACAAGTGTATGGAGGATCATTTCTGAGGCTTTCAGCTGGCACAGCTGGCTAACACTCAGTGAGACAAAAAGCAGGAAGCTGGCCGACCAAGTCAGGTGGTCGGCCTACCCATATTGGTGGTCTCCCAGGTGAATGCAGCTCAGTGGTGGTATGGGAGACCAGAAATTGTGGCTCAAAAGGGTCAAGCAAAAAAGGTGGTTGGCCTACCAAGATCGGTGGTCTCCCAAGTGAATGCAACTCAGTGGTGGTATGGGAGACCAGAAATTGTGGCCCAAAAACGAGGGAGACCAGCTCTCTAACAAGAAAACCGGGTGGCGAAGAGAAAGGTGGTCTCTAAGAAGAAAAAGTGGTCTCCCACCATAGTACCACCTTCCTAACAAAGAAACTAGGGTCCATGGCAAAAATGAACCGACACCGATGCAAAACGAAGGTTTGGGGGCCAAAACGCGCAGCTGGGTGCCCCGAAAACAGGCTGTTAGGCACCGGAGGTGGCGTGCGACCACAAAGGTGGTCTCCCGGGCCACAGTGTCCCTCTAGGGAGAGGGAACAAGGTGTGTGCCAAAAATCAAAGCAAATGGAGGTAGTTAAGCGGTCCCGAACCGAGGCACACGGCCGACGCTCCGAAAATTGGAAACTGGTCTCCAAACGGGAAAAATGGCCTACGACCACGAAACGTAGCCTACGGCCACTGAGAGATGGTCTACGAGACCTCTCCCTGCCTTCAGGAAGATAAACAGAGAAAACAGGACCTGGTTCGCAAACCGAGGCAAGGCACGAAAAGGTTCCGAAGCCCGGAGGCAAGGCTCTCAGCCGAGACTTTGTAACCTCAGAACAAACACAAAATGCGCAATCATCGAGCGCTCAATCGATGACGTCTGAGTCTTAAGGTCGGTTAAAAATAGGGTGTCTACACTCCCACCTACCTTCGGGTCATTATCTCCCTTAATATCGTCACCAACAGGGATAAAATTAGTATTTAAGTTGATACCAACACCAAAGAATGCACTTTGGATATCCCTTTCTTCATCATAGGTTGAGGGTCCTTGGGTTGAAGCACGGGCAAGTTCGCCAATGGCTTGGAAGTTTGCAAAGAGGACATCTAACAAGTCAATGTGGTCTAGACCCTTTTTCCTAAACACTTTAGCTTTGGGATGTGCCTACAAAAATAAGACAATCAAAGATGTGGTAAGTAAGTCACTTGACAGTTAACGTACTGCAGTACGAAGGTTGTACTCAAATCTAAAGTGGTGGTAGTTACCTTAACATATTGATCCCAGACATTATCCGGGGCTACGAACATTTTCCTTTGGTCATCCCAGCTGAACCCCGTATGGTTCTTTACTTTCACAAATGTATTGTAAGCTTGCCTGATGCGGTGGTGCTTTTGTTTCAAACAGTTAACTGTGTATCTAACTTTGAACTGATTGTACAGCTCATCGTCAATCTGACTCTAATTTCTTGTGGTGAAAGAGTTTTTTTTGGTTAACGAAGGGTCTTGCTTCACATCTTCGACCATCAGTTGTATGAAGGCCAACTCAATCCTGCTTGGCCATAACCTCAGGTGTTGTGCATCCTCAACAAACCTCTCACTATCCATCTATGAAATACACGTATTGCACATGTGAAGTAAGTCATGGGTTTACTTAAGTGATGAGTTCTAACTTTTTAGAAATAGCAAGTTACAACTTCGAACAGAAATGTCAAGCGAGTTGTTTATCCAAGGAAAAAAAAAAGGAACATGTTTGTACAATTACAATTGTAGAGTACTACATGGATAAAAGTTTTTTGTCGTTTGCAACAGTAGTGATATGTTGCACATGGCAACTAATTTCATAGCATAAGTTGCAACTATCCAAACCAAATTTAATAGACATGTCTAACATTTATACGGGTATTTCGTATGCGTAAACAAGTAGGTTTGGTAGAATGTAATATTTTGTGTACAAAAAAAATAAAATAAAATCGATGAATAGAGTAAGCTTTTTCGAATGCATTCATGTTTCACTAAACAATGCATGTAACACATTTACAAAATTTAGCGGAGTAATATTTACCTCCACATCGTTTTCACCACAATAAGATGCAATAGAGTCCAATGTGTGTCTTTTGCTTCGTCTTGAAAGCTTCTTCAGTAAATGGGGGTCCTCGTAAATGAACTGTACAGTGCACTTTAGTAAATGAGGGTCCTCGTGTTCATTGTTGTTCAGTAGATGGACGATAACATTATGATATGAATGAACTATATTCAACGACTATGTTGTCAAAAAATACATAGAATACGCAACTTTTGGTACAGAGGAGGTCGAATCGAACACAAGAAATTGACGGTGTCGCTACATCAACAACGATGACAACAAGAAAAGTAAAGAAATAAGTACAACTTCCTGTTGGAGGAGAGAAAACTGTAAAGAAATAAGAATCATGTTTTCTATGCTCTTTTGGCTGGTTTATCAACATATTATGAGAAATGGAATTTAGTAAATCAGAATCGAAGTCAATAACAGTAACCATAAAATCCAAATGATGTGTTTGAAATAAAGTCTTGGCCAAAACAAGTTCCAAAAACACAATATGAGATGTACTATATTCGGTAGGGAATTCACACACATTTTTGTATCCAAATTCATGATTCAAATACACCATAAGACAAAATAATGCTGTTTACCAGATCTGCTACATATTTAGAGGGTGCAGAACACAACGAAAAACAGCTGGTTGGTTTAAGGAAATCAAGAAAGGCCAAAATTCAATTTTTATCTTTTTTTTTTTTTTGCTCAACTATATGATACTAAGTGACATCACAGTACTCATAAAAATGATCTGTAAGGCAATTAAGGTGGCTCTCCTCTATTTTTTGCTTGATGTGAATCATATTCCTTAGCAGTCACACCTTTTCATTCACAGTTTTGTTTGGATTGTTTTTTGTGAAGACATAAGTAAGTATGAGATAGTTTTAGATAACCCAAAAATAAGAGTTAGGTTCGAAAAAAGGGGGGGAAACCAGTAATTGAATTTATGTGTAAGTGAATTTTGCATGCTTTATTTCATCAAGAAAATTAGTGAGAATTTACTAGATTGACAGTAAATGCTGTATAAACAAGTTTTATAAAATCCATTTTGTGGTGGGCTTGTGTTCTTGATATTTTAGTAAGTTGTACTAAAAACTTGCTCAAGTCCCAAATTTATACACCAAACCAAAAAAATGTACCCAAAATTTTTTTTTCTTTGATTTAAAAATGAAGGACTTAAATAGCGATTTTGAAACCATAGTTGGGAAAGGGAAACTGTGACCACATTGGAATATGATTAAGCTAATTTTCCAAATGAAAAGTAGAAAATTTGTGCTTAGTATGTCCGAAATGTGGAGCTTACATTTTGAAATCGAAGCCAGTTACCAGTGGCTTCAAAAATTTCTTTTGGTTTCAAATGATGAAATTAATTTCCGAAATCAAAGCAGCGGACTGATTTCTATGCTGAAAGGGATTTTCAGATTAAACTAGGGATTTGGTGTATAAATCAAACCACATCAGTTTTAAGTTAATCTACAAACTTCAGTTTCAAGATTCAAGTCTGATTTTGGACCAACTGCTACCATAAAGAACAGATTTGCTGGACAAAATTTCATTTCTTACAAATTTATTGGAAGAATAAAAATAAAAATCAAAAGTGGAAATGGAGATGAAATGAAAACATGATGAACCACAATCCAAATGACTAACCTCTTCGTCGTTTGATCTTCATCACCCTCAGCTCAAATTGACCACACTTGAACAGCGTCTTTGTCGGTGGCCGTTGTCGTTGCTCCGATGTTGCCGACATTGGCATATCAACGGAAGCCAACTGCAAAAAGGGTTTGGTAAAGGTAATAAACGAGCAAGGCAGAGGCTGTTAGGAGTACATAAGTAGACTGTACTAATGCCTAGCTTCTTTACATCACGTGAAGAATCAAATCCTGAAAATATCATTTTTTGAAAACGAAACTCATTTTTCAAAATAACCAAACAGTAGGAATGGTAACGGGGCGGGACGGGGCCAGGGACTACACTTCCCGTCCCCGATCCCCGAAGCTACAAAATTTTCCGTCTCCGGCCCCGATCCTCGGCGGGGAACCCATCCACCCCTCCGCCTTCTAACAGGGATCGAGTTTCCCCGACCTTGAATAATCCTCGTACAAAACCACAACAATCAACAAAGAAAATGAAGAGTAGAGAGGGGAGAGAGATGAGAGAAGAGAGAAGAGAGAACCACAGATCTGTTTAAAAAAATCATAGATCTGTTCAAAACAACAGATCTGTCAAAACCCTAACAGAAAAAATTAAGATATGTTCAACAGATAAAACCCTAAAAACAAATCAGATCTGAATCCATATATATATATAAGTTGATTAAGGTTTTTCAAAAAAAAATCATCTATCTGTTCAAAAAAACCACAAAACAGAAGTGAATGAGGACGACAATCGGTGGTGCTGCGGTGGAAGGAGTGTTGTGCAACGGATGATGGCGATTGGTAGTGTGCAACGACGTTGGTGGTGAGATCGGTGGTGTGTGACGACGGCGGTAGCAGGATCGGTGGTGTGCGACGACGGTGGTAACGAGAGAGAGAGAGAGAGAGAGAGAGAGAGAGAGAGAGAGAGAGAGAGAGACGCTGAGAGAAAGGAGATTGCTGGCGGCGAGTGAAGAAAATCGGCTGCGGAGGAGAGTGGCGAGTGAAGATCGGCGGTGGAGTAGAGAGAGAGAAAGAGAGAGAGAGAGAGAAAGATAAGGGATTCAATGAAAAAGAGAGGCTGAAAATGAATGGGAGACTGAAAATGAAATTTATTAATATATTATATATCCGGGCCATGTTCAGGGATTATTTGGATGCGGGCGGGGCCGGGGTTGGGGAACCTACCCCCGTTCCCAGCTCGAAAATATCGGGAATTTAATTTTTAATACCATCCCCAACCCTACGAGGAGTAATTTTCGAGGAAAACCCATTCTAATTGGGGTCGGGGGGTCGGGTCCTCGTCGGGCCGGATTTAAATTGCCATCCCTACCAAACAGATTGTATAAAATTTTCAAAAAACTGTGTTTAAAAAACCACAACCAAACACAGTGAATCTTTTTCTTTTTTTTTTCTTCAACATTTTAAGTAGTTAGATTTGTTAATTTAAAGTTAGTATACCACTTAAAAGGTTGCCATTACTCCGTCAACTTGAATCTCTAATATCTTCTCTCTGCACCTATATATCAACTTATCACAAGAACTTTGGCACAAACCCATTCTTATGAATCCAAAAATTATTAAGGATTCGTTTGGAAAGTGAGTTGACTTTTTAGTTTTTTTGATTATTTTAACTTGAGACTAAAAAATCTCGTTTGGGGAGGGCTTTTGGCTTCTGACTTTTTTGTAAGAGTAAGAATGTAATGATTATGGATTGGATGTGATATTTTGTCTTATTAAACTAAAAAGTCTATTTTATTTTTTGTGACTAAAATAATCAATAAAAATAAATAAAAATAAATCCCCAAATTTAACTTCCTAAATGAGGCCTAAAAAATTAATCTCCACTACACATGACGCAAACCTAAGAGCATCTCCAGCAACCCTCATCAAATTAACTACCCAAAATTTCACTTTATTAATTTAGCTAACCATTTTTTCAATACACATTTCAACAATACTCTTTACTTTAACTATCCCCTTTAAAATATTATTTCTTTAAACTTTACTCATATATATATTAATATATAAATTTGTAAATAGTTTGATCATCATTGGCACATAGGAAAAAAGTAATAAAAAAATATATAGCACAAGAACAGTTCCTCGCTTCACGTAGCTAGCAACTGTTGCTTGTATCAAATTGTTGAAGTATCTGATGAGGCTGCTGGAGGTCTCTTTTTATGCTTTGGCTTGCTACTTTGGTTGAAAATAGGATATAGCAAGGCTCTTGGAGATGCTCTAACATAAATCCTAGGGTGAGCATGGTTTGGATTGGACTGGATTGAAGTAAAACCAGGACCAATCCGTTATCTACGGATCCTGAAAAATTGGAACCAATTCAATCCGTTTAAATCGTGGAACCAATCCGAACCAATCCATTTAAACACGGATTGGATCGGTTTAGGACAACGGATTTACATAATTAAATAACAAAAAAATATATATATAACACTTTAATTTCATAAAAATATAAATATAGTACCATATTAGTTTCACAATAGTAACATGTCTTTTCATAATAGTGGCCAAAACTGTTCTAGAATTTAAACAACTATAAAAAAAACTAGTTCTACCATAAGTATTTAGCCCATTATAAATTAACACTAAAAACTAGCAAACAAAACTAATAAAAGAAGATACTATGCAAGTTTAGGTTTGGATTTAAGTTTTATATGAAATAAGAGAAGATACTATGCAGGAGGGTGTATAATAAAAATATAAATTATTTATATACGGTCCGGATCGATTCCAATCCGAAACCATGAGGTTTAATTTGGAACCAATCTGTGAATTACGGATTTTTAAATTTTTAATCTAGAATCGAACTACGAATTCAAAAAATCAATCCAAACCCATTGCATTAGACTAAACTGGATCGAATTACGAATTTTATGAATCCTCACTCAGCCCTAATAAATCCCACACAATACAAATTAATTCCTACCACGTAATCACGCAGCAGGAAAATTCTGGAGGTAGGTCTGGGTCCCCAGACTTTCCTTTTCAAAATTCCCTCCAAAGAAGCCAGGCCCTCAGCATCGCAGATTATTTATTTATTAATTTTTTCTAAACCCCCTGAGATTTCCAAGAGAGAGAAAGAGAGATGAGCAGTGAGTTGTGTTCAGGTGTCCGACTCCGATTGTTGGAGTTCCTCATCCACTCCGCTCATGTAAGTAGTATCCTCCTCTTCAATTCTTCGTTCTCACTAAATCCCTCAAAACTAACCCTAACAAATACGCATATTTGTGCCTCTCTGTTCGTTCTCAATCAAGTCTTTCTAGTTTTTTATTTTTTTAAAAAATGCTTTGGTTCCAACTACAGGAACTTCAAGTTCGTCCGATCGTCAAGTACTCCGCATTATCACTCTTTGCTGATCGATTCTGCCATTCTCTCTCCAAGTCAGTTTTTTTTTTTTTATAATTTTTTTTTTTCATTATTGGACACAGTTTAGTGTTGAATTTCAATAATTTGTGGATATGAAGGCTGATATGTGATTTGTTTTACTCTTTTTTGGCTAGATAACCAAAATTAATGAAAAACTAACACTTATTTAACATAAAAACAAACTAAATTTAAATTAGCAGAGACAGGATTTGTGTTAGGCTCTAGTGATGTTTAGATTCCAGTCTCTCAACTTCACAGCTGTAGCTATATATCTGTGTTGCATTATCAATGGTTTGATATGAGTTATATAAATTTAAAGGAAAATGGGGGAGACCCCAGCACCCCCAGTGAGTGCTGATTGGCCCTTTTTTTTTTTTTTCATCCACTCTTTGACCCCCACGTGTATGTTGGGGGGGGGGGGGGGGGGGAACTGGGGGCTGCAGCATGATTGTAAATTTAAATTTTAACTATCATGTTTTCAAATATTATAATATGACTCTTGAAATTAGCTTTAAAATAGGGGAGCTGCTATTCTCACTCCACCTAGGAAATATGTATACAGATATACGATATGGATACAGCGATATAACAAAACTTAAAAGAATAGGATACAGGTACGATTAGGATACGTTCGTGAAAAATATATTTTTTAAAATTATCAGCAGTGAGTTACACAGAAGTTAAAGAATGTTGAGAAACCACACTGTAATTTATAATGCAAAATACTAACCCTTAAGAATTAGGTATTAATTTAAGCTAGTAGCTTGTTTACCTTTTAAAATTTCAATAGGTCCTGCAAATATTTTATTTATGTTTATATTACAATAATATAATAATCCACAACTTGTTTCTGTACTTTTCCCTGTAGCACTAGTAAAAAATGTTGTGTTCAAGTTTACTTATTTATTTATTTATTGATATTTAATTTTACTATTGTTATATTTTTTTGTTAATTCTTACTTTCTATGTAGTTATAGGACACATGCATGAAACAATTAAGATATATCAATTTGACAAAACCTATTATTTAAGTAACTATGTTCTTCTTATCAAAGAACTAAACAAAGTATTAGAAAAATATTTCTATATTTATCCTTACAACTATATTATATTATAATATTATGTAAGAAATGCTACAATTCTAATTTCGTAAAACAAATAATACGTGATTTGGAGTATTCGATATTTCAAAATTAAGCATCCGATACTCCAAAATTAATAAAAAATTAATTAAGAATTATCCGATACTTTTAATAAAAATCTGATACGTATCTGTGAGTATCAAAGGAGTATCGGTATCTACTACGGATATGTCACCCTATTTGAAGTATCTGTGCTTCGTAGCACTCCATTTTGTTCCAAATACACTCCATTATTTGTCTTTATTATACATAGTTATATTAATACCCTTTCACACAAAATACACCTCCTGAAAAAATCAAGATTCCAAGGGTATTAATGTAACTATGTATAATAAGGACAAAGAAGGAAGTGTATTTGGAGCAAAGTAGAGTGAGAATAACAGTTCCCTTAAAATATTAAAATAAGACCTATTTGTCCCTACTTTTTCCACAAAAATTTTAAAAATTTTAAAATTAAAAGGTACATGCCATGTGGCGTGACCCGTACATGTTGCTGCCTTGTTTATGGGGTGTTTTGGAAAGTTGGTAAAAAGCTGGCTTTTAGTTTTTTACCAAGCTTTTTGACTTTTTTGGAAAGTGATTTGGGAAGTTGGTAAAAAGCTGCTTTTTACTTTTTGAGTTAATATTTATTTATGGTGTCACATCACAGTAGAATGACTAAGATACCCCACCTAACTTTAAAAATTTACTATTTGATCCTTTTTGGCTCATTTAGCTCCTTGTTGAAACAAGGAGGATAGTCATGTAATTCCACCCTTGGCGTTTTGCAAACTTCCCAAATACCCATCCAGCTTTTTGGCTGCGTTTTTGCCTTAACTGAGGCTGCATTTTTGGCTGCAAAACGCAGCTTCTTGCCAAGTTCCCAAAAGGCCACTATGTCACATACTTGTCCAACAGGGCAACGGGCACCTATTTAGAAGTATTAGTGCTTCATAGCTTCTAATGAAATAATCCACCATCAGTGTCTTTGTCACCATTTGAGCACTCACCAAACAACCGCCATCATTACTTAATTCCTAATTTACCACCACTAAGTCTGACACCCTCAAACCATTACCACCGTCTCTATTACACTATCACCAACACCACTAGCACCGTTTATACCAAGTTTCAACTCAAATATCCACTAATAGCACCCCCTGGCCACTTCTTATCTCTCTCGCAGTGTAAAATCACCTTTGTTACAGCCCATTGTGACAAACCTTCAATCATGATGCAACTATATTTCCTGTGAGCAAAGAGCGAAAAAAATATAAAATAAAGCACACAATTGAATGAAACTTTGATTTGATCTAATTTAGCTCTAGTACTTGAAATCTATAATTTGCATTCAACTTTGATTTGATCTAATTTAGCTCTAGTACATGACACGACAAAAACATGATGCAGATATGACAATTCTAGAAAATGCAGGACATGACACGCTGGAGATACATGCAAATTATATAATTTAATATAGCATATACAACGAACCTTTTCTTAAAATCATATAATTTTATTCAAACACATCTCAAAGTTAGAAAATGCCTGTCATTTTTGAGGTTGAAAGTTTGAATTAGCTCTAAAAATTATAATTTAATGTCAAGAAATATAAATACATGTATTCGTTTAAATCCTTTATTACACAATGACAATTTGGGTTACCCAGCTAAAATTTTGCTATGTTATTGCTTTCTTGCTCATCATCACGAGAATAACCAATGCAAGAACTAGTGTTTCCTTCACCAAATCCTGGTGGCTAAGTTGCATAATGTTAATGCTTGATGATTTTTCAAAAGTTGCCTCTCTGGTCACTTGGCTTCATCTATTAATTTGGCCACTTGGCTTCCTTTCATTTACTGTCAAATCCTTTGAATTATACTTGGGTTTGGTAGTTTTTTTAAAATGCTGCATTGATACCCAGTTACCAAAATGGAGGTCACCGGCAAATTTAAAATCATTCCAGCAATCTTTACTTGGTTAGTTATTATTGAGCTATGATTCAATATTTGTTTATCTTTCAAAAAATTTAACTGATTTTTGTAAATATGTGACTGTTGCATGACTATAAAGGCTCTTTCCTTGTGTTTTCACATACTTGCGATGCAACATTGTCATAGCATAAGTTGAATGCGCTTTAAGTTTGTAACCAAGTTTATGCCTGTAAGTTAAAAAAAGAATCGTTTCTAAAAACTTTTCAGTCTATGCGTCGAATTATTGCGTAGAGGAAGGGTTGACTAAAGGACATGCCCATAATCTTAGTGGAACACACTAATCTCTTTGAGGGATCAATGAATCTATAAATATGTGAATTTATACAGATATGATGGTATTATTTACAGGGGAAAACAAGACTCAAGTTCATCATTGAAAAATCTGAACTTAATCAATCCAAAGATTTATCTATTGAAAATACGAGAGTTGAGATTTAGAAATTGTATTCAATGTCCCTCTGCCTTTTCTCTCAATAGTTATATTATTTTTAGTATTTGAGTCGACCAATCATCGAATGAACAAACTATAGAATTTGAAATACATGTAAAAAACTCGAACATACTAAACTCAGCAAAGGTTTTGTCACTGAGTTAAGTATAAGAGCCTGATACACACATTTGTATGCTATGAGGATTATAATTCAGAAATGTTGAGAATGCTTTTGTACCAGAATTTAAGTATGCTAATTGATTGTCTATGAGTGTGGAAGATTTTGTTTTATACTTTTCTAGCTAGAAATTTTTTTTTTTGTTTCATGTCATTACTACTACAAATTTGTGACCATTAACTTGTACTTGCAAGGATTCAGACATAGCAATGACATGGAAAACTGGCTTTTACATCCCATGAGGGAGAGCAACCTGCAATTATTTGCCCTTGTTTCTATATGGATCTCAAGCAAAGTAGGTGATCATACTTTGTTTATCACAAGCTTTCATTGTTAAGGTGTAGTCTTGTATTTCTTACTAAATTAATGGGTTGCAGATGCATGATTCTTATCCCCTATCTGTAAAATGTTTGAAATCTTTGGGAGACAAGATGATTAAGGAGCAACATTTTACAACTCGTGATTTCTTGGAAGCAGTAAGCTAAATTTCTGTAACTCCTTTAAAAAAAAACTTCAGCTCTATATTTTCCATTGTTGTGGATAATGAAGATATTCTGCAGGAGGTGGTCTTAATGCAGGTAAATCCCATAGAACTATAGTGGATGGTTGCATTTGTCAGCTTCAACTGAGATGTTTTTCTACTTTTTCTCTTCTTGAAAGGTATTGGATTTTGAGATTGGTATGTCTAATATTGCTTTCAAATTCCTCGAGGAGCTTTTCATTCAGTTCAAGTGAGTTTTTTGTGTGTCATCATTATAAAATATGTTGGCTATCATATGGTTAGAGTTTAGATCAGTTTACTGTTTATTCTAATGGTCATGAATTCTGTCTTTTCTGTCTTATATGAGTTTAGGGGAATTGCAACGGTTGGGAAACTTGTAAACTTTGAAGCATGCATGGATATCATGGATCTTCTCTATGAAAAGGATCAGACATCAGCTCTTTATAATTCTCCCAAATATCTTGCTGCATCAATACTGGCATGTGCATTTACATTTCTTATTTCTAATTTACTAATTCAGAAATGTTGCACTTGCTATGTCTTTTTACTTTGTAATAGTTTTGGATCTGTTGCAGGTTGCTTCATATGTTATCACAGTTCCAAAACAGAGATGGGAGTTTCCTGTTCTTCCTTGGGGTAATATTTTTGTACTCGAAATTTCTCCAGTCACCTCTTCTATTTGATCTACAGTTATCATTTTGTGTTTCTATGGTTATACCAAAAAATAAGATGTTATGCACAGTCAGAAACACTAATACCAATTATTATGTACCATTATATTCTTCTACTAACCACCAACTAAATCTGTATTACAGAAAAGTGATTTACTTGAGGTTTTTGTATAGCTTAGATTTTTCATGGTGTAAAAGACAGCAGTCTAGCAAAAACAATAGGAAGGCTCAGATGATTATGAATAGACAGATTTGGCTTTTGGGCTACGATGCACGGACACTTCGACTTAGTTGCCATATTTGTGTCTCAGACATGCCGGGATACATATTGGACATGCTACGTATCCTATTTTTAAAATTATTTTTTGTCCACTTGGACATGTTAGGGACACATCACCATGTTAGGCCTCGTTTGGGAACTTGGCTATTTTAGTTTGTTTTTTAGCTATTTTATGAAATGAAAACAAGTTGTGTTTGGGATGCTTTGTGAATTTTTTTGTAGTTGAATAGATGGTTGTGAGAGAAAAAGTGATTGATTAATGTGTAGGGTGTAACATTTTGTCTTATTGACTATTGTAGCTTTTTTTGTGTTTATTGGCTATTTTAGCCAAAATAGAATTCCCCAAACGGGGATGGACAAATAGACAATAGGCAGTAGGAGTAATACAGTCTTTCAAATTGTTTTTGTTTTTATGACCTTAAAATAATAGAGTTTGGAGCTATTGTCCCAAAAATTTCAAAATTGGACATTTGGCTTGAGTGCCAATAAAAATATATAATTACTCTTTGTCATATCGGCACGTACTCTCATTTTTTGAAATTTTCCGTGTTCCATGTTGGTGGTGCCATTTTTTGGAAATTGTTATGTTCCATATTGGTGTTGATATCCATATATTTATTCGTGTATGTGCCTTTTTATGTTGGATTCGGTTTATCTACACCAAGATCCCCCAATTATTAGTGAATATCACTTTACCCCCTTATCTATGAACCCGTACATTTTGACCCATAAATATAAAAATGTATCACTTTCACCCCTGCAAATTCCTTC
This sequence comes from Camellia granthamiana, assembly GCA_036172215.1. Classification (NCBI taxonomy): domain Eukaryota; kingdom Viridiplantae; phylum Streptophyta; class Magnoliopsida; order Ericales; family Theaceae; genus Camellia; species Camellia granthamiana. The sequence goes on from CM069913.1 coordinate 104,444,093, forward strand.
CAGACCATCTCCAAAATGGGTGTATTTGTACGATTTTTATGGTGACGGAATTCTAATCTATCAAGTTCTTTCATTTCTCTCTCTCTCTCTCTCTCTCTCTCTCTCTCCAAAAGCTTCACACAACCATTGTCCACCGCCTCAGTTGCCGTCCACCTCTACCACCGTCGTCATTCGATCACCGACACCATTCACCAACTATCTCCACCATCGCCGATCTATATACCATCGCCACCGTCGCAGATCCACTACCATTGACGCATATCCACTTCTACCATCGCAAATCTACACTCCATTGTCATGATCTACACTTTACCATCGCCAATCCACTTCCACAATCACCGATCTACACAACCACCACATCACTACCACCTCCTTTGTTGTTGCCACCATCCTTCATCATTATCGTCCTCGTTAGCGACCATTTTTCAATAACCTCTTCTAGATTTACACCAATCTAGTTGTTTAAGTAGTGAAATCGACTATAAATGACTCTAAACAATGGTAATTTTCTAGATCTCGCTCCTCTTTCTCCCTCTCTCTTAAACTAGATCTATTGCAAATCAGATTCAGATTTATTTTTCAATGATAAATTTATCCGTTTCGTTTTTTTTTTTTCCCCCTTTTCCCCCTTGTGTGTGGGAGAACGAGGTGAGTTCTTGTAAGTGAGTGAGTGAACATTAGTAAGAGCAAATGAATCAAATTTGTTTGTAATTTCACTGAATGTGTTTCTGATAAATTTATTAAATTAGTCTATGTCACTTCCTCTATGCATATGCCTGTGTGTAGTTGTGCTTATGTGAGTGAATAAATATATAAGTAAATGATAGTGAGGTTGTGTATGTAAATATGAGTGATTGTGTGAGAGTGAGTGGTGGAGGTGGTGCCAGTACTGATGTGGTGGAAATAGATGTTATTTTTGTTCAAAAAAGGCTGAAAAAATGTTGTCGGAAACTATCATCCGAGGTGGTCATCGGAATTTATCGTTGGATGTGATCACCAACGGCCGGATGTGGTTGCTGGCAGGGGAGGAGAGTCATAATAGCATTGATAATGAAGATGAAGAAGGTGAAGGAAGGATATTTTACGGATATTGATAGGTGAAAAAATGAAAAGACTTAGAGATAATTTAAGTTTGGACAATAAGACTGATCCGTAAGTGCTTCGTTGACTTTCGGCTTTTTCCATGGTATGAGTCCACTGATGCATTTCACATAGTTCTGGGTTGAAAGGGCTTCCTTTGTTGTTGGGTGGGTTGTGGATCAGTAGCAGAAGATAGGCCTTTGGTGTGATCGATGATGTTAACCAGCCCATAGGGACACAAGTTTAATGACAATTCATGCCTCTCGTGGTCTTTGCGGCACTGTAATATGCCCCTCGTGGTCTTTGTGGCACTGTAATTAAAAGCTATGGAGCATTTTTTATTTGACATGACTCTTGTGTGTCATTTCATAACATTGTCGGCTTTTTTTTTTTGTCTTTTCAAAATTCCATGAATCAAGTCTTCATTTTTCTTTTCGGGTAAAAAAACAAAATTTAAGTGTGTTTGTATTATTAATTTAGGTAGAGAGTTGAAAAATGATAGGAAAAGTGTGAGTTATAAGTAAATAAAATATAATTATATTTTACATAATTTTTTTCTTCTAAATTTTTATTTAAATCAATGATCCAAGTTTTAAAATAAATGAAAATAAATAAAGAACCATGTTGGTATCTTGCTAGAAATGATGGTTAGCGGTAGAGGGTGGATGAATGTGATAATTGATAGTAACAGTGGTTAGAACAGGCGGTGATCAATAAATCGTTGGAAGGCACTTGGAGCTTGTTGGAGTGTGTTGACGATTGGTTGGAGATGAAACTAGTCGTTAGCCGGCCAATAGCCAATGATGTTGAAAGTCAGGGTAGTCGGTGGCAGTAGCGGGTGGTGGCTAGAGGTGAGGGAGAGGAGAGTAAAAATTTATTTTGAAAATAAATATCAAAAAAACGTTATTTTTCATTTTTAAAAATCAATTTCACTTTTTCTAAAATGAAAGTAATATATCTAATAAATTCTTGTTTCCATTTTTTTTTTTTTGAAAAAAAAAAATAACATGAAAACAAAAAAGAAAAGCAGTACCAATTGAATTAAAAGGTGTATGGATAAGGTTGATATGGGGTTGTTCGACCACTATTGGTTTGTCAATACAACCACCCATCATCTTTTTCCAGGAGCCGTGTAAGACGATTGACCACCGGCCATATGAGATCCTCTCATCAGTGGGCCTACATTAAGGACGTCACTGTAGATTATATTGTTTGTACGAACAGTATATTGCATCTCAGATCAGATGTATTTGTTCACTGATGGTACCAAGTCAATGGAAAGGTGATTCTCTTACTGCCAAAGTGGGTAAAATTTTTCAAAGTCTTTGCTGGCCATTTTTCTTTCTTGGACTGATGCCCCTTGTTCTTGGGCATTGATTTGAGCCCACAAATCTCACTTGATAATTGTGTCTTTGGAATTTTTTCCTAATAGGGTGGTTGAGGGTCCTCTAGTGGAGTGAACATGTCAATTGTTAATCATTAAAATGACTTCATGGTGTTGTGGCCATGTTTATTTGGGTAAATTGGATTAATATTTTTAGGACTGCTAGTGTGGATTATTAATTTTTTGGATTTTGGCCCTGTGTGGTAGTATTTATAAGTCAATTGATTTAGTTTATTTGATTAAAATAAGTTGAATAATGATGTTTAGTTGTAATTTTTTATTATAGCTTCTTTGATTTTTTCAGCTTAGTTGGTCAAAAATATGTGAGATTTTCTTTAGTTATAATTTGCAACTTTTTTAGAATGTTTAAAACTCTTAAATATGTATGGGCAAAATAGTTCATTTTCTTTAGTCTTAATTATAACTTTTCAAAGCATCTTAGATATTTGCACGCACACAAAAAAGAAAAAGAAAAAAGAACAAAAAAACCCACTATGTGACAGCTTATTTAGCCGAATAGCTTTAGTTTTTTTATTTTATATATATATATATTATGAACAGTTATACCAAACAGATCTACAACTTATTTTAAATCTTTAAAACTAATAATTTAAAAAGTTATAATCTTAAAAGTTAATTTATAAGTGATACCAAACTAGGCCTTCATATCTTGTCTCATGTTTGTTTTGACCTAAGATTATAAGGAGTGATTAACAAAATCGTATCAATTTTATAATCTAGTTAATTAATCCGAACGTTTTGTTCGTCCCCATTTTGTATTTGACCCCTTTCTTGTTATTCAATAATCTCTCATTGGGGATATCATGTTCGGATAGATTATTAGTCTGAACTTTAATTTTGTTAGCCGAATGTGAAATAATATATTTTGTTGGATTATTAATATTTTTTTGGGTAAGTTACTTATCATTTTTTACCAATACAAAAAAGGAATGACATTATCATTGGCTACACATTCTTTTTTAATATAGTCGAGTATAAAAAATGATGATACAATTGAGCATATTCTCTTATTTGCATTAACTTACAAAACATAGGAAGAAATTAACAAACTGGAAGAAATCAAAATTCATTTCATTCTGAGTTTCAATAAATGGATTATGGTTAGTTTTATTGCTAGGGAATTGTAGCAGTCTCTATTAATTAATTAATTTATTTAAGCTTTGCTTTTGAAATAGGCATTAAATAGTAGAATGAAGTAGAAGGGAAAAAGAACCATGCCTTTATGCCAATTATTAGACTTTTCATAACTACCCTTCCGATGCATAAAGAATTGGCTTGTAAAATGATGTTTCAGCTAATAGTTGAAGTTGAACCATCTTAAGATGTGATTGAAGTTGATTTCATGGACCTCCCACTAATAAACCTGATTTAGGGTTTCTCTCCCAACCAGGACTTCGATTATGTGCTCTTTTCTCTTAAGACGTGATTGAAGTTGATTTCATGGACCTCCCACTAATAAATAGGGTTGCTCTTTGAGGAAAAATTATATAGTAGTTTTGGGATAAATTCATGTGGTGTCCTATTTTGATTTTTATTGGTTGAAATAGTGGTGTCCACTACTCTTATGTTGACTTTTGAAAGATGGCTAAAGTGTCATACATTGAATAGTGTGGACTAATACTCTTAAGACTACTAAATAACTTCTCCTCAATTAGGGGCTTTATTTTCTTAATTTTTTTTGATAACATTAAGGTCATGTTTGTTTGGGCGGACTGGATTAGCATTCCCATGACTAATAGTCCTAGGACTACGAATTCGTTAGATTATATATCCTATCTTAATTAATAGTCAAGTTTAAAATAATTAATCCGTACTTGAATTGTTTAACCAAACATCGGATTAATAATTTTATTGGATTATTAGTCCAATCCCAAGCTCATGTCTACCCAAATAAACATGGCCTAAGGGTTTGAAAGTATACCTCAAGTTTCCAAAATATGTGATCTATTGCACTATTAGCCCCTAATGTCAAGTACTATTCAAAATCAGTAACAAGTGAAGGGGTATTTTTGAAATTTTATAAGAAGTCACAACAAATCAAAATAAACGAATGTACACATGTTCTAAAAGTATGCATTTTGGTTATTAAAATATGCATTTTATTTTATTTTAGCTTTCAAAGGATGCACTTTCAATTATGTTACATTTTTCTTTTCTTTTCTGTTCTCTTATTTTTATTTAAATTGTGAAAATATCTCACCTTGTCACTGATTTTGAACAATATTGACACTAGAGAGTGAAATGTAGCAAATCGCATACTTAGAGGACCAAAGTAGAACAATTAAAAGATAAATGACATACTTTGAGAACTATTTGTGTAAAGGGTATGGAGACGAGTAGCCACCAAGTAATGGAGGCGAATAAACCTGCAACAACAGGTGATAGGTGATACCCATAGAGATTAATGAAGCTATTCTATTCAACCTCGCCTCTAACAAGGTTTGAACTTCCAACCTATCATACGAGTGTTAGGTTGGTGTCATAATGCCCTAGACTTATTGGATTAAATATGTTAAGGATGTTACAACATTTTGGAATTTTGTGTATAGAGGGGCCCTGTACCCTTTTCCACCAGCTGGTATCTAGTGGTCATAATACATCAATGTCTAGTGGTGATGAGTTATGATAAAATTGTGTGTCAAATAGGTCTCAAGCCACACGTGTGAATTCAACACTAATTGTTAAGCTAGGGAATGTGTTGGGGTTACTTGGGGTAGGATAGGAGTTGTATTTTTCTCTCTCTAGTCTCTTCACAGGCTGGCTGTATTGTCTGCCTATCCTTATCAAAAAAGCATATAGTGAGCGTGGCAATTGCCGACCTTGACTATGATTAATTGGTCATGGGGGTTCCCAATTCGACCCACCATTTGCTGCATTTAGTAATCTTCCAATCCCAAATCTTTAAAAGAGAAATGATTTTGATGTTGTTCTTATGTGTGTATGCTTATGTTAATAATTCTATCTACCTACCTCTTAATACTTGGGTCCTTCCTATTCTCTCATCATTTTCCTTGTGATCAATGGCTTCACCAAACGCCAGCTCTCTCTCTTTCTCTCTCAACTCCAATTGATACCTTTGGAGCTTTGACTTCTGTTCTCTACTGTATTAGGAATAGATACGACCTATTACACCAATACAGTATTTATACGAGCGGAAGTTTCCAACAAGGTTTAATTATAACAAGATGGCCAAAGTGGAGTGTGATTAGAGAACTTTACAATAGGATATTTGTTGTAGTTTATAGAGCTGCTTTTATTTTTATTTTTGAAAATTTGTATTAAAATGTTTAGTGCATTTTTTACTTGTAAAAATTACACCAAAGAGGTCCATTGTCTATAAATTCATGGAAATATATAAGAGAAAAAAAGGGTATTTGGATAGGTGATTGCGCTTAAAGAACTTACTGATAATGTTAACTTCAGGCATATGCTTTGAAAGTTAAGGTTTTTTTTTGTTTTTTTGGTTGTGGCAAGTAATTTGAAAGTGAAGTCAGCCAACTTATCACATAAAAGAATGTACCTGGAATTCCAATTACAAGGAAAAAAAAAAGACCTTAAATTATAATATGACTAGAATTTTTTAGTTTCAGAAGAAATTCTTAAATGACGGTTATTAAATTTAAAAAAAAAATAAAATTGGGATAAATCTATATAATTTGAAAATATTTTAAATTGATATTACAATAATAAGTAGATTTTAGAAATTTTGGTGCAGTCAATGGTTCCATCTTTGGTCACAAGAGATACAGGAGTCATTTGGGGCCTGACTTTTTGTATACAGAGAGGTCACATGCAAGTTCTGCCTCTTGTTTTTTTGTCTCTACAAACAAGGTTTCTTATTAATTCAGTGTAAACAAGTCTTTTGGCTCTCATTAAACTACATATATATATTTCAACTGTATGAAGCATCTTGGTCATCAAATTTAGCCTGATGTTGAACTTTCTATTTATTTATTTAAAAAGGATAAATCACACTCACCTCATTTAAGGTTTAGAAAAAACATATAGTTAATCTTACACTTTTAATATAATTATATTGATTTCTCTTAAGATTTTAATTGACATAACAATTAGATTTTTTTTCATCAGTAATTGTATGACTGAAAAAATGATATTGTCATATATTTTCTATTCAAATGTATATTTATTTTTATGTATTTCAGTGTTTACCTATCATCCGCATTAGTTTCAATCATTTTAGTCTTACTAAAAGGAATGTCCGTATAATTATATCAAAAGTGTGGGACTAATTGTATTTTTTTTCAAATTTTAAGGGAGGTGAGTAAAATTTATCCTTATTTATTTTATATGGTACTAATTTAATATTACCTTTAAATATGTAAATAAAGAGAGAGCAATGATGAGTAGTCTTCCTTTCAAGAATCAAAGTACATAATTGAGATGTGGGAGGTCTGTCTATCCCCACATGCATAAATATTGATAGTAGTAATTGAAGATCCTTTTGTTTTTGTGTTTGCAGTGAAGTTTGTAACCTCATGCAAAGAAGAGGATATTATAGAAATTGTCAGGGACATTCTTCAGCATGTGTTTCAGCCCTCTTCTGTGGTGTAAGAGCTGCTTTCATTGTAGTTGCTATAAATCATCTGCCATATAGCTATATAATAAGTTTGACAAAGAATGAGTTTCAATGCAGTTTCTATTAGATCTCATAAAATTTGACATTGCTTTACTTTGTGCAGAAAGTTTGGTAAATTGGCAAATTTTGGTAGAAGTCTTTTCTCTCTTGATGGGGCTTGCAAATCGTATTTGATTATTTTGTGAATGAAATTATAAAATTAAAAAAATAAAAAATTTACCCCAGTGGAGTAGGGTTATTAAATTTTAACGTTTTTAGTACTTTAACGTATCAAATTTGGAAGATCATGGGGTTGACGTAGCAGTTAAGATGCTCCTTTATTAAGTTTGAAATTTGGATTCAAATATGACTGTTGTGAATGTACCTACCCTTCCCCTATTTCCCTTTCACTTTTTTTTTCTTTTTTTTTTTCAAAAGAAAAAAATATTTAGAACATTTCAAATTTTGATTTTGATGTCATTTTAACAATTCAACATCGGGAGATACTCATGGTATGTTTGGTTCAACGGATTGAAATAGAATAGAATGATCATTTTATCATAATGTCTATTTTTCACTTTTAATTTTTTAAAAATATAATAAAAATGTTACTAATAGAATTATTATTCATTATTACTCAATTTCATTCTATTTCATTTGAATAAATCAAACAATATATAAAGAATAATGTTATATGTACTATCAATTAGTATACTAATATGACATAATTTTAAAAATTTATAATTTGTATAATAAGTGTAATTAATAATAATGTCATAATATATATTAGAGTAAATCCTCGTAGCTCGAAAAATTCGGCCCGAATGTGGCTCGAATCTGCTTGAAGAGGGAAGAGGGAGAGAAGAGAGGAAGAAGAGGGAGAGGGAGAAGGAGAGGAAGAAGGAAGCAGAGGGGAAGAAGAGGGAGAGCGTCGCCATCGTCGTCGTCGTCGATCGTCGCCGATCGTCGCCCCAGCCCCGCCGCCGCTCCGTCGTCGTCCTCGTCGCCCCAGCCCCGCCGCTCCGTCGCCCCGCCTCTTCCTCCTCCCCCTCCCTCCTCCTCCAGCAGATTTTATGGCCCCCTCCCCTCCCTCCTCCTCCCCCTCCCTCCTCCTCCTCCTCCCCTCCCCCTCCTCTTCTTCTCCCTTCTTCCCTCTCCCCTCTCCCGATCTGCAACAAAACCAGGGAGAAAAAAAAAAAAAAAAAAAATTCGACCCCAAAACGACGTCGTTTTGGGGTCGAGCCAAACCTTCGAGCCAAATATTCGAGCTACCAATCACTACTCTATATATTAATATATCAATTAATACATCTAATATTACTTACATGTAAATAGTTTTGAAGAAGTGATACGTTTCAACTTTAATAAAGAGTGCAGCACTGATTTTGATGCTTTAGCAGTACAAGTGAAGCTTTTTGGTATAGAAGCTTATTTTTTTAGATTCATTTTTTAGATTTAATAATATATGAAGAAGATAATTAATTAATAATTAAAAAATAATGAGAGAATTGATTTAAATATTTTAATACAATAATATCCCATCACTAAGTCTAATAAATAGATCTAATTTTTAAATCTGAATAGTAATACTCAAAACATGTTATATTGTGTATGAATTTTATGTATATCAGTCTTTACAGTAGTGTAACAACCCTCATCCTTTTAGCTATACTTGCATACATTCATGTGAGACCTTGTCTTGATATGTTACAATCTTATTAATCTTGTTTCGGCTTGCTTTGTTATGTGTGTTTGCTTGATCTTGGTGCTTGCTTGGTGTGTGTGTGGCCGAGGTCAGCTCAGTATAGTCCACTTTCGAACCTTGCACTTAGAACTATTCTGGAGCCATCTGTTGACCTCCATCTTCACTCCGGCATGATTGCCGAGATGTTCAGAACCAAGGCCGAGAAGTGTACCTTCCAGGCCGAGGTGCCTTTGCACTTGGTGTGTTGTTCCAGGGCAGGTGTGGCACGACGTAGTAAGTGTCGTCCTCCCTAGCCGACATTCTTGTTGTCTCGTTGCCGAAGTCTGACTTTGGCCGACGTCGTTACCCGCCGAGGTGTTTGCTGTCAAGCTTGTCGAGTACGCTTTGTCAGTGACTTGTCTTATCAATCAGTCACCTTTTGAGCTGCACCAACCCGGTGGTGCCACGTGTCCGAGCTGAAGCTTAAGGCAGCAGACAGCTCTCGAGACAAATCATTTTGTCTCAAATCTTTGTTCCTAGAGAGAGAAGCTCTCAAAGAGGAGAGAAAGAGTTTTAGAGAGAGAAGTGGTGATCCGAGCTTGATCTTTGAAGATCGAACCGTTGGATTTAAGCTTTGAGGTTAGATTCTTGCTCCACTTTGATTGCTCTTATTGGTTATCAAGCTGCATTGCATGATTGTGTTTGTTTTGCATGCCATGCAACGATTTGAAGTCGGTTTTGAAAGAGGAAGTTGATGTTCATGTGTTCTTGAGTAAAGCCTCGTTTTGATCCGAAAAGTTTGGAACAAGAACCATGTTTTTGTGTTTGTTCTTGCATGTTTCCCTTGTACGAATACTCAGGTCCATGTTTTGAGCTCTTTGCATGGGATCCCAGATTTTGAATGTACTAGTTATGAACTCCAGCATGCATGTTCTTGATGTTCTTGATTGTTAGGTCCTTTGCATTCTTCAAAGGGAAACCCAGGTTTTTCCCGATTCGTTTTGTGTGTGGCCATCAGGTTCACACCTCGGCGAGGAGGTGTGGGACCTCGGCTAGACCTGGGTAGTGCCCAGTGTGTTTCCAAGAGGTGGAAAACAGCGTTTGACCTTGTCATGCTTTGCTTTGCTTTTGACTTGGATTCGGTGAGAGTGCCGAGATCATTATGTGCGTATGAAGCTTGTTTTGAGAATGTGATTTGCCTTGTGATTGTCAGGACTTTGATCTTTGCTTTGAGCCTTCACCCAAGAAGACCGAGGTGAGTGGTGCTTTTAATAAAGCTATGTTATACGGTTTTGATAAACTTTGTTTTACTTCGTCTTGATGAAAGCATTTTGATAAGCATGAATGATTAGCCTATTTTGATGTGAAGAGTATAAGCCTTGTTTAATGATGTTCTTGAAAGTCCCTCGTGCTGGAGGACTCTAAACTTTTGCAGCACCAAGTATAAAAGGTTAAGTATGAGCTTCGCTTTGACGTTATCTTTGTGATAAGTATGATCTTGGTTTTGATATTAAGTGTGAAAGTCCCTTAGCTGGAGGACTATAAACTTTCGCAGCACTACTTGTGAAAGTCCCTTAGCTGGAGGACTATAAACTTTCGCAGCACTACTTGTGAAAGTCCCTTAGCTGGAGGACTATAAACTTTCGCAGCACTACTTGTGAAAGTCCCTTAGCTGGAGGACTATAAACTTTTGCAGCACCATCTTGTCAAAAGGGGCTACGGGCCTAAGTGACATTAGTCCTTGTGTTAAAGAGGATACGGTCCTTCCTTGGAAAAGCCAACGTGTTGAAAAGGGGCTACGGGCCTAAGTCACACGAAAAGGTGAAAAGGGGCTACGGGCCTAAGTCACACAATCAGGTGAAAAAGGGCTACGGGCCTAAGTCACACAAGTTTGCAAGTTTTGTAAGATTTGTTAGATGAATACGGTTCATCACTTGGTTTGATAGCTTCGATCTGTGTTATGCCGATGTTGGTAAGCATCCCTCGAAATATGGTAAGATTTGCTAGATGAATACGGTTCATCACTGGATTTGACAGTTTTGATTGTGTTACGCCGATGTTGGTAAGCATCCCTTGATATATGGTAAGACTTGATAGATGAACATGGTTCATCCCTTGATTTGGTAAAGTTTGATGAATTCTGCTTCAGAAGGACTTCGGTTAATATTCGTATGATTTAGAAAGTTTTTATTTTGCTTTGAAGGACCTCGGCTATTCATGCAAAAACCTTTATTATTCGTACCATTCACTGAGTTGTCAAACTCACCCTCTCTATATATATGTAGGTGATGAGCAGGACGGCGGCGACGCCTAGCCTATTTTGCAAAGCTTGTTTTGGACTCTTGTCATGTCGGCTGCCTTGTTTTACGTCGGCAGTTTTGTGCTTACTTCGGCTGTTTTGCATTTATGTCGGCATTTTTGTACTTACGTCGGCAGCACTTGAAAATCATGCTTCTTCGCTTGTAATTGCTGTATTTTATTCTTGTCGGCTGAGAAGCCTTTTGATCAAGTTGTAAACTTGTAATTTGTTATTTTGAACTGGATGTCAACCATATGGTATATGTATGTCATTTGATCTACGCACAAGCTCTTATGGACCATTTGAAATTGATTTATTACTTCCGCATTTGTAGGCCCCTTTGCATTATACTCTGATTGTCCTTGATCTTAGTAAGTTGGCCTTCGGTAATTACGGATTACTGGCCATCACGGCACCATCCTACTAGGGGCGGGTTGGGGTCGTGACAGAGTGGTATCAGAGCACAAGTTCCTTAGTATACGTTATTCACACACTTTGAGTCCTAAAGAGCATAGGGTTCCTTTTAGAGAGATGCTAGGATTGCATCATTATGCTTGCTACTTGAACGAAGTGTGCATTGTTGATATGTCTACTTGCTACCTGTCTATGTGGTTATTTAATTGTTTGCTTAAAAGTCACACTTTGCATCCTCATAGAATCATGAGGAGAGGTAGACCTCCACTGGGCCGAGATCAGTCCGAAGACCGAATGGACAGATTGGAAAGATTAGTTGAAGGTTTGGCCCGTGAATTGAGGCAAACAAGACAGCAGTTTGCTAGTGCCACTTCGACTCAGGCCGAGCAGACAAACGGCCGAAATGTAGTACCGCCTCCACCTCCTCCAGTGCCACAAGCTCCTCCACAACCAGCTCTGTATGGGGATGGCACCATTGCTTTGATCAGGGAATTCAAGAAAATGAAACCGCCGAGATTCTCTGGAGGTATAGAACCGATGAAGGCCGAGGCATGGGTTTTGGAAATGGAGAAGTTGTTTGAGATCTTCCCTAGTACTGACACTCAGAAGGTAACATTGGCAACGTTCACATTAGATGATGATGCTCGCAGATGGTGGATGGTGATCCGAGGAAACCATCCAGACTTAACCTGGACCAGATTTTTGGAGTTGTTTTACAACAAACACTTTCCCCTTAGTGTTCGAAACCGCAAGGCTACCGAATTCCAGACCTTGACGCAGGGTAACCGGACAGTGGCAGAATATGACCGCACTTTTACTGAATTGGTAAGATTTGTACCTCACATGACCAATGATGAATACATGAAGGCAAGAAAATTCGAGAGCGGGCTTCGCGGACCCATTCAAGACCGAGTTAACTTGCACGATCTGCCGACCTACGCCCAAGTGTTGGACAAGGCCATTCTGGCCGAAGCTAACTTGAACAGGTACCAGAGCACGGGAGAGAATCAGCGAAAAAGACAGAACTATGACAGTCGCCGAGCACCGTTGGATGCCAGGAAGAAGACCAACAAGGGCAGTACTGGTTATCCGAGACGGGAAGGTAGTGGTAAGCCGATGTGTTCTGACTGTGGGAAACAACACTTCGGGATTTGTCGTCGGGCGACAGGAGCTTGCTATGAGTGTGGAGAGATGGGTCATTATGCGAAAGATTGTCCCAAGACAAAGGCTGAAAACAGCAAGAAAGGTGAGAGCACCTCAGACACCGTTCAGAAGGGTAATAATGGGAAAGCTCAGATCAGGCAAGGCAGAGTTTTTGCACTAGTACCAGGAGACACTCAGAATGCTGAGGCAGTGGTGTCAGGTATACTCTCTATTTGCTCTCAAGATGCTTACGTTTTGATTGATTCGGGTTCTACACATTCCTTTGTATCTGCTATATTTGCCGAGAAGATTAGTAGGAAACTAGAACCTCTTGGTTATACATTATCTGTGTCTACCCCATCTGGGAAACCTATGATTGTTGCATCCATCTATAAAGCATGTGTTATTGTGATTGAGAATGTTGAACTGTTAGTTGACTTAATGCCATTGGACATAGCTTATTTTGATGTTATACTGGGAATGGATTGGTTGGTAGCGAATCGCGCGTCCATAGATTGTGTTTTGAAGAATGTCACACTGAAACCCCCAAACCTAGCCGAGGTTACTTTTCAGGGTAAAGGGGTAGTGCCGCCACCTTACTTAATCTCATCCATGAAGGCCTATAAGCTGATCCAAAAAGGGTGTAAGGGTTACCTGTGTAGTATACTGAGTAATCAGGATGGGAGTGTTAACTTAGCCGACATTCCAGTCGTTAGTGAATTTCCCGACGTCTTTCCAAACGAGCTGCCTGGCCACCTAATTGATAGAGGAATAGAGTTTACTGTCGATGTCATCTCGGGAACACAGCCGATCTCGAAAACACCATATAGAATGGCCCCAGCTGAACTTAGGGAGTTGAAACTGCAATTACAGGACTTGTTGGATAAGGGGTTCATTAGGCCGAGCACTTCACCATGGGGAGCACCCGTTTTATTTGTTAAGAAGAAGGATGGTACACTTCGTCTTTGTGTTGACTACAGAGAACTCAATAAGGTCACCATTAAGAACAAGTACCCATTGCCTAGGATTGATGATTTGCTTGACCAGTTGCAAGGAGCGAGAGTCTTTTCTAAGATTGATTTGAGGTCGGGCTACCATCAGCTTAAGGTTAAAGCCGAGGATGTTGAGAAGACTGCTTTTCGGACAAGATATGGCCACTATGAGTTTTTAGTGATGCCTTTTGGAGTGACCAATGCCCCTGCTGCATTTATGGATTTAAAGAACAGAGTTTTCAAGCCATACTTAGATGAGTTTGTAGTCGTTTTCATTGATGATATATTAATCTACTCCAAGAGTAAAGCTGAACATGAGAGTCATTTGAGACTTGCTTTGCAGATTTTGAGAGACCGGAAATTGTATGCTAAATTTAACAAGTGTGAGTTTTGGCTTTCTACTATCTCATTTCTGGGTCATGTGATAAATGAAGAGGGTATCTCGGTTGATCCTAGCAAAGTGGAAGCCGTAGTGAATTGGCCGAGGCCGACTAATGTGTCCGAGGTTCGAAGTTTTCTGGGTTTGGCAGGTTATTACAGGAAGTTCGTGAAGGATTTCTCAAGGATTGCAGTTCCATTGACACAATTGACTAAGAAGGGAGCACCATATGAATGGACCGAAGATCGGGAGTCAGCTTTCCAAGAACTGAAGACAAGGTTAGTTACAGCACCAGTGCTTGTACTTCCATCAGGTAATGAAGAGTTTCATATCTACAGTGATGCATCTCATAAGGGCTTGGGTTGCGTATTAATGCAAAAGGGTAAAGTTATAGCATATGCATCTCGTCAGTTGAAGCCACATGAAAAGAACTATCCTACCCACGATTTGGAGTTAGCAGCTGTTGTTTTTGCTTTGAAAATTTGGCGTCATTACTTGTATGGAGCTTCTTGTCAGGTTTTTACAGATCACAAGAGCTTGAAGTACCTATTCACTCAGAAGGAATTGAATTTAAGGCAAAGAAGGTGGCTTGAGTTGCTGAAAGACTATGATATGCAGATTCAATATCACCCAGGAAAGGCTAACAGCGTGGCCGACGCATTGAGCAGAAAGTCAGTTGGGAGTTTGGCATGTTTAACAGTGATATCAGTAGAACCAACCATTGTTGAAGAAGTAAAGGCTAGCCAAATGGAGGATGCATTCTTCAGAAAGATAGCCGAGGAGATTACTACCAAGCCGAGATCAGGATACACTGTCGAGAATCAGGTGCTCAAGTTTGAAGGAAGACTGTGTGTGGCCGACGTCCCAGAGTTGAAAAGAAAAATTTTGCTGGAAGCTCACAGTTCCAAGTTTGCTGTTCACCCCGGGAATACCAAGATGTACCAAGACGTGAAACAGACCTATTGGTGGCCGAACATGAAGAGAGAAATAGCCGAATTCGTGTCCCAGTGTTTGCATTGTCAGCAAGTAAAAGCGGAACACCAAAGACCAGCGGGACTTCTACGACCTTTGCCGATACCTGAGTGGAAATGGGAACACATCTCCATGGATTTTGTGGTTGGTTTGCCGAAGACACAGAGAGGTATGGATTCGATTTGGGTTGTTGTTGATAGGTTAACTAAGTCAGCACACTTCTTGCCAGTCAAGACTACCTTCAGTGCCGACCAGCTTGCCTTGTCATATGTGAACGAGATTGTTAGACTTCATGGAGTGCCGATGTCAATTGTATCAGACAGAGATCCGAAGTTCGTTTCAAGATTTTGGCAGAGCCTACAAAGAGCTTTCGGAGCCGAGTTAAGATTTAGTACAGCTTTTCATCCCCAAACGGATGGGCAAACAGAGAGAACAATTCAGACACTTGAAGACATGCTTCGACTTTGTGTATTGGACTTTCAGGGAAGTTGGGGAATGCATTTACCCTTAGTTGAATTCGCGTACAACAACAGTTATCAAGCTAGCATTGGCATGGCGCCATATGAGGCTTTGTATGGAAGAAAGTGCAGATCGCCGATATGTTGGACCGAAGTGGGAGACAAAGCTCTGCTTGGTCCCGAATTGATTCAAGTAACAACAGAGAAGATTAAACTTATCCAGCAGAGGATTAAAACTGCCCAAAGCCGGCAAAAGAGCTACGCCGACCAGAGAAGGAAGGAGTTAGAATTCGAAATTGGGGATCATGTATTCCTGAAAGTTTCGCCGATGAAAGGAGTTTCCAGATTTGGGAAGAAGGGTAAGTTAGCACCTCGTTACACTGGACCATTTGAAATTCTTGACAAGGTTAACCCCGTTGCATACAGGCTTGCTTTACCACCAGAGTTAAGCCAAGTCCATAATGTGTTTCATGTTTCAATGTTGAGGAAGTATATTCGAGACCCACTGCATGTGATTGATTATTCTGGGATTGAAGTTAATGAGAATTTGGGCTATAAAGAGAGGCCGATGTGTGTTATCGACAGACAAGTTCGGCAGTTGAGAAACAAGTCGATACCCATGGTAAAGATTGAATGGAAAGAGCATTACGGCAAGGATGCCACGTGGGAAATGGAAGAAGAGATGAGGATTCGACATCCAGAACTGTTTTCGGAACAAGGTAACTTGAGTTTGGGGACCAAACTTCTTTAAGGGGGGTAGGATGTAACAACCCTCATCCTTTTAGCTATACTTGCATACATTCATGTGAGACCTTGTCTTGATATGTTACAATCTTATTAATCTTGTTTCGGCTTGCTTTGTTATGTGTGTTTGCTTGATCTTGGTGCTTGCTTGGTGTGTGTGTGGCCGAGGTCAGCTCAGTATAGTCCACTTTCGAACCTTGCACTTAGAACTATTCTGGAGCCATCTGTTGACCTCCATCTTCACTCCGGCATGATTGCCGAGATGTTCAGAACCAAGGCCGAGAAGTGTACCTTCCAGGCCGAGGTGCCTTTGCACTTGGTGTGTTGTTCCAGGGCAGGTGTGGCACGACGTAGTAAGTGTCGTCCTCCCTAGCCGACATTCTTGTTGTCTCGTTGCCGAAGTCTGACTTTGGCCGACGTCGTTACCCGCCGAGGTGTTTGCTGTCAAGCTTGTCGAGTACGCTTTGTCAGTGACTTGTCTTATCAATCAGTCACCTTTTGAGCTGCACCAACCCGGTGGTGCCACGTGTCCGAGCTGAAGCTTAAGGCAGCAGACAGCTCTCGAGACAAATCATTTTGTCTCAAATCTTTGTTCCTAGAGAGAGAAGCTCTCAAAGAGGAGAGAAAGAGTTTTAGAGAGAGAAGTGGTGATCCGAGCTTGATCTTTGAAGATCGAACCGTTGGATTTAAGCTTTGAGGTTAGATTCTTGCTCCACTTTGATTGCTCTTATTGGTTATCAAGCTGCATTGCATGATTGTGTTTGTTTTGCATGCCATGCAACGATTTGAAGTCGGTTTTGAAAGAGGAAGTTGATGTTCATGTGTTCTTGAGTAAAGCCTCGTTTTGATCCGAAAAGTTTGGAACAAGAACCATGTTTTTGTGTTTGTTCTTGCATGTTTCCCTTGTACGAATACTCAGGTCCATGTTTTGAGCTCTTTGCATGGGATCCCAGATTTTGAATGTACTAGTTATGAACTCCAGCATGCATGTTCTTGATGTTCTTGATTGTTAGGTCCTTTGCATTCTTCAAAGGGAAACCCAGGTTTTTCCCGATTCGTTTTGTGTGTGGCCATCAGGTTCACACCTCGGCGAGGAGGTGTGGGACCTCGGCTAGACCTGGGTAGTGCCCAGTGTGTTTCCAAGAGGTGGAAAACAGCGTTTGACCTTGTCATGCTTTGCTTTGCTTTTGACTTGGATTCGGTGAGAGTGCCGAGATCATTATGTGCGTATGAAGCTTGTTTTGAGAATGTGATTTGCCTTGTGATTGTCAGGACTTTGATCTTTGCTTTGAGCCTTCACCCAAGAAGACCGAGGTGAGTGGTGCTTTTAATAAAGCTATGTTATACGGTTTTGATAAACTTTGTTTTACTTCGTCTTGATGAAAGCATTTTGATAAGCATGAATGATTAGCCTATTTTGATGTGAAGAGTATAAGCCTTGTTTAATGATGTTCTTGAAAGTCCCTCGTGCTGGAGGACTCTAAACTTTTGCAGCACCAAGTATAAAAGGTTAAGTATGAGCTTCGCTTTGACGTTATCTTTGTGATAAGTATGATCCTGGTTTTGATATTAAGTGTGAAAGTCCCTTAGCTGGAGGACTATAAACTTTCGCAGCACTACTTGTGAAAGTCCCTTAGCTGGAGGACTATAAACTTTCGCAGCACTACTTGTGAAAGTCCCTTAGCTGGAGGACTATAAACTTTCGCAGCACTACTTGTGAAAGTCCCTTAGCTGGAGGACTATAAACTTTTGCAGCACCATCTTGTCAAAAGGGGCTACGGGCCTAAGTGACATTAGTCCTTGTGTTAAAGAGGATACGGTCCTTCCTTGGAAAAGCCAACGTGTTGAAAAGGGGCTACGGGCCTAAGTCACACGAAAAGGTGAAAAGGGGCTACGGGCCTAAGTCACACAATCAGGTGAAAAAGGGCTACGGGCCTAAGTCACACAAGTTTGCAAGTTTTGTAAGATTTGTTAGATGAATACGGTTCATCACTTGGTTTGATAGCTTCGATCTGTGTTATGCCGATGTTGGTAAGCATCCCTCGAAATATGGTAAGATTTGCTAGATGAATACGGTTCATCACTGGATTTGACAGTTTTGATTGTGTTACGCCGATGTTGGTAAGCATCCCTTGATATATGGTAAGACTTGATAGATGAACATGGTTCATCCCTTGATTTGGTAAAGTTTGATGAATTCTGCTTCAGAAGGACTTCGGTTAATATTCGTATGATTTAGAAAGTTTTTATTTTGCTTTGAAGGACCTCGGCTATTCATGCAAAAACCTTTATTATTCGTACCATTCACTGAGTTGTCAAACTCACCCTCTCTATATATATGTAGGTGATGAGCAGGACGGCGGCGACGCCTAGCCTATTTTGCAAAGCTTGTTTTGGACTCTTGTCATGTCGGCTGCCTTGTTTTACGTCGGCAGTTTTGTGCTTACTTCGGCTGTTTTGCATTTATGTCGGCATTTTTGTACTTACGTCGGCAGCACTTGAAAATCATGCTTCTTCGCTTGTAATTGCTGTATTTTATTCTTGTCGGCTGAGAAGCCTTTTGATCAAGTTGTAAACTTGTAATTTGTTATTTTGAACTGGATGTCAACCATATGGTATATGTATGTCATTTGATCTACGCACAAGCTCTTATGGACCATTTGAAATTGATTTATTACTTCCGCATTTGTAGGCCCCTTTGCATTATACTCTGATTGTCCTTGATCTTAGTAAGTTGGCCTTCGGTAATTACGGATTACTGGCCATCACGGCACCATCCTACTAGGGGCGGGTTGGGGTCGTGACAAGTAGTCCATTGAAAATGCATACTTTGGGGTTGGAGTACTTTTTATGATGTGTAGTAGGCTCCACCACACGGCCATATGGTTCTACTACTAAGAAGTGAAGCAAAAGACAACTTTTAATTTTAATTTTTAATTTTTTGAGGACAGTTAAAAAATATATGTTAACCACAAGAGAATCGTCAGGTTTAGTTTGGTTTTAGAAAATTTTCTAAGAAAAATAAAAAATTAATTTCATGAAAAATTAAAAATCAAAAGTATTTATTATTTTTATATAGTTTTATCTTTTTGGAGGGTCAAAATAATTTTAAAATTTTAAAAGTATTTTTAATATTTATGTTTATCAAATTAGTTTCTATTTTTTGGAAAAATTTCTACAAATAATTCAGAAACTCAAAACAAACATGGCTGACATAATCCCTCATAAAAGCATACGTTTATATATATATAGTGTTTTCTTTTTTTAATTTTGAATTTTTACTCAACTAGATAAATCAAAGGAGTTAAATATATATATATTGAAAAAAAATCTACTAAAGATAAAAAGCCAAACCAAGTTGGCTAAGTGTTTTATTTTTCTGCATTTTTTTTCTTTGGTGAGAGTGTGTATTGCGGAATCTTCCAAACTTTAGAGGGTTAACATGAAGCTTCGCGTATGATCAAGTATACTTTCTTTAATCTCAAAAGATTTGCATGTTAGAACATTTTCACCGAAACTTTTAAAAATTGTATACGTCAATTTTTTTTTTATTTTTTTGTGGAAACTTAGGGTTAAATTGGCATATGTAAATTTGATATCTCTAAAAAACACTTCACCCAATATGTCAAATTTAATATTTTATTATTTTTACTTCAATATTTTTATAAAAAATGTAAAATAAAATTGACATTTTTTTTTAAGCATTATTCAAGACATGTCAATTGCTAACTCACTTTTGCGTACTTTTTTTTTTTTTTTTTTTGGTTTTGGTAATCAATAGAAATTTCTATTGAAGTAAAGATTGCCAAGCAGCACTTACAAGGAAATTATCAACAAGCTTACACCAAACTAAAAAAAAACCTTGTGTGAAATTTCATTATCAAAGTGTTACCTCAAAAATGACAATTCAAGTACAGATGCTCTCATGATTTACACCCTGGGTTGCCCATGCAAGTGCAATGTCACAATTACCTGTAAATTGGGTTGCTTTACACCCTCAGGAATTGAGTTGTTTGGCTCACCTGGATGTCTCTTCTTCAACTAATTAATATATAGTCCTTTTCTGCTCAAAAAAAAGTACAGATGCTCTTATGATTTGGTATATGTGTGGGTAAATGAGATTACCCACCCTATGAGTACTCCCACTTTAAAAAATTGAGAATGAGAATGCTCCCACTTCTCATTTTTTAATTCTCTAACAATTGCCAAAAATTAGCAGTATGAAACTTTCACCTTTTTTTTCTAGATGGAGAAAGAAATTCAAATAGTTTATCATCATTCAATCAAAAAA
Source organism: Camellia granthamiana (assembly GCA_036172215.1). Taxonomy (NCBI): domain Eukaryota; kingdom Viridiplantae; phylum Streptophyta; class Magnoliopsida; order Ericales; family Theaceae; genus Camellia; species Camellia granthamiana. Next base: position 104,464,530 of record CM069913.1, read on the forward strand.
CATAAAGGAAAAAGATAGAACAAAAGAATGATGTCAAACATGTTACAGTAAAATTTGTGTTTTTTTTTTGGTGGGGTAAATTTTGGGTTGTTTTCTAGAGGGAAAACAAAAAAAAAAAAAAACTGTGTGTTCCTATGATGAGAGCCAAACAAAAGAGAAAGCCAAAAGTAAGAGAAAGAAAATAGTCAAAACACAAACTTTGTTTGCACATAGATTAGTAATTGTTTTTGAGTTGATGTTTTGTAGAGAGGTTCAAAAAAATTGGTAAAAGAATAAATCGATTTGAACAAGTTCAAATGGTATGATTTGATGTTGATTGTTTACGGAACGAATTGGTTCTAGTATCACAAAATTTGATTTACAATTCAGTTCAAGAATTAAGGCTCAAAGAGAACTGAATAAAAACAAAACAAAATTTTTCATGTTTTTATTAATTTTACTATGCGTATGATGTTTCACGAATACCTTTTCTTCTCATTGATTTCTTCGAACCTCACTCTCATTCCGATGTCGGTGGGGCATTCATTGAACTTATTCACAAAATGCTCTCTCTTTGGTCAAAAATATAAGTACAGTTTTTTGTTTTCACTATTTATATGATCAACAATGCTACACACCCCCAAGTACGGACGACCCCCAGCGCGACCCCCAGTGACGTGGCAGCGTGTGGTTGGTCGAAATTCCAAAAAAAAAAAAAAAAAAAAAACAAAAACAGTTTTCTGGCCAATCAGGGAAGACCCCCAGCACCCCCAGCTGGGGGTCCAAGTCATTTTTCTTATATGATTTTGACACTTTATATATTGCTAAAAATTCCATTTTTACAGTAATTTTTATATAATATGAATTGTTTTGTTTTTACACTATTTTATGAAGAAAAATGCTTGGGAGCACTAAAGAGGGAGCACTAGGAGGAGCACTAAAAAAGGAATACTAGGAGGAGCACTAATGATGTGGCAGTGGACCCTGCCCACTTTCTATGCCTTGTTTTTTTTTTTTTTGCCATTCCCAATGCATTAGTGCTATTAATAATGTATTTTTTAGTGGTCTAAATCATTGTTGATTTTATGAAAGTTAATTTGGAGAATATTTTAAAGTTATGAACTAAACTAATGAAATTTTTGGAGTACTATAGGTAGAATCAATTTTTATTGTGTTAGATAATCTTAAATATAAAAGAATATATCTATTTTTACAGTTCGGTTCTTGTTCTACATATTTTGAGATCTAATTTGATTCTTAAATTTCTGAAATTATAATGATTGATTTAATTTTTAATTTAGCTTAAAATCAAACTAAATTGTTCCATGAACACTGCTTGCTAGCGTCATATATGTGGTTGAGTAAGCAGGAAGAGTATTCGCCAATGGTTAAGATTAAGTTTCACAAAATAATTATAGATTTATAAAAATAAAAATAAAAAATTTAATTATTAATTTTTGTAAAATTTTCATTAAACTGAATTTTTGGTTTTTCTAAACATACCCTGAATTAAAATTTTCCCTAAAAAAAATTGACTATTTGTACTCTGTAAATTTTTTAACACAATGATAAAAAGGAAAAGGAACACTTGAATACGAAACAAACAATAAAAACGGTAGTGAGTTACCTGGCGGTGTGTGTCCGAAAAATCCCTCCGACGGTTAAGTCAGCACACACTCAGATAGAGAGAGAGAGGAGAGTTGAGTGTTTAGGTTGTTCTTACCAAATGATGTTCCATCCCCTAGCATGGAGGGCGCAGACATGCTTATATACTTTCTGCGCCCAAATCTGCTCCCATTAGTCTCTTGACACGTGGTGCTGCTCTCCCATCTGTCAGCACAAATCCTGCAATCACCACCTAACCAAACTATCAGGCTATATTAGCGGAGCCCGGCAGACCGGCGGAACCACCTCGGCCTTTCACAACCGCGTTGCACAGCGCATCCGAGTGTCCCACTCGCCGAGCTCCAGAACGACCGAGCTCGGTTGTATTCCGGCAAAGCGGAGTTCAAAATAGGTCAAGCCAGCAAACCAAAGGCCTTCCTGCCGCACTAAACGCGTGAACCGTGGAATCCAGAATGGCAGGCAATCATCTCGACCGAGCAACTCAAGTAGCTCAGCTTTCTCACAGACAAGCCCACGCAGCTCGGTCCCAACATGGTCTTAGGCCTCAACCGGGCAAACCTTATCTGGGAGAGCCCAAGCTTTCACGACCCAAACATGTTTGGCCCCTCATTTTGCCCGGCCTTTACCATGGCCCATTCTAGCTCATAAATCTCCCTCTCAATTGATTTAATTTTTAATTTAGCTTAAAATCAAACTAAATTGTTCCATGAACACTGCTTGCTAGTGTCATATATGTGGTTGAGTAAGCAGGAAGAGTATTTGCCAATGGTTAAGATTAAGTTTCACAAAATAATTATAGATTTATAAAAAATAAAAAAAATTAATTATTAATTTTTGTAAAATTTTCATTAAATTGAATTTTTGGTTTTTCTAAACATACCCTGAATTAAAATTTTCCCTAAAAAAAATTGACTATTTGTACTCTGTAAATTTTTTAACACAATGATAAAAAGAAAAAGGAACACTTGAATACAAAACAAAACAACGAAAACGAAATGGGTAAATTTGTCATTATATTGGAAATTTCCCAACAAGGGAAGAAGAGAAGAGTGGCGCAAAATTTCCAAATGAAAATCAAATGTACTTTTGAAAAATCCAAAGGGACAAGGACCACAATGGGGTGGTACATTTACATTTATATTTACATTTCTTTCATATATCATTTTAAATGATGCCCAATTTTGTGTGGACAAGGACCACAATGGTGGAATCCATTTGTGCCTTCGTCACAAACCAAATTAAACATTTTTTTGGACAGTCTATGTCCTTAATGTACTTTATGTCCAATACTATATTGTGTATGGCAAGGAATTTCTAAATGCACATACACATTAATAAATAATAGTAAGGGAAAGTTATTTTAAAAAAAAATTATGATTTGATCCTTATAATAAAATAAATTTTGAAATTTTAATTTTATCAATTTTAATTTTGATCTTTTATTTTATTTTTAATCTAAATTATTTGTCTATTTTTGTTAAGTAAAATCAACAGAAAAATAATGCTTTAGTCATTAAACTCAACAAATGGTATTTTAGATATTTTATGTGTATCTAATGGCTAAAATACCTATTTTTCGTTAGTTTTACCTAACGAAAATAGATAAATAATTTATATTAAAAATAAATTAAAATATTATAATTTAAATTAACAAAATTAAAACCTCAGGCTTATTTTGTTACAAAGGTAAAATTTTATTTTTATTTTTTATTTTTAAAACTTTTCGTAGTAGTAAATATTACAATAATGTGGACACATTGTTTCTTAGACTTTCAGTCATAAATTCAATTTTTAAATTTTTTAAGCAATAATTTCAAACTCTAATATTTTGAGCCCATAAGGACAAAAATAATTTCAAAGATCATATTATCCTTATCTATCTGTTTATCTATCCACTATCCATCATGACGTGTACAAGCTCACAAAGGCCATGAATCACTATAAATAACCCAAACCCATCACTTGGTGTCCAATGCATAACCCAGCTGGTGAGGTCCAGAACAGCTGGAATCCAACATGGCATAAAGAGCCAATGACATTCAGACACATGGCAGGTGAAGGACGAGCCACATCAGCAGACAAAGATTTGCAAAGTTATTGCCACTGCACATCACCATTAATGCAGCCCATCACAGCATTTATTACAATAACACCTCCCCGTCGGAACAGGACCCCCTTACCCTGAACACGGTAAGCTACAACATAGACTTTCGGCGAGGAGGGCAGGTCGGAAGGGACAGCGAAATGATTACCAAAGGATATAAGCAAACGTGGAAGACAAGAAGAAGGTTAAATTTTCTATCTCTAAACTCTCCTTACATCCTACTTCTCCTTCTAATTTGCTCATCGGAGGGTTCACTGGGGGACTACCCCGTTCCCCATTGGATTTGTTTGCAGGTAATCCGGTGGGCTTGATCATCTGAACGTGGGTATTGAGGAGCTTGGACCTGTCCAACCCATTCACTGGGACAAACTGTATTATCAGTTGGCGCCGTCTGTGGGAAAGTCTTTCCTCCGCGCGCCAGTTGTTCTTATTATCGTTGGAGACCCTATCCCAACAACCTTTTCCTCCTACCCATCAAAGTGTATGGTCATGTGTAACATGTCCGCGAGGGACCTCAATGCTACAGTTCGGACTCAATTTGTCACGGTTCTTAATCTGAACCAAAGAGTCCTAATCCGGCAAATCGTTTTGAAAAAAAACAGATTTTTGTAAAGAAGTGCCAAACATGGACTACTTTGCCAGATATAGAGTCGCCACCTAAATATTTTATAGGGGAATTTAGGAAACCCTGACTCGGTGCCAAAGGTCACGTGTCCGTCATTACCAAAGTTGCCTCGGCTCGGGAACTTGGGTACAATTAGGGAAGGTCAGCTATGAGCACCCCCTCTCGCCCGATCCGAAGATTGGCCTCTACTAACCATGATATCTTGTTTTGAAAACATTATGTGTTCTTGTTCCGGTTATTAGCCTAGAATTACTATGTTATGCGCACAGCAAACAAGTATAGACTAGATTGCCTAATTTGGAACAAAACATTGCATATCCGTTTGTTTGGAAAACGCTTTGGAATTTGCTACTCACAAGTTGGCTAAAATACGGATTTCAACGAGTTGTCTCAACTCAAACAATCCAACCTTCACTCACAGGCATTCAAGCAGTTATATCACATAAGCATCTAGCCATATGATAAGCATGCTATTTTGTTAACATTCACACTCATGCGAAATGCTAAAACATAAAATACTTACAGTGTACTCCGTGCCAAAACAGGAACATGTTAGCAATCATGCATGATCCTAGTTCATGTTAAGATGGCTAATGCAACACACACAAAGATGCAATCTAGACAGGCTCGGCTATCCTAAACATGGTGTGTGAAATGCAACAGATGACACGTATTCAATTTGGAATTGAAGTACAATGCAATTAGCATGATGCGCCGAGCCCGGTGCATGCAAGACAAATGTATGAATGCACGCATGCATAGCATAAGGTATGCTAATTTAAATATGTCCTAAACTAACCATCGAAAGCTAGTAAATAAAAGGGAAGAAAGACGTGGGGTTGGAAGACATACACACACTCACCCATACTTATTACACAATTGCCCTCGCTCGGAGGGTCCAAAAGAATAATACAATTAATTAACCTACAAGCTAATTAAATAATTACAGACTACCTAATTAATTAAGCAAATTAACTAAGCTAAGAAAGCAGTAAAGGCCTCGGGAAGAGGGTCCAATGCGCGCGTGTTCGGGTTTGCTCGGAAATCCAAAGCCATGCACAAGTTTGCCTCTGTTTTGGCTGTTCTGCTCCTCTGAAGACCACACAAGTCCCAGGATATGCTCTCTGCACACTGTGGAACACCACCGGCTGAGGGAATTGGTCACCGGCCATAGAGAATGGTCACCGGCCACAAATTGAGTTATCGGCGACTGATGGATGGCCGGTTGGCACTGAAGATGGCCGGCCGGCCAAATCTTCTTGCAGAATCCTATTTGATAGCAGCAGAGGACAAAGCAAAGCATGGCAGTGCATTTCAAGCTATGTATGCACCAACCACACCCCTTTATCAAGTGAATGACTCAAAGGAGGATGGGCCTCGATTCTTGGACCACCAATCGCGCATTTCCATGCATGATGGCCCAAAGAATTAAGTGTGCATCTTGATATGGAATGCAATGCTCATAAACAAACCAATGAAACTCAACCTCTATCACAAGCATTTCAAGAGGCCAAGTATGCATGCAAATGGAATACAACCTAGACATGGAGGCTAAGTATGCAAAATGAGCATGCAAGGCATGTGACAACTATGCTAGTGGCAAACATGCAACAACATGCAAAGTGGACTAAGCATAGGAGCAGTGCAAAGCAACTTAACTAATGAAATGCATGCCAAATGCATCATGATTTCAAGCAAGCAATAACATGTAATAGGCCAAGTATGCAACAATGTACAAGGCAAGCATGCTATAACACATGAAGGATGGACTTAGACTAATTTAGGCAGCCCTTAAACAAGCCTAAAACAGTGGCCATAAACTATGGAAATGGGGCCAAATGCACATACAAGCATGCATGCAAACATGGTCCATGACTTAGGCACAAAGAGCAACTCTCAAGCACACTTAAAAGAGGCTAAACATGGGTATATGGCATGCATTATAAGCTCTAAAATAACATGGTAAGTGGTTCCAAACCATTGAAATAATGCAAATAATGCATGCTCATGGTTCATGCACTTAAGGCTCACAAGCCAAGAATACAAAGGGGCTATACTAAGCATGCCATGGTCGACCAAAACAACCAAAAACAGAACTTGAGCATGCCAAAATAAACACAAAACCTTCACAAAGCTTGGCCAAAAACATGCTAAAATAAGGGTCAAAACCTAAAGCATGTTAAGGCCTAAACATGGCATTACAAGGCGTGTATGCTAAGAAGCATGGTGTACCTAAACCAACTCAACACAATGCTATTTCATGGCAAAATAAGCATAAATATCAGCCAAGGCATGGTCAACATGAGCCTAAACTAGATGCTCCTTTAAGAGGCAAAAATGGCCCTTTTCAAGGACAACAAGGAGAGGGGGTGGCCCTCTTCTTCGTAGGACCTCAAGGCACCATCCTCACCTCTGGAATCCCTCAAGATTTCAGTGGTGAGGAGGCCCAAACACAATGGTCCCGGAGCTCAACCAAAATGGCACAAAACAAAGGCCAAACAAGCCTTAAGAGGGGTCAAACAACCCCAAAGCTTAAAACACTCTTAAACAACTATTTAGAGTAGGCAAAAACAAGACTCTTATATGTTATACACCAAGTCTAAAAATAGTTGCAAGGTGGTCAAAAAAGCTATGCAAAAATGGGGAATAAATGGGGAAAGTGATTACCCTTGTAGACTCTCTTCACAAATGGTGGACCAGTAGCTTCCTTAGGTCCAAACCAGCTCCAAAACTTCAAGAACAAGCCCCTAATGCCTCAGCAACAAGAGAAGGTGTAATGGTGGGTGTTTGTGCACAAAAGTAAGACAAAACACACACAAAATACACAAAGAGAGAGATATAGAGATATGATATATGCAAACCCTAACCCTAGAACTCAAGCTCTGAAAATGTTGTCTAAAAATGTCTAACCCCCAAAACAAGAGAGAAAAGCCCCTCTTTTATAGACAATTTGTCTTGTAAAGCTTCCAAAGGAAGCTAACAAGAGGGCAATCCCTCCATACACGTGTATGGAGGGAGTGACAGTGTATGCCAGCTGCACAAAAATATATGCAAAAGCAGATGCACAGTAGTTGGCCGGCAAAAAATGCAATTGACCAAAGAAGATAGTCGGCCGGCCATCTATAGTGCCGGTCGGCCAAACATTTGGCTGGTGAAAACAAAACACAGCCGGTGGCCTCAAGCCATGGCCGGTGGAGTGTGGAGGTAGCCCACAAGCCATTCCCTGCCCCTCCAAGGCAAAACACAAGTGTTTGGTGCAAAACCAGACACGAAATAGTTGAGTCGAGAGATCCTGAGGCAAGGCGCGTAGCCGAGACCTCCGGGAACTCAAGACGAACACAAACATGGATGATCACCGAGTGTTCAAGCGGTGACGTCCAAGTCTTGAGGACGATAAAAAATTGGGTGTCTACAGTTGCCCCTCTTTGACAGAACTCGAAAGTCACAAAGTGACGGGAGTGATTGTCAAAGCCCAGAGACAACCCATTTTTGACAAGGCCGAAGACTTAGACAAACATGCAAGACAAAAAAGATATGTGCCCGAATGTAGGGGAAAAATGCAAGACAATGCACAAAGCTGGGCATAACTTATGATCATGCAAAGAAAGCTGTAATCAAGCATAACATGCGATAATTTTAAGCTAGCATACACCAAACTACACTACAATGCAGAAAGGATGTAAGAGAATTATGCAATTCTCGATACGTCTCACTCGGAGGATACAATACCTGTTCGGTTCGTCTAGTTACACCAGCTTCAAATGAATCGTACATACAATATCGTGCCTGCAAAGAAAGCAAACTTAACAGGTACAATATTGTTAGCAACATGCATAACATGCGAAATGAATGCAAAATGATATGCAATATATACAAAACTATGTATAATAATGCAAATGAAAATGCAATGCAATTAAAACAATGCAAATGATATGCAATGCAATCGAATCATGATCTAATCATGAGCGGTTCAAAACCACACAAATGTCAAATAGATTGATGGAGGTAACAAGTCCGTCTACCATAGAAAAGGTACCGCAACCCTCAAAGCGCGTACACATGTAGAACTATGAGTGATGTAGACAGACACAAGAACGAGTATTGGGTGGAATGACATAAGTGGGGAAACAACCCGCTTAACGAAAGAACAATGATCCTAATACTGGATGTAAAAATTACACTACAATGTAATATATACAGTGGATATGGCATGCAGCCAAACCAAATCTTGCCTAGGAAGGGCATGTACGCAAACGAACCGCGTCTAACACAGAAAAGGCGCCACCCTCAAACCAAGTTCATCAAGGAATAGACGCGTACACATGCAGAATTGTGCTTTAACGTGAAAAGTATGAGCACATACTAGACCAAGCTCAATAAGGAAAGGTGCGAGCCATATATGGAGGTGATGCAATGAATGCATGCAAGCTACAATGCGACATGCACTGGAATGAAATATTTACGATGGATAAGGCACGCGGGCCAAACCAAATCTTGCCTAGGAAAGACATGTACACAAACGAAACGCGTCTAACACAGAAAATGTGCCGCCACCCTCAAACCAAGTTCATCAAGGAATAGGCGCGTACACATGCAGAACTGTGCTTTGACGTAAAAAGTATGAGCACATACCAAACCAAGCTCGACAAGGAAAGGTGCAAGCCATGGATGGAGGGGGATGCAGTGAATGCATCCAAGCTACAATGTGATATTTATAATATGAAATGGAATGGATATTTACAGAAAATGCATGACATATGCGCTATTTTTTGTTTTTGGCTTAGATGCATGACATATGCGGTATTTACAATGATGCATGACATATGGACTATTTACAATGAATGCATGACATATGCGTTATCTACAATGGAATGCATGACATATGCATGATATTTACAATGATGCATGACATATGCACTATATTACAATGAATGCATGACATATGCATTATCTACAATGGAATGCATGACATATGCATGATGTGTTGTTTTTTTTTTTTTTTTTTTTTGAAATGCATGCTGCATGGAGCATGCGACAACGCGAGTCGTTTGAAATGCATGACAATGCATGTGAACTGTGCACACCAATGCACCGAAGGTCTTGCACCATCTAGGGATTTAAGGTCTCCTAGACCGTCTGCTGGGGAAATGCATAACAATGCAAATGAACTTAGAATGCGTGACAACGCGTGACTTTGAAATGCATGACAATGCATGTGAGTTTGAAATGCATGACAATGCAACCGCGCGGTTTTAAGGTCTCATCAGACCAAGCGGTTTTAAGGTCTCGCCAGGCCATGCGTGTTTAAGGTCTTGCCAGATCGTGCGTGTTTAAGGTCTCGCCAGACCGCGCGTGCATAGGGCAAAGTGATGCGCAAAATAGCGCGATGGAATGCATGCAAAATACAACGAGATGCGCAAAATAGCACGATTGAATGCATGCAAAATGCAATGAGATGCGCAAAATAGCGCGATTGAATGCATGCAAAATGCAATAAGATGCGCAAAATAATGCGATTGAAGTGTGCAAGATAGCGCGAATGAGATGTAATGCACAAGACAGTGCGATTGATTTAAAATGCACATGGGGCAACTTTCGAGTTTTGTAAAAGACAAAAGGATACGGAAAGGATACACCTTGCACAAATTCGAGTGCCACGCACAGAAGACACGGCCTGAGGTTGAAACGGAGGCCGGTTGAGCTTCGGAAATGCCTTTTCTTGTACTATCTTGAACAATAAAGGTGCCAAACCACATATCTGACCCAAACAAGGTTGTAGGAGGCTCACCGGCCAGAAGGAGAAGCCATCGGCCATCCACCAGCCACCAAAAGACATCATCGGCCAAACATTTGGCCGGCCAAAAATGTAGCCGACCGGCCAAAAATGCCTGATTCGGGGCAGTTTTGACTTTTCACCGTGGGTGTTTTAAAATAGGGTTTCACACCGTATTTCTTTCATTTTCCTTGGCCGAAAATAGTTGCTCTCTCTCTCTAGAGCATTTTTTCTCTCTTCTTTTCTCCGTTTCCTTGCGTTTCACGCCCGCTTCCTCGTTTGATTCGCGAATATCTTCGCGTTTCGAACACTTTAAACCGAATATTTCTCCATTTCGGTGTTCCTTTCGCTATTTCCACCTTTTAGGGTTTATTCCCCTCGTGTTTCTCTCGATCTCTATACCTTTTCCACTTCCCAGCTTTTTCGGCCATTTTCCACCCTCTCGGGGTTGACTTTTCGGTTGACCCTTCGCTTGTTTTCCTTTTCCGACCATTTTCCTCGTCACATTTGACATGGTCGACGATATTCCACAGGGCGGGACTCCCCCGGATCACGAGATGGATCCCGGGGCTGAGCTTCTACCTTTGAGCGTCCGCCCATTTGACCCGGCAACCTACCGGCCGGCGATCCATGTCTTGCCTCCCGATAGACTTCGCCAGTTTCGGAGCTTTGATAGGGCGATGCCTCCAGAGCTTCTTTTGCTTGAGCCTACATCTCACCTGTCCTTCGGCGCTTCCGAGGTAACATTCCTTCCTCTGTTTTACTTTCTGCGACATAGAACAATTAACTGCCGACTACCATAGCCGATTATGTTCTTCAACTGCTTAGCCCAAATACACTGATGCACTGTATACTGTAGTTAATTGTGAACACTTGCAGCTGATATCTATTTGAGACTGACACGTGCACCCACACTGCACTGGCTCTGAATCACTCAAACACACTGACACAGTACACACTGTAGTTTATTGCAATCACACCGGTACCCGATATCTGTTTGAATCTGAAAATATGCACACATGTTGTATTTGTACTGAACCACGCAAACACGCTAACACATCACATGTTGTAGTTCACTGTAAGCACACCAGCACCCGGTACCTGTTTGAATCTGAAGACATGCACACATGCTGTATTTGCCTTAAATCTGAACGCTTTTCAAAACTGGTATATTTAGTATTGCTCCGCAATTATTTGCTTGAAAACAGGGAGATTCCCATACCGTCCGAGGGTATGAAAATATTGCCGCTCGAGATTAGTACGCAAAGCTACCCGATGCGGTTCGCCACATCATGGATCAGGCTGGCTTCGGCACATTCTACAGAGGACTATCCAGGCTCACCATGAGCAGGCCTCTCCTCGCTGCTCTAGCGGAGAGGTGGTGGGACACCACTGACTCGTTCCACCTTTTTGCCACGGGAGATATGACGATGACTCCCTATGATTTCTCGATGCTTACAGGCATCGGGGTAGGGGGTGATCCGATCCCCTTTGACACTGATATGGACGAGTGGACTGCTACTCAGATATATCTGCTTGGCGAGGTGCCGCCTCTCTCCCGTCCAGGCTTCGTTCGTTATTCCTGGTTCGAGGTCCAGTTCAGGGTCCAGCCAGCTCTAGTGGAGGAGGCTCCGATGACTCAGGAGGCTGTGGAGCGATATGCACGTGATTTTTTGATGTTTCTACTGGGGACCACTATTTTCGCCGACCGGGCGAATACCGTGCCCCTCTGTCTGCTTAGCGCCTTAGTGGATGTCACTCAGATCCTGCACTATGACTGGGGTGGCGCCGCTCTGGCTAAGCTCTATGGATACATGAGCTCGGCTTCCCGTGGCAGTGGACAGTTGCTCGAGGGCTATTGGCGTGCTTGAGAGGTACATTTCTTTTTCTGCTTTACATTTATGCTTTCTACTACTGTATTCTGTACTGTATTCTGTACACTGTACACACTGTAGTCTGCTTGTCACTAACTGTATACTGCACACACGGCACACATATACTCTACTTTACACTGACTGTACACTGCTCACACTGTACACTGCTCAATACACTGTCTGCACAATACACTGCACGATACACGGCTCTGTTATTTCTGCTTTATTCTGCATTCTGTTTTATCTGATAAACATACTGGTATTTACTCTGCAATTGTGGGTCTACGCCTACTTTCCCAGACTAGCCCCAGTGCCAGACGTGGAGACCCCTCTCGTCGTCCCGTTCTCGCGCCGCTTTGACGGGAGATGCGTGCGGAGGCCTCGGGAGACGTTTAGCTTCTTCCGCCGCTATTTTGACACCATTACCCCCGCGGAGGTATGTTCAACTTTAGAGTTTATTTAAGCTTCGCTTTTCATTGTATGTTTTCAATAACAGTATATAACAAACTATATTTCATTTTCAGATCACCGGGCAGCCTTGGGCTCCGTTGCCAGCGACGATTCGAGACCGATTTGCCGGTGTTGAGGAGACCTCGCGTTTTCGAATTCTGCTGGAGGGCCCGGTCTGTCAGGCTTGGTACCTAGGTGAGCATTTTCTACGCCAGACCCTAGGGTTACCAGAGCAAATAGTCCTGGTTCACCCTCCTGAGGATATGAAGGAGACCGAGAGATTCACTGCCGAGCAGATGGCCGACTACACTATCGGCTGGGAGGCAATCCGCTTCCGAGGCATCGGCGACTACAGAGAGTACGTGCAGACGTATATCATGCGGCCTCTGAGTGGTGGTCGTCGGGTTGAGGGAGAGAGGCCTGTGGCGCCGGCAGCCAGGGCGGGAGTGGGGGCTGGAGCAGGAGTGTCACGGAGAGCCCGGGTCTGCGGCAGGGGTGGAGCTCAAAGAGGGCGGGGGGCTGGCTGGCCTGCACTGCCCACCTCACTGACATACAGAGGACAGGGTGGGGTGACCTACCAGATTCCCTTCGCCCTTCCTCCGGCTGATCACGAGTTGGTCGGTTTCCACGACTTGCCTCCGGTATGTACTACTTCATATTGCATCTTGCATAGTCATTTCATTTCATTTCATTTTATTTGATATTCTGCAGAATACTGATGCATTTGATACTTTTGCAGGCTTCCTCCGAGTACACCCGGCAGTCCCTGGAGTTGAATGCCTCCATGATGGGGATGCTACAGCGGACTTTCGACCTCCTGACCCTTTACAGTATCCCGGTATGTTCTTCTGACCACGGTCTCAAACCTTACATAAACTGCTTCACATAATCCGATGCACAACACAACTTCTGATAAACTGCTTTCAGGGCGTCTGATACACTGTACTCATACACTGCATTCTGCACTGATAAACTACTCACAGTATTCACACACTGTACTCATACATTGCATTCTGCCCTGATAAACTGTTCACAGTATACTGATGCATTTGCCTTTTGTACTTTTCAGCCTCCCTTCCAGATTCCCACCGTGGGAGGTGTTTCAGCCAGGCCTCCTGTTCCTGTCGGAGGAGATAGAGAGGGCAGAGTATACCCCCGCACCAAAGCGGGGTGCACTCATGTCGGGAGTAGCTCTCGAGCGCTAGTTCCAGACGACGATGATGAGGAGGAGTCCAAGGCGGAGGCAGAGGCAGAGGCAGAGTCATCGGAAGAGGAGACCGGGGATGGCTCGGACTCGGGCTCAGATGACAGTGCTGATGATGCTCCTGGACCTTCGTCTAAGAAGAGGACTAGGACGGACCGGTAGCCCCGGAGCCACTTGATATTGACACAGATTTTGCTGTTTTTCTTCTTTTTTGTACTTCTCCCTTTTGTTGGTAGTTAGGATACTTTGTCCTGTCGCAGGCAGGTTTTGTTTCCAAAACTTATGTACTTGAAAAGATGATGAAATGAAACAAACTCTTTGTCTGAAAAAGTGTTTACATTTGTATATCTTTACATTGCATCGCAATACATCATATTACACCTCAATGTAAATGAAATTGATTTGTTGTCTGAAAATTAAACACTTGTACTGTAATAATCAGATAACGAAACAGCTAACAGTAAAACAACCGAAGCAAACCACTGCTTAACCTGAACACACAGCCCTTACTCTACTGAGGACTAATCTGCATACAACCCATAACACAGCACTCGGTTCATTCTGCACACGGCAAACCCTGGACAAACAGTCCAATTACGAAGGCGAAATCGGCTGAAGTTGAAACACGCTCAGATGCCCCAAATTTTCCTTTTTCTTCTTTTGCTTCACATAAATGTAGAGAATGGCACAGCACTCTGAGCATAAGCGATTTTTGAAGTTGCAAGAGGGTTTTTCAACCGAGGTATCGAGCCTAAAACTGAACACAGCAAGAAAGACTCAAACAAAAGGCACACGACCTAAACACAACTAAACACGCTCGGAAAAGACCCAAAACGAAAGCTGGGCTACACAAGACAAAAGACACGACACACGGACATGTTTATAAAAAACGAAAAACCTCAGATCTCGGGGAGCTAGTTCCTCTGGGTATGTTCCACCCTTTCTGATTTGTGATTCTCATATCACTCGGCCCTCAGGCTTAGTTTTTCTCTCAAAGCCCTTTTCTTACTTTTCTCTCAGCGCACATCTCTCTATTTTTCAATCTCTCATTTTTTTATCCCTCCCCTGGGTGGTTGATGGGTAGACAAGAAGTTGTGGGCTTTTGCCCCTAGCATTCTGCTAGATTCTCTTTCTTTTGCTCACAACAGTGAACTTCCCCCACAGAGGGGTTATGATGCGGCTGGATGTGCAGCAAGTCTGCAATTGGCATCGGTTGATGATGCTCTGCTGGGGAGTTTGGACGTGATCAGATCTATCTAGATGATGGAGTGGAATATCTTGCCCCATTCCAGTTCGTGTTTCGCACTTGGCTTGATACCTCGCTGCTTGGAGGGTAGTAGAGCTTTCAGCCCTTTTGCGATTAGCTTCAGTGGTGCCCTTTCCGGCAAGTAGAGTGCCCCTTCTGGCAGGTAGAGTGCCCTTTCTAGCAAGTATGTTGATCATGGGGAAAAGACAGAACACCTGACTCAACTGTGCCCCTAGTTCATCATTTTGACCATTTTTTGTTTTTGGCTTTCTATTAAAACAATTTTGACCAAAATGAGAGTTAGATTAACATGCTTGTTCGATTTTTGATTTAAAATCATGCAAGTTAGGTTATGAGCACTGAAATTTTTCCTTTTTTTGGATCCAAGAAAAAGGTTCAGTTTTGGAAAAAATGGAATAATTTTCGAGAGAATTAGTCAACTTCAGTAAAAATGCTCAAAAACTATTTTTGGCAAACGGCCACCGCTCAACGAGCACAGAACTTACTCTTAAGATGCGCAACCTCGGATCGGAGGCATTGAAAAATTGCTCCTTGCTTGAAAGAGCTGCATGGCAACGGAGAGTTGCCCCTGGTTTAAATGACGCCGCAGCATACTGAATGGCAACAGAAAGTTGCCCCTTTTTTGGATGATGCCGCAGCGCATTGTAATCAGTCCTCAGAATGACGATCACAACCGAACTCTCGGATACAGAGAAGACAAAGATGACCAGAACCATCACATGGACACAGTCAAATTTGAAGTGTTTTACGGCTGGACTTCAGAAAGAAGTTGCCTATGTATCCCAAAGATGGGAATCAAGCCTTACGTAGTTCCGGTTAAGGTACACTCGGGTATTTTAACCTTCACTTTTCAGGCTCTAATTTTTGCCAAGGCGCCCGATACGGGTTTTCGACCTTGCGAGCTTCTTTTTCTACTTGTTTTTTTTTTCTTCTTCTTGTTTTTTTTTTTTGCATGTATATTTTTGCTTTTGTATTTTTTGTATTTTTTGTATGTTTCTTTTTTTTCTTTTTTTTTTCTTTTGTATATATTTTTCCTTGCTCTAACTTTTGCCTAGGTCGCCCTTCCGGGTTTTCGACCCAGCGAGCCTCTCAAAGGGTAAAAGTGTAACAAGTCCATGCCAAATGGTTTTGAGATTGAAGCCCTCTATATCTAGGAGAGTGGCTGTTGTATTTGATTTACAGACGGATTCATCACGGTTGCTTCACGAGCTTCTTGCGGTGAGATCCGACCTTCTTGATCTGATTTTGGTGCCTCTTGTTCGAGGGCTGCTTCAAACTGGGCCACATGGGCCTCACATGATGGTTGATCGTTGAACATTCTGAATGGGTTCAAGGTTTGAGAACAGATGGATTGGATCTTGAAGCTGAGAGCGATCCTAGGCTGCACAATTTCAAGAGCGATTCCACACAGGTCTCCACAGGGCCGCGCAAAACATTTTGTTTTTAAAAGTTTTTAAGAAAGCGACAAATCGCTCGCGCTGAAGATAGTGTGAAACTAGTCTGGGTCAAATCAGGGTCCTTCTCAGTACTCACGCTAACAAGCATGATTTCATTCATTAAAAGGCTTAGCATGCCTCACTTTCTCTCAAATTGATCAAAGTTTTGCAAAACTCGAGGAATTCCTTCCTTTTCGTTTTTATCACCACAGTGTTCAAAAAGGTTTTGGAAAAACTTAGGTCATTATAATGATTTTCAGGGCACAAGAGAGCAGGTGGAATGTGCTGTTGTCCCATTCCAATGCTCTGGCACAACCAGCCCAAAATAGTAATAAGCACGGAAACATGATAGCCGCAGCTGTTTCATTTAGATTTCCTGGTTGTAACTGGCTCCATAGCAGAGACAGACTCAAAAAGAAAGCAAAATGAGTAATTACAAAACAAAACGGTGTTCGAGGCAACAACCCCGGAATCACCTGGTATTCTATACAAAGGGGACTGACTCGCTACAACAAGACAGACCCTTAAGCAAAATGATTGACTCAAGACAATGAGACAGACTCAAAACAAAACAAAAGACTGACTCGACACCCAAGCCAGAATTTACAAAACTAGCAATCGCAGATGCTCAAAAATGCATGTCAGACGCCACATCCAAAAATACACCAAGCGCCGCCCGCAGGTGGTTCATTCCCTAATTATATACTTGCAGTATCAGTATCCTCAAAGTCCAATAGCTGGGTAGTAACGGACTTGGCTGAGGTGGGCGGGAGGATAACCTCGTTGTCGATCAAGTCTTGCACCTCATGACGGAGGTGAAAACAATTATCGGTAGCATGACCGGTTTGCTGGTGGTACGCGCAGTACAAGGCAGCATCATGTGTAGTACGGAGATTCTTCGGGAGAGGCCAAGGCTCCAAGGGTTTAAGGTGCCCTCTTTCGACCAGGATCTGGAGTGCCTTGGACAGAGGCATGCAAAGAGAGTGGAAGACCCTGTGCCCTCGGGGCAGGTACTTTGAAGGTTGAGCATTCTTGCTAGACGCACTAGTGAAAGGGTCGGTAGGTGCTGCCTTGGCTTTCTGATCTTTCCCAAGTGTAGGGTTGGGAGTGGAAGGAACTGTTCTGGCATGACGGGGCCTGTCCCGGTTTTCTGACAGACTTGAACTACCCTCAGGCAGAGTGGGGAAAACATCATCTACAGTCTTGGTCAGGACTGTGAACACCTGTTGCTTACTCATCCCCCTGGCTTTCAAAGCCTCAATTGCCCACAACAGTTGTTCACTGGGATCGGCATCTGACTTCACTTTGTCTTTACCTCTGGCCTCGGCCTAATCGAGGGTTTGGGTTGATGTTGATACGTCATTGTTATAGTTGGAGGCCATCTCCGGTTGGCTAAGCTCGATCACAATTCGTTCCAATAGCGAGGGCTCCTACGGTACAAAGCTTCCGGCATATGGTGCGGCTGGTGGCAAAGCCGATATTCCGTAGGCGAGATCCGCCACAGACCTCTGGAGGTCACCTATCATCCCAATCAACTCGAATGTGGTGGGCTCACAAGCCTGATACAACTGGGGTTCCCAGATCGGGCGCGCAACAGGCGACCTGGGTGGATGCGGTACATCAACATTGGTCTCACTTTGCAGAGTGATTCCTTGATCTAATACGGTTGTCATAACCACAATCTCCTTCGAATTCTGCGTCGTCATAGGTCCACTGTTCTGAGCGGTGACTGACGGATTAGATAGTTGTCTTGCCTCAGCAAAGGGGAACATTGACTATTCTGGATCAACTCTCAGAACTGAAAGGAAAGAGAAGCAGTATTTCAGCCCAAATGGATCAAACGCAGGTGTAGCCGAACAACTGTACTCTACCACTAATCACTGTTTCCCAGAATCACTGTCCCAAAACACTGAATCGGATACCCACAGATATAATTGATTCTGCCAAATACTGACACTGGTGCCCTGAGGCCTGGTACTCACACTTGCAAACTGATATGTGCGCTCTTGTAGAGATATACTCTAAAAGCACATAACAAGTAAGAGAGAGCCAAAAACACCCCTATGTTGGGGTAGGGTTTCCCTGTCCTATTTTGTCAGGAGCTAGGGTTTCACTACGCACGCAGCGGCTTCAAACAACCTAAAATCGGGTAAGCAACCTGTCCTAGTTTGGAATGGTCACTATGGATTTCGATATGCACTAGGTCGAATGGTCAAAAAGGGTGCCCCGGTAAAACCGGGGTTTGTGTTCCCATACTGGCAGAGCCCGCAACCGGTCAGCCTTATAGCATGCTTTGACAAAGTCAAGCCTCCGGCAGACCGTTCAGGAATAGCAGATGGCCAACACGGTGTCCTAGGCGCACCAATGCACATGCAATGCAAAGTGACACATAAGCGAAATCAAAACAGGATATCACGAGTTTGAGTCAAGCACTCTAAAGTCCCCAGCGGAGTCGCCAGAAACTGTAACATGTCCGCGAGGGACCTCAATGCTACAGTTCGGACTCAATTTGTCACGGTTCTTAATCTGAACCAAAGAGTCCTAATCCGGCAAATCATTTTGAGAAAAAATAGATTTTTGTAAAGAAGTGCCAAACATGGACTGCTTTATCAGATACAGAGTCGCCACCTAAATATTTTATGGGGGAATTTAGGAAACCCTGACTCGGTGCCAAAGGCCACGTGTCCGTCATCACCAAAGTTACCTCGGCTCGAAAACTTGGGTACGATTGGGGAAGGTCAGCTATGAGCACCCTCTCTCGCCCGATCCGAAGATCGGCCTCTACTAACCATGATATCTTGTTTTGAAAACATTATGTGTTCTTGTTTCGGTTATTAG
This sequence comes from Camellia granthamiana, assembly GCA_036172215.1. Lineage (NCBI taxonomy): Eukaryota > Viridiplantae > Streptophyta > Magnoliopsida > Ericales > Theaceae > Camellia > Camellia granthamiana. The sequence continues at coordinate 104,483,706 of CM069913.1, forward strand.
CCTAGAATTACTATGTTATGCGCACAGCAAACAAGTATAGACTAGATCGCCTAATTTGGAACAAAATATTGCATATCTGTTTGTTTGGAAAACGCTTTGGAATTTGCTACTCGCAAGTAGGCTAAAATACGGATTTCTACGAGTTGTCTCAACTCAAACAATCCAACCTTCACCCACAGGCATTCAGGCAGTTATATCACATAAGCATCTAGCCACATGATAAGCATACTATTTTGTTAACATTCACACTCATGCGAAATGCTAAAGCATAAAATACTTACAGTGTACTCCGTGCCAAAATAGGAACATGTTAGCAATCATGCATGATCCTAGTTCATGTTAAGATGGCTAATGCAACATACGCAAAGATGCAATCTAGACAGGCTCGGCTATCCTAAACATGGCATGTGAAATGCAACAGATGACACGTATTCAATTTGGAATTGAAGTACAATGCAATTAGCATGATGCGCCGAGCCCGATGCATGCAAGACAAATGTATGAATGCACGCATGCATAGCATAAGGTATGCTAATTTAAATATGCCCTAAACTAACCATCGAAAGCTAGTAAATAAAAGGGAAGAAAGACGTGGAGTTGGAAGACATACACACACTCACCCATACTTATTACACAATTGCCCTCGCTCGGAGGGTCCAAAAGAATAATACAATTAATTAACCTACAAGCTAATTAAATAATTACAGACACCTTAATTAATTAAGCAAATTAACTAAGCTAAGAAAGTAGTAAAGTCCTCGGGAAGAGGGTCCAATGCGCGCGTGTTCGGGTTTGCTCGGAAATCCAAAGCCATGCACAAGTTTGCCTCTGTTTTGGCTGTTCTGCTCCTCTGAAGACCACACAAGTCCCAGGATATGCTCTCTGCACACTGTGGAACACCACCGGCTGAGGGAATTGGTCACCGGCCATAGAGAATGGTCACCGGCCACAAATTGAGTTATCGGCCGCTGATGGATGGCCGGTCGGCACTGAAGATGGCCGGCCGGCCAAATCTTCCTGCAGAATCCTGTTTGACAGCAGCAGAGGACAAAGCAAAGCATGGCAGTGCATTTCAAGCTATGTATGCACCAACCACACCCCTTTATCAAGTGAATGACTCAAAGGAGGATGAGCCTCGATTCTCGGACCACCAATCGCGCATTTCCATGCATGATGACCCAAAGAATCAAGTGTGCATCTTGATATGGAATGCAATGCTCATAAACAAACCAATGGAACTCAACCTCTATCACAAGCATTTCAAGAGGCCAAGCATGCATGCAAATGGAATGCAACCTAGACATGGATGCTAAGTATGCAAAATGAGCATAGAAGGCATGTGACAACCATGCTAGTGGCAAACATGCAACAACATGCAAAGTGGACTAAGCATAGGAGCAATGCAAAGCAACTTAACCAATGAAATGCATGCCAAATGCATCATGATTTCAAGCAAGCAATAACATGTAATAGGCCAAGTATGCAACAATGTACAAGGCAAGCATGCTATAACACATGAAGGATGGACTTAGACTAATTTAGGCAGCTCTCAAACAAGCCTAAAACAGTGGCCATAAACTATGGAAATGGGGCCAAATGCACATACAAGCATGCATGCAAACATGGTCCATGACTTAGGCACAAAGAGCAACTCTCAAGCACACTTAAAAGACGCTAAACATGGGTATATGGCATGCATTATAAGCTCTAAAATAACATGGTAAGTGGTTCCAAACCATTGAAATAATGCAAATAATGCATGCTCATGGTTCATGCACTTAAGGCTCACAAGCCAAGAATACAAAGGGGCTATACTAAGCATGCCATGGTCGACCAAAACAACCAAAAACAGAACTTGAGCATGCCAAAATAAACAAAAAAACCTTCACAAAGCTTGGCCAAAAACATGCTAAAATAAGGGTCAAAACCTAAAGCATGTTAAGGCCTAAACATGGCATTACAAGGCATGTATGCTAAGCAAGCATGGTGTACCTAAACCAACTCAACACAATGCTATTTCATGGCAAAATAAGCATAAATATCAGTCAAGGAATGGTCAACATGAGCCTAAACTAGATGCTCCTTTAAGAGGCAAAAATGGCCCTTTTCAAGGACAACAAGGAGAGGGGGTGGTCCTCTCCTTCTTAGGACCTCAAGGCACCATCCTCACCTCTGGAATCCCTCAAGATTTTAGTGGTAAGGAGGCCCAAACACAATGGTCCCAGAGCTCAACCGAAATGGCACAAAACAAAGGCCAAACAAGCCTTAAGAGGGGTCAAACAACCCCAAAGCTTAAAACACTCTTAAACAACTATTTAGAGTAGGCAAAAACAAGACTCTTATATGTTATACATCAAGTCTAAAAACAGTTGCAAGGTGGTCAAAAAAGCTATGCAAAAATGGGGAATAAAAGGGAAAAGTGATTACCCTTGTAGACCCTCTTCACAAATGGTGGACCAGCAGCTTCCTTAGGTCCAAACCAGCTCCAAAACTTCAAGAACAAGCCCCTAATGCCTCAGCAACAAGAGAAGGTGTAATGGTGGGTGTTTGTGCACAAAAGTAAGACAAAACACACACAAAATACACAAAGAGAGATATAGAGATAGGATATATGCAAACCCTAACCCTAGAACTCAAGCTCTGAAAATGTTGTCTAAAAATGTCTAACCCCCAAAACAAGAGAGAAAAGCCCCTCTTTTATAGACAATTTGTCTTGTAAAGCTTCCAAAGGAAGCTAACAAGAGGGCAATCCCTCCATACACGTGTATGGAGGGGTGACAGTGTATGCCAGCTGCACAAAAATATCTGCAAAAGCAGATGCATAGTAGTCGGCCGGCCAAAAATGCAATTAACCAGAGAAAGATAGCGAGCCGGCCATCTATAGTGCCGGCCGGCCAAACATTTGGCCGGTGGAAACAAAACACAGCCGGTGGCCTCAAGCCATGGCCGGTGGAGTGTGGGGGTGGCCCACAAGCCATTCCCTGCTCCTCCAAGGCAAAACACAAGTGTTTGGTGCAAAACCAGACACGAAATAGTTGAGTCAAGAGATCCTGAGGCAAGGCGCGTAGCCGAGACCTCCGGGAACTCAAGACGAACGCAAACATAGATGATCACCGAGTGTTCAATTACATCCTCGTCAACGGCATTTTCTATAAACGTGGTTTCTCACGCCCCTATTTGCGGTGCCTCAATCCGACTCAAGCAACTTATGTGATGCAAGAAATTCATGAGGGTATCTGCGGCAATCACTCAGGCATCAGGTCCCTAGCCCACAAGATAATTCGCACTGGATTTTTTTGACCTACTCTCAACCAAGATGCGGCTGACTTCGTGCTCAAATGTGATAAGTGTCAGCGTTTTGCCAATATCCCCCATGCTCCTCCTACTGAATTGATCACACTTTGCAGCCCCTACCCGTTCGCCAAATGGGGGATCGACTTAATTGGCCTTCTACCCATCGGCCGAGGCCAGACCAAATTTGCCATTCTTGCCATTGATTATTTTACTAAGTGGGTAGAGGCAGAACCCCTTGCCACCATTACCGAGCGGAACACAACCAAGTTCATCTGGAAATCGATCGTTTGCAGGTTTGGCATCCCCTAAGCCCTTGTCTCCGACAACGGCAAACAATTTGATAACGCCAAGTACAGGAAGTTCTGTGCAGACCTCCAAATTCAACCATGTTTTTCTTCCCCCGGTCATCCCCAAGCTAATGGCCAAGTTGAGGTCACCAACCGTTCTCTTCTGAAGATCATCAAAACCAAGCTAGAAGCTGCTAAGGGGCTTCGGGCTGAGGAACTACCAAATGTACTTTGGGTTTACCGAACTACAGCTCGGACTCCCATTGGGGAAACCCCTTTCCGCTTAACATACGGCGCTGAGGCGGTTATTCCGATAGAAGTCGGTCTGCCTACCCCTAGAGTTTTACATCCGAACCCAGCACGAACGGAAGAGCTTCGTCGGGCAGACCTGGACCTAATTGAAGAACTCAGAGAAACCACTGCTGTCAGACTGGCCTCATACCAACAAAAAATGAGAACACAGTACAACCGCAAAGTTCGACCAAGGGAGTTCGCTATAGGGGACCTTGTCTTGAGAGAAGCAACCCTTGCCACCAAAAATCCGACTGAGGGTAAACTGGCAGCCAAATGGGAGGGACCTTACGTTGTGAAAGCCCGACCATGTCCAGGCACTTACCAACTTCAAGACATAGAAGGTCGAGACCTCCCCCACCCCTGAAACGCTGAACACCTGAAGCGTTACTTTCAATAAGTTTCTACTGTTGTATTGCTCAGTTGTTGTATTTTCTTTTTGATACATAATGTAAACTTGGATCGACTGGACTACACTGTCCATGACAATAATTCTATATCTTAGCTATCTATGTGTTGTCTCAATAACATTCTCATTTGTAGCACTTATTAAAAGCCTCAGCCAGACTGAGCATTAACAGCCTCAGCCAGACTGAGCACTAGAAGCCTTGGCTAGTCTGACCGTCAAAAGCCTCAGCCAAACTGAGCACTAGAAGCCTCGGCCAGACTGAGCACTAAGAGCCTCTGCTAAACCGGGCATGAAGCACTCGGCCAGACCAAGCCTCAGTCAGCCTGAGCATTAAAAGCCTCAGCCAGACTGAGCACCAGAAGCCTCGGCTAGTCCGACCATCAAAAGCCTCAGCTAGACTGATCACTAAAAGCCTCAGCCAGACTGAGCACCAGAAGCCTCGGTTAGTCTGACCGTCAAAAGCCTCAGCCAGACTGAGCACTAAAAGCCTCAGCCAGACTGAGCACTAGAAGCCTCGGCCAGACTGAACACTAAGAGCCTCTGCCAGACCGGACATGAAGCACTCGGCCAGACCAAGCTTCAGTCAGCCTAAGCATAACAAGTCTTAGCCAGACCGAGCGCCATAGTTTCAGGGTCAGACTTAGTTACCTACAATGTCAGTAAATCATAGCTTTACCCCAAATGAGCGCGCATGCAGGGCTCGGTCAAGGCCACCCATGCAAATTTCATGCTTGTGGAATTAGTAGACACACTTAGTCACAATTCCAGCTCCAAATCTTTACACCACTCTTTGCTCAGTCGAATTCCAAAGACATTCTTACACGTCTTCTTTACAAGTCAGGTTATTTTCTTCTCAATCAAACTCTTACGAGTCAGCCTTTCTCCTCACTCCATAAACCACTAACCTACTTGAGCAGTGTGGCAAACGCAAGCTTGTAATTTTATTACACTTTAAATTTCACTCTGCATTGAGGAGTTCCTAACTTTACTCTGCATTGAGTTTTTATTACAAGTTCAATTTCACTCTGCATTAAGGAGTCCCTGACTTTACTCTGCATTCAGTTTTTATTACAACTTCAATCCCACTCTGTCTTGAGAAATTCCTAAATTCAGTTTTTATCACACGTTTATCACAAGTTTTCATCCATTTCAGACGCACAAGCAAAAACAGTCAAATGCAAAACACAACTAAAGTTTTATTTATTCACAATTTTGTACATACGTTCATTACAACAATTCAAAAAAAAAGAAAAAGAAAGAAAACAAAACAAAACAAAACAAAACAAAAACAATGTCTGTGCAAAGTCTTCTTCTTCTTCTTCAGTTACTCCTCTTCGCTGGACACAAGGTCTTCTTGTTCAATACCCTTATCCAGGGGGGTCTGGGCCACATCGTCGTCGTCAATTTTCACATTACTCAGGTCCAAGTCTGGGAATAGCTCATCAGCTTTACGCTTGAACATTTTCCAACCATTGTCCCAGAACTCAGCCATTTCATGTTTATAAAAGTCTGACCGCTGGAAGCTCTCAATCACTTCAGACTCAATTCTGCCTCCAGCAGTCGTCCTCGATGAGCCCGCCCCCTCAGACTCTTGCTTAGCCAAGCTGCTGGCGATCGCGGCATCAACTGCCATCTGAAATTCAGCAGATCCTTTGAACTGGTCCACTGCTGCAACGCATAGATCGGGGTAAGCCGCCCTTTCAGAGGCTGCCTTCGCCCTCTCTTCGTCTAGCTCCTTCTGCAGGGTCGCCCTTTCAGAGGCTGCCTTAGCCCTCTCTTCCTTCATCTCCTTCTTTAGGGTCTCCCTTTCAGCAGTCGCCCTGGCTCTCTCTGCCTCCAACTCTTTTCGAAGGCTCTCCCTCTCCTCCACTGCCCTTGCACGCTCGCCCTCCAGCTCCTTCTGCAGATCGTCAATCTTCACGTCTGCCTCATCTTTCTGTCTGACCAGCTCTTCATTACTGGACATCGCCTCTTCATGTCGTTCGAGCACGACCGCGCAGGCTTTTTGGGCCTCCTCCAGCTTCCTCTGCTCACCAGCCAGCTGGAACTCGAGCGACACAACCCGACGACGTTCATTCTCTAGCTCCAACTTGACCGCTTGCAGATCAGCATGGGCCCTCTCCCAGTTTGCGCTCTCCTTCTTCAACTTTGCAAGTTGAGCCTTGGCCTCATCTGCCTTGAGTTTTGCAGCCACCGCCTTCCTCAATAAAGCCCCTGCTAAGGTGGTTACCTCCATTTGAGCGGAGCATAACCCCCTCAGCAGTTCAGCCTCGTTGAATCTGGATGCTGAGCGCAAGGCTGCCTTTTCTACAATCCCTACCTGGCGGTCTGCCCTTGCCCTGGCTGGGCCTTCTTCTCCCTTCAACCGCCCAGCCACCACACGAGCATGGTAGATCGCTGTAGTCAGACTGACTCCCCCTCCTTGGGGTGCAAGACCCCCCTGGGGCTGTTCTTCCCTCCTTGGCCCAGGGCCAGTTGCCCCATCTTCTACTTGCCCTTCAGGGGCGGCCCTCGCGACCCCTACGACGATCGTCGCCACTACTGGAACCACTTCCATGCCCTCTGAGGCGATATCTACCACTTCTGGGGCAATTACTCTTCCTGGGGTCTCCTCCACTTCCCCCCCCTCTGCCTCCTTGGCCATACCGGTCTCCTCTACCCTCGTTTCCCTCCTCCTCTTCTGGGCAGGCTCTTCTTCACTCCGCCTCACTCTCTTCTTCTTCTTCTTCACCACGCGCAACATCTCCATCTCCTTCAAAGACCTCTCCTTCAAAGGGTCTATTGGAGGCGGTCGTGGCACAAATTCACCTAAGTCTTTCTCCCCCAAGGGTTTGGGGCGAGGTCGAATCCTCTCCATTGCAACCGGTTTTGGCGGTCGGTCTGCCTGAGACTCTTTGAATTTTTGGGCTTTTGCAAGAATGGTCTGATCCTCCGCCTCTTAAGCCTTCCTCCTTGCCTCCAACTCTGCTCGGTCAAGGTCTCCCTGCTCAATTGTGGACCCAAACCTGCCTCAAACAAAGCAGACGGCTGAACGAGCTCGTCTCATCTGGTCCCTTCCTTCTCCCTCCATTCCTTTACCCTCTTTACCCTCTCCTCTACTGCTGCTCCCAGCTTTGGCTCCATCGACTTGGTAGGCACCTTCCAAATGGTGCGCACCCCAACTCCTCTATTGGCAGACACGTAGAACCACCGTGGTCTCCACCCCTTGATTGACGACGGCAGCCCCGCCACCAGCCCTTTCCCTACTGCTACCTGCAGAGTGACCCAAGTCTCTTGCTGCCCTGAGGCCTTGTAACATGCGAAGAATTCGTCCACTATCATGGCTCCCCCTTCGTTGGCCTTCGGCCAGGCACTTGCACAGGACAGTAAGATCTTCCACGCATTGGGCATTAGTTGGCCCGGCGCCACCTCCAAACGATTTAGGACATCTGCTACCACTTGCGGCAGGGGCAGCCTCAGTCCTCCTTTCAATGCCTCCTCATAAAGGGCAAACTACCCTGGCCTGGCGTCGGATGGCCTCTCCGTCGACATCGGCAACGATAACTCTATTTCGGCAGGCACCTGGTATTTTTCGTGAATAGCCTCCAAATCCGCTGCAGTAACCGTTGATTTATCTGCCTTAGTATGCCAGTGATTAGGTTCTGCCTGGTTAATTGGCTTTGGAGCTGCTATCATGGTGGAACCATGGGATCGTACGACCGATTCCCCCACCCTCTCCATCCTATATTGCTGCGCTAACTCCACCGCATCATCATCACCAAGTGGATCCACCCTGACATTCACAGTTTCTTCTTGGGCCATTTTGTCACGACCCAAACCCACCCCTATGGGTTTAGCACCGTAACCGGCCAGTAATCCGAGATTACTGAAGGCCTGCTTAACAGTAATACAGTAAAACAGAGTACAGGGGCTTGGGAGAAGCCAATACAGTAAATAAACAATGTCCAATGAGCTGTGACAGTCTGCATGTAAAAAGACTTTTCATACATATATATATACAGTACAGAACAGTATGCATAATATTTACAGTCATTCAGAACAGGGACCAAATCTCTATTAACAGTACAGTACAGTGTTATCAGTCTATACAGTTATACAAAACAGACACAGGGACAGACAGGGGAAATAAAAACACCCCTAAGCCATAGCTTGATAGGCTCAGAACCTCGCAGTGAGGCACAGTGGTTGGCTTGACAAAACTGGAGTCTACCCCACGCTCCTAGCTCCGGTCTGGTGCCTGTACACCTACATATATATATATATAAGCAGTGAGCTAAAGCCCAGTGAATAACATAATGCGTAAAGGGGTTTAGAATGAATGTCCTTACAATAATGAAAACAGTTCATTAAACCAGTATTTCAGTCGTTCAGTCAATACAGTCATATGTGATACATCCATTAGGATAACAATAAACAGTAGGTCTTAAAAGACCGAACAGTAAATGATGGCCATCAATCAGTAAACAGTAGTGGTTCCAACAAGGGAACCGACAGAGATTTCTGTGACAGTAACAGTCAGTAACAGTAGTTGCTAAGGATGCCACAATAAAGTTCAGAATATAGGACATACATTCATTCAATTAACAGTAGCAGTTCAGAAAATAGTACAGTTCAATTGTTCAGAAGATAATCATTTTTGAACATATCTTTACACAGCTGTTACTCACAGAGTTCCAGGCTACAGTAAAGCTAGAGCGCGTCCCCAGTCGCCAACCCTACACAGTTTACAAATCGAACACACACTAAGCTATACAGTTAGGAAAGATAATAACTTAATCCCTAATTGCCTCAGTGTGTTCTACATCTATATCCTCATTTAGATGCCTTAAATTAGGCCTAAGAATGCCTATGATGAAATGAGGATACAAAGATGCATTCAGAAAACATTTTCAGAATTTCAAAAAACAAGGGTCCCGCTCGAGCGTAGGTTACTCCGCTCGAGCGGAATTTCAGAAAACAGGGGTCCTGCTCGAGTATAGGTTACTCCGATCGAGCGAAAATGCAGACAACAGTTTCCGCTCGAGCGTAACTTCCCCCGCTCGAGTGTAAAGCAAAACATGGCAAAAGTACTGGATGCTCGAAAATCACGCTCGATAGGCGCTTGAGCGTAAGACACAAGGTCCCGCTCGAGTGTAGGTTTCCCCGCTCGAGCGGTCTGTAATACACAACAAAATGCTGGGAGCACGATTTCCCCGCTCGAGCGGGAGTCAAAAATTTGGAAAATCCAGGTTGTACATTCAAGCTAAAAACCAAGTTTTGATGCTCCAAATTCAATCCTCTTAGGCCTATTTTCTGGAAAACATTTGCAAACACATAGAACAACATGATTCAAAGCTCAATTTGAGAAATCAAAGCCCAAGGGTGTTTAATTCAAACTCAATTTCAAACTAATTTCATGAACAAGATGAACATGCAACATGCATGAACTCAAATCATTTCAAAGCTTTAAATACAAGCTCAAATGAGCTAATTCTTTCAAAAACAAGGTGGTTTCATGGACCTTCACACTATTATGAACATGCATGCACCAATTGCAATGAAATCAACATCAAAATGCAAGGATAAACACATGCATGCATGATACATGCTATAATTCAATATTATTGAACCAAATCATGCCTTAGATCACTAGAGACCCATGAATCATGCAAGAATAAATTCAAATACACAAAGACATGAACAGATAATCAAACGATCAACAGATAGAATGCATTTAGACAGATACAGTCAATCAGTCAGTTCAGTATTTCAATCAATATAATTATCAATTATAATCATTCTCAGTTTAGCAGTAATCGGCAATTAATCAGTGATCAGTGATCAGTGATGAGGGTTGTTACACATTTCTATGGTATGTCTGCGAATCGCTTCGGATGCAGGTGCAAGGAAATTGAAAAAGTGTTACAGAGGTGTATCGTGAGCAACAAAGGAATTCACACTTGGAATATTTTGATTTTTCGTAAACAAGTAGGTGAATCGAATAATGCCAAAAGCCCATGGTTTGCCTGTATTCCAAGGATCCGAATTAATTTTCGCCAGTTTGAAAACTTTTCAAATCATCCGCCAAAACTGCCTTTTCACTACCCATAATGACCTAACGTTTCATTTCTGATCCAACGCCTAATCTTCCCCCTCCCAACGGGATGTTGCCACGTGTACGACCACGATCCACTATCTCCTCTCCTTTCCCTGTCTTTTCCACTTCAAATCACCACGTGACACGCCGCCTCTTGAGCCCCACGTCAGTCTACCTCACCCTTCGCAGTCGGCACTTCTTATGGTCGGCCCTCCCGCCCGGCCAACCTTCGCGGTCGGCCCTTTTCGCGGTCGCCCTCTTCACAGTCGGCCCTCCCACTCGGCCAACCCTCATGGTTACCCCTCCTCGTGGTCGACCTTCCCACTCGGCCAACATTCGCGGTCGACCCTCCTCGCGGTCGGCCCTTCCACTCGGTCACCCTGCACGGTCGGACCACCTCCCGGTCGGTTCACCCGCTCGGTCACCCCCGCCGGTCGACCTCCATACTACCACTCCCTAACACCCTCACCTTCTTCATTACTATTCCCTTCGCTGGACTAAAGCTGCACTCGGGAATGGGGGACTGCTGACGTGTACAAGCCCACAAAGACCGTGAATCACTATAAACAACCCAAGCCCATCACTTGGAGCCCAATGCATAACCCAGCTGGTGAGGTCCAGGACAGCTGGAATCCAACATGGCATAAAGAGCCAATGACATTCAGACACATGGCAGGTAAAGGACGAGCCACATCAGCAGACAAAGATCTGCAAAGTTATTGCCACTGCACATCACCATTAATGCAGCCCATCACAGCATTTATTACGACAACACCTACCCGTCGCCCCTTACCCTGAACAAAGTAAGCTACAACATAGACTTTCGGCGAGGAGGGCAGGTCGGAAGGGATGGCGAAATGATTACCAAAGGATATAAGCAAACGTGGAAGACAAGAAAAATGTTAAGCTTTCTATCTCTAAACTCTCCTTACACCCTACTTCTCCTTCTAACTTGCTCGTCGGAGGGTTCACTGGGGGACTACCCCGTTCCCCGTTGGACTTGTTTGTAGGTAATCTGGTGGGCTTGATCATCTGGACGTAGGTATTGAGGAGCTTGGACCTGTCCGACCCATTCACTGGGACAAACTGTATCATCACATCATATATATCCACTTGTCATCCACTTATTGATAAAGCTGGAAACTGAAAATTGAAAATTAAATGCTAAATTTTTTAAACTAAAAAGCTGTTTGATAAAAATTTAAGTGATGAACTAAAAATAAATTATTTGATATGTATAAGATCAAATTTGAAATTTATTATTTTCAAATTGTATATTTTAATTTTTATATTGTGATGGCAGTGGCGGTGGTGGTCAAATTTGAAATTTATTATTTTTAAATTATATATTTTAATTTTTATATTGTGATGGCGATGGCGGCATCATGGTGGTGGTGGTAGCGATAGTAATGGTAACTGTAGTAAAATGATGATAGTACTTATGATAACAATGACAATTGTGATCAAGGTGGTAGTAGCATGGTAGTAGCGGTGGTGGTGGTGGTGGTAGTAGTAGTAGCAATGGTGATAGTGGTAGCAGTGGCATGATGGTGATGGTAGTGGTGGTGGCAGTCAGTGGCGTAGCCAGAAATTTAATGGAAAAGGGGCACAAATTAATGATAACATCAGTGTGTTTGGTTTGAGTTTTTTAGATTAAGTTTTTTGAAAATTGAGTTTTTTGATTTTCGTGTTTTTTTTTTGTTTTTAGTGAATATTTTTAAAATTTTAAACATTTTTTTTACTTTTTTAGATGCACTTTACTTAGATGTATTTAAAAAGTAAAAAATTTGTGAAAAAATATTTTAAAGAATTAATAAATACATAAAAATACAAATAATGTATAGAATTCTCGTATTTTTTTTTTATATTTTTGGTATTTAGTAAATTTTTAAAAAAGTTTTTTTCACAAATTTTTTACTTTTTAAGTATATTTATGTTAGGTATGTCTAAAAATTAAAAAATTTGCTTAAAATATTAAAAAAATTCAGTAAAAATAAAAAAACACGGAAAACAAGAAAGTAGAATTTTCTGAAAAATGTTTTTGGAAAACTCTAACCAAGCAAATATATTTTTTTTATTTATAATAAACAACAATGAGATATTACTAAACTTAAATATTAAGAGTCCATTTGGATAAATGTGAATTTTAAATTAAAAGATTTAAGATTAAATTTTATATAAATATTGGAGCGTAACTATTTATAGGTAGATTGAAAAATTAAAAAAGACGATAAGTTGAGATAGAAATAATATATTTTAGTAGAGAAATTCTATAAAACACACCATAAAAAAGTGTCTATTATATGTCGCAATTATGATCTTCGTGGTCTTTAGTTATGACACATTATAGTGTTAGATATAATTTAGTTATAACTTCTTGTGGCTGTTATTTTGGTTATGACTATATATCAAGTAATAGTTAGTTATGACTCATTTTGATATTAATTATGACCTATTGTAATTTTTTATTTTTATTTTTTTTATAATTGAAAATGTGTTACTTGATTATAATTTATATAGTGATCATTTTAGTTATGAATGGAAAGAAACATATGGAGGGCAAACTCTACATGTCAAATGTACCTAATAATCCAATAAATTTCATATATCTTCATTGAGGTTAATTATGTTTGTATGTCAATAATGATAGACATCACCATTATATTGAAATTTTCATAAATAATAATATAACTTATCATAGTCTCTTTACTTTCAATCAAAATAACCATTATTGTTCTCATAATTTTAAAAATGTCATTGGTATTTTACTTTAAATAATATTTTTATAAATTTTTTATTTAACATATTTTCTTTATGTTTGAAAAAAAAAATTCCAAAAACCTAAGGGGGGCACGTGACCTCCCAAGCCCTTGTGTGCCTTCGCCTCTGGTGGCAGTGACATGATGGTGGTGGTAGTGGTAGTGGTAGTGGTAGTAGTAGTGGCGGCAACGGTGGCAATGGCATGGTGGTGGTAGCAGTAGTGATAATAGTAGTGGTGGTGGTGGTATAATGGCGGTGGCATGATAGTGATAGTGATAGTGGTGGTGGTAGCTGTAGCTATGGTAGTGGTAGTAGCGGTAAGTTTATAATAGTATATATTGATACTTATGTTTACTATTTACAAATTCAATCAGTATTAAGTAAATTTCATATGATTTAAAATTTTCTTAAAGTTTAGCCTACATTTGTACTTAAATTTTTTAAGGGATATTAATTATGATTATCAAACGGACTTAATGGATTATCACTTAATACATTCAATTTTAAGTGTTAAATCAAGTTATCAAACATCCCCTTAGATGTCCACTTAATTTGTTTATTTGTCCATATCACCTTAACCACCAGCCATCGTCGACCACCTCCGACAACTTTTCCAGCACTAACAAATTTTTTGACAGCCGACTGTCCAAGAGCAATGAGGGTAAAAATTCAAAACATATATATATATTTATTCTTCAAAACAATAATTTTCCCTTCTCACCAAACAAATTCATTAATCATGCATTGATAACCAAAACAAAACAATCATTGATTCTAAACCATAAATGATACACACTCATAAAAATATATTTTCACCAATTTTTCCATTTTTTTTTTTCACACCTACTAGTTAATAATATTTTTATTACTACTCTCTATCCTTACACACAATTATCATTAAGAACAAATCCTAAAAATTTGAAATCAAAATTTCTCAACATACCCTTTCATTGCCTCTCTTCTCAGCCACCCACCACCTTTTTTATTTTTATTTTTTATTCTTCTTCTCTTATGGTTTTGAGAAGGTTAAGAGGGAAGAAGATAGTTGGGTGGTCTTAGGAAGGGAAGCGTGGAATCGGAGAGTGGGAGTGGGTTACAAAGGAGAGGGCCAGCAGAGGGAGTCGATGCAGAGAGAAATCCAGAAGTTGAGATGTAGATAATTTTGGTCATTAACACTGTGTTTGGTTGAGAAATTTAAAAAGAGATTTAGAAGGGAAAGTGAAAAGGTAGATGAAATTAGAATAAAATATACTTACATTTCACTTAATTTCACACACATTTTCTCTTCTTTTTTTTTTTTCTAAATCTATTCTCAAATCTTTTAACTAAACACAATGTAAGAGAATTGTAAAAAGAAAAATCCGCATAGGTGCCTCGTTGGCCAAGGGAATAGGAACTTCATCATGAAATAAATAGTGGAGGTTTCAAGTTCGACTTTTATGGGCACAAAATGCTCGGGCATAATTGATTCTCGTGTTTGAGCTAATTTTGGTGATTAACGCTGTGTTTGGTTGGAAGATTTAGAAATGAATTTGTTAGAAGATTTAGAGAGGGATTTGGAAAGAGAAAGGAAAAAAAAGTGTGAAATTAAGTGAAATATAGGTATATTTTATTCACATTTCACTTACTTTTTTTTATTTCTCTTTCCAAATCCCCCAACCAAACGTAGTATTAAAGAGTTTTCAAAAAAAAAATCTGCATGCATGACTCAGTGGCTAAAGGCATGGGAACTATTCTATGCATAAATATTGGAGGTCTCACGTTTGACTTGTTGGAAAAATGGTTTAATATAGGTACATTTTTTAACCCAAATTTGAGTGGGCCCCAAACGTCTTTTGGAGTGGGTCCAAAGAAGTAAAGTGTTCCTCGCTGCGTGGCAAGTCACACGGTGAAGACGGAACGTCAAAACCATTTATGAATGGGAAGTTGACGTTGTTTTCGGATCTAACATTAATTTTTTAGATAAAATTCATTTGAATTTTTTCAATAAAAAAATTATTGTGGGAATTTAATTTAATTTTAAATTCAAATTTTGGTTTCCTTAAAATTGTACATTTTCCTTTATTAATTAAACTATTCAAATAGTTTAATAATATTCCAAACAGTTTGAGAAACTGTTCCACTTTTGGCTTCTTAGATTAAACTATTCAAATAGTTTAATAAAAGGAAATATTTCAACAGTTTTAAACTTAATAAAAGGAAATATTTCAACAGTTTTAAACTTTGTCCAACGGATACTTTTTTAATTGTTTAAATAAAAGTGTTCATTGTGCAACGGTCCGAAACTGTTTGGATTCTAAACAGGTTGCATCTGTTCGGCAGTGTTTATACCTGTTCGGATAGATTTTTAGTCACCTTTTATACCTATATATAGATCCATTTCCTGCAGTCCAAGGGATCCGAAATTCAGTCTAATATTCTATCTTTTGCTGTCCTAAATTCTGCACTTTTGCATTATTCTTCATATTAGTTTTAGAATAAATTTCAGAGAGTTAAAACACAGGTTTGGTTCGCCGAACAAATTGTTTGGAGTACTACTACAATTTGTGAAGATCATTGTATTCTGGAAGATAAACGCCATTCAACCGTAAGTACCATAGCGGGGCGAATCTGTCTTAAGGACAGAGTATTACACACTCGACTTGATCTTTATTTTTAATTCGGTTCGAAAAATAAATTCAGTACGTTATTTATTTATTTTGTTTGATTTATTTCAATTTATTTTATTTATACAAAAGATTGTTCCAATATGACTATGGTCACAAATACTCAGACTTGATCGGTATGCGTGTTTGTAGGTAATTACGTATATTTAAAATTTATTCATAAAGTTTTGCATTGCATGATAAAGTGGGTCGGTTAAAACTCTTCGTTGTTAAAAAGAAAAAAAAAGTAAAGGCGTAGGAAGAAGACAAGCATTACAAAAATTGAGTTTCTAAAGAATGTGCTTGTTACATTTTGCAACTCAATCTTTTTTTTTGAATTATTAAAAGAATTTTGAGCATAGCTAAGCAAACATTACAATAATTTGTACCCAAAAAAATGAAAATAAGTTAATTAGGTGCACAAAAATGATATGATCAATAAATTAGGTGGCATACTTAAATTTATGAAACTCATTAGATGCTTCATTGAGGATCCGGAGATGAAAATTGTAAAGCTTTGTAGTGTATAAAAATCCTATTTGTAGCTAAGACATTGAACTATTAACTTGCTAACATCTTACTTTGTGTGCAAAAAAGTATATTACAAAAAACAAAAAAAAACTTTTTGTAAGTAAGACACTATCGATGAACATGATTGTGCCCACATGTTTCATCTGTTTATTTTTGCTCTTCCCTTTTTCTTCTTTTACTCTAAACTTTTCCCAGAGAAAGAGAAAAAGGACTTTCCAAAAGCTTTTTATGATGGCCCATTTATGATTTAGAGATTTTTTTTAAAAAACAACGTATAAAAGTTTTAGAAATCAAATATTTTGATTTTTAAAAGTGAAAATTTTGTTATAAAAGATATTTAGAGACCAATTTTTATCGTCATAAGGATAGTCGCTAAAAAGTCGTCTCGAAAAGTCAAAAATAAGACTTTTAGTCACAAAATTTTGAAAATGTCACTAATAAATAAATTTTTATGAACAAAATAATTTGGTCTCAAAATAATTTATTTTTTAAAACCAAAAATTTGATCTCAAAAGGATAATAATTCAGCACTAATGTCTAATTTTCGTTGTAAAAAATATAATAAAGGCACTTTTTGCAACAAAAATATTTAGTCCATAAAAAATAATTTTCTCCTTAAATTTTGGTCTCTAAAACCTTAATTTTTTGTAGTGATTTGTTGTACTAACAAATGTTAGTGTTAATCACAACATTGCCTTCGTTTGGAAAGACGGTTTTGGGCTAAATTAGCCACTAGCATCCAAAAAAGGCTAATTTAGCCACTACCGTCCAAATGAGCTTCGCATGGAAATGTTGAACCCACGCAGGTTGAAATTACCAAACTGCCCCGTTCCACTCTGATACACATGTCTCACCGCCTCACCACACACACAAACACTCTAGGGCACAGCACACGTTGAAGCGACAAAGGCGAATAGCCAACGGTGAAAGGTGAATCGCCGATGATAAGACTGGAAGCCACTTCGCGAGGCTTGCCAAAGCTGATCGCCACTATAGTACACATCATCGACGTTGCATCATACTCGTGGAGATCTGAACTAAGCCGAACGCCACCCAACTGCACATTTGCGGCGTCGAAGAAGAAATCACCCTCCCAAACTCCACCAACCGTCAAGTAGTGGTTGGTTTTCTGTATTACCATTGTTTTTTTTTTGTGCGTAAATCCGTCTCCTTCAACCATCATCTCTGAAAGCCATTGTTATATGTTAGGTTAAAAATTTTCCTCCATTGTTTTTTTTTTTTTTTATGTTTATTTTGGCATGTGGGAAACCCACTGATCTGTCATGAATTAATGCAAAAACCTTCCTCTTTTTTCTTTTTTTTTTGTAAGCTACAAATTCTGATTTTCGACATATAACTTTAACAAATGTTTTGGTTGTATTGTGCTTAGGATCATGTTTTGTTTTGTTTTGTTTTGTTTTGTTTTTTTTTTTTTTTGAAACTGAAGATCTTATATCTCTTTTGTTCGAATGGCCAATTTTTGCATGTTCAGGTTCTGTAAATTATGTATTTTTTGGTTAAATTTTTGTTTCGATTTTTTTTTTTTTTTGGGTGGTGAAATTGGTATAATTTCTGTTTCTATGTTGCGAAATTGATGAAGGAACAACATTGAACATGAATGAATTTTTTTGGGATTGAAAAATTAAATCTGTCAACATTAAGGAGCAACACTAAAACAAGAATGAATTTTTTGCCAAAGTTATTTTTTTGGGATTGTAAGTGACACCATAAATTAATTTTATTTTTGCCAACATGAATTAATATTTTTTTTTGGCCTTCGGAATTGTTTTTGTTTGTTGCGAACATGAATTAAATTTTTTTTTTTTTAGCCTTGTGAATTGTTTCTGATTTATGCCAACATGAATTCAAAATTTTTTGTAATTGAGGTTCTGTTTCTATTTGTTGCCAACATGAATTAAATTAAATCTTTCTAGCATTTTATTCTGCTATTTTTTATTTTTTTAAAAAAAATTTCACCATGTCCCGAATTTTTTTTTTTTGTTTTTTACCATGGCAATCTGACTTTTTTGTTAACCCTTGTGAATTTCCCTTTTTGTATTGTGCTTCTGTTTCTGTAATGTTTTTTTTTTTTGCACCACGTCACAAAATTCAATTAATTCACCATGGCCTTCTGAATTGTTTGTAACTGAGGTTCTGATAACCCTTTCACAAAGTCTGATAATGTTTGTGCAACTGAGGCTCTCATGTTTTTGTTTTATTTATTTTTCTGAACTACTCGAATTCTTTGTTCTATCTTGATGAAACGATGACAACACAAAAGCATATCAGAAGTTAGATGTGAATTTGAATTTTTATTTGGGATTTATAAATTAACCCTTTGAACATGAACGAACAACACTTACCATGAATTAATTGTGTGGCCAAAATTATTATTTTTCTTGGATTGTAAGGAACAACATGAATGAATTTTATTTTTTGCCAACATGAATTAAATGTTTTTTTCCCTCTGTCTCTGCTCCATGGCCTTTTCGATGTTCACTTTTTCTTCTGGTGAAATGTGTATTTTATCTATTAATACAGTCATGGTTTGGATTTGGGTTTTTACATTGCAAATGTTGGGTTAGGGTTTTCGTTACATATGTCTCTTGGAACTTTTGGATTACGTTATTTGTGACTCTACTCCATGGAAATGTTGGGTTAGCTTTTCGATTGGCGAATTATTTATTTATTTATCTCTTCACTGAAACTGTCGTGGTTTCAATATGGGTTTTAAATTATGTGCAATTTATGTTTATGACATACAAATTTTAGGAGCCCTCAATTAACAGGACAAATTTTAGTGCAAGCGGAACAGTACACCTATGATATAACACATGGAATTTAGTTTCTAAAATAGAGAAATTGAAATATTAATTTGGTTATTTGTATCTTTCTTTAGAAATAGATCGAATCCAATCAGTTGTACATTAAGTGAAAAATGGAAATAGAGACGAATTCCAGCTAAGATTTATGTTATTCGTGTTTTATAGGAAAATGCTCAAATTTCACATAACGGAGAAATTTGTAATTGAAAACGTACATTTTCCCTGTTGTAAAACCCCATTTCCAAATAAAAAAATGGGGACATTCCTCAATTTTTAACAATCTGACACTTTCCTGAACTATTAATAATGTACCACCTACATGTTAATCTTTTGCCCGGTCAGCAAACATAGCATGGCTTCATTTACCTTTACTGCAACTTCTAGTACATGGCCATGTTGAATGTGTATGTGTGCCTGTGGCTATGGCCAATGTATTGTTAAGATATCCAGGTCGACCAAAAATTCAGGGTGTCCCTACTTTGCATGTCCCCGTCCTATGAGTGCCCAATTTATTAACGGTCATAACTGCATTTGATTATCAACCAATTGACTAATAGTTTCGTCATTTTCACTCATCAGCCCTGTGTCAGTTGGATTGGTTGGTGTGAAGAACCTATGCGACAGAGCACGAACTATGTGTCATCCAGAAATGACATTGTCATTCAATTGCGAGATGATGTCATACAACTTCAACAGTCATTGCGTCTCCTTAAAACCATTGTCTACGTGCTATGCATTGTCATTGTCATTTTGTTGTTACGTATGTAAGGAATATTGTAGGAGGTCGTAAAGATGTTGCCTGTTATGTAAATAAGTTTGACTTATGTTGCATGACTAGTTTGGCGTAGACATTAATGACTAGTCTTATGTATCGTTTCACTTTCGATGTTTAAATTCGTTCTGCTTGAATATTATGTGTGTATTGCTATGTTAATTAATGTGCAATGGTTATATAATGTCCAACGTAGCATCCAGTTATTGTTTTTGATGTGCAATCGGCATACACTGTTCATGTGGCAACCATTTTAAATTAATGTATGTCTGTAACAAGTAACGTTGGTGATGATGATTATTTTCATCCACAAATTAGTTTCCTTTGCTGCATGGTTAGTGCAAATGGCTTCGATATGTACTTCACCTCGTACGCAATCAAAAAACAAAGGCATTTGTCCAGAGAAATCAAGTAGTGTAGAAGAGACACACAAGCAGATCAACCACAAGGCATCATGGGATAGTGACTTAATCCGAATTTTCCTTCAGCTTATTGCCGATGAGATTACAAAAGGAAATCGGCCATTCCTAGTCCTAAAACAAGTTGGGTACAAGTTGTTGGCATGGAAATTCGAGAAAAAAATAGGAAGAAAACATGGCCTGAAACAGTTGAAGAATAAATACCTGGCTCTAAAGAAAGAGTGGAATGCTTAGAGGAAGTTGATGGATTCCAGCAGAGGGGTGTTAGAGATTGGCTTTGACAGTGAAACTGGTATGTTTCAGGCGTCGGATGAGTGGTGAGACAAGATGGAATTGGTAAGTACAATGTAATTTGCTTATTTTTTTTGTTACATTTTTTCCTGTTAGCCATAAATTTTCACGTTTTTGGTGTTAGTAAAAATTTCCCATATTGTATGTAACATTTTATTTTTTTGCACTGTCCATTTTTGCAGACAAACAATGTGTGTGCCAAGTTCAGGAAAAAAACATTGGAACATCGAGAGTTGATGGAGATGGTATTTATAGGGGCAACAACTATTGGTAAGCACCATTAGACCCCAGGAGAGAAAATTGCTGAAGCGGCCGACATCTTATTCGATTCTGTGGACAGTCTTAGAGCCCAGCCATTTGTTGATCCAATACCTGCACGAGCAGAGGACGTCGATTCAGATTCTTCAATCAAACCTATTCCGATTGGTAACGAGTAAAGGAAACGGACTCCGTCAACAAGCTATGGAAAGTCAAAGAAGGCCACAAGTGGGGCGTCAGTTATTGCGGAAAGCTTGAACAATTTGACAAATGTGATTCGTACCTAGAATCAGTAAGTTACGGTCAAGCACCTCACAGGTAACGAATCACTGTATATAATTTTGGAGTGTATACATCGGCTGAGGAACATTCCTACCCTTCTCGGTACACCGCTATTCCATTTTGTCTCGACATTGATGGATAACGCAGATTACCAGAGGTGATGATGTGCCAACTATAGACACCCCATTTTTGACCGACCTTAAGACTCAGACATCATCGATTGAGCGCTCGGTGATTGTGCATGTTGTGCTCGTTTCGAGGTTTCGGAGTTTTTGGCTGAGAGCCTTGCCTCCAAGCCTTTGAACTCTTTGTACTTTGGCTCAATTTGTAGACCGAACCTTATTTTCTCTCCACTGGAGGGAGAAGGAGGTCTGTGGACCACCTTCTTGTGGTCGTAGACCACTTTTCTTGCTTAGAGACTAGTTTTTGATTTTCGGAGCCTTCAGCTGCGCGCCTTGACTCGGGACCGCTTAACGTTCTCCGTTTGGCATGGTTTTTGAACCACACCTTGTTGCCTCTTCCTAGAGGGACACTGTGGTCCGGGAGACCACTTTTGATGCCCGTAGACTAGTTTTCGAGTCTCTCGGCCGCGCGCCTTGACTCCCGAACTTTCATCTTGCATCCTTTTCGGTTTGTTTTTGGTACAAACCTTATTTTCCTTGTTTGGAAGGTGGTACAAGGGTGGGAGAC
The DNA here is from genome assembly GCA_036172215.1 of Camellia granthamiana. Taxonomy (NCBI): domain Eukaryota; kingdom Viridiplantae; phylum Streptophyta; class Magnoliopsida; order Ericales; family Theaceae; genus Camellia; species Camellia granthamiana. The sequence goes on from CM069913.1 coordinate 104,505,536, forward strand.
CAGTTCTTCCCCTTGGAGACCACTTTTCTTCCCACCAGCCAGTTTTTTGGTCGGCCACCACACCACTGCATTGCTTTTATGCTGTAGACCCTCTCCCACAATGGCCGACTATTTTTCATCTTGGGAGACCACTTGTGGTGGTCGGCCGACCACTTCAGGTGGTCGGCTGCTTTTCATCACATTTTTGGAGATATTTTCATCCAGCTGTCACAACTGGAAGGCACTAAAACCATCCTCCATACACGTGTATGGAGGGATGGCCTTGGTCCCTAAGCTTGTCCAACAAGCTTACACTTTTGTTCTCTATAAGAGAGAACCTCTTCCTCCCTCCTCAAGGTTCAGAAAAATTGTGCTTGAGAGATATACATACACCTTTGTATCTATCTTGCTTTTGTTCTTCATTTTTGTGTTCAAAAGTGCATATTCTTCATACTATTGCACACAAACACACACTCAAACACCATACTCTTGGAGTTGAGGTCCCTTGAAGTTGTTTTTGAAGTTTTTGGTTTGGTTTAAGCTCAAAAAAGCTGCTGGAGTTGTGATTTTGAAGGTGTTCTTCAAGGGTGAGTCAACTAGCCTTTAAACCCTTGTTTTGGCTTAAGCTTTTGGACCTACTTGCATGTTGATTTAAGCTTAACTTTCTACTACAAAAAGTTCTAATTTTGCATGCTTAACATGTTTGTTTAAGGTCACTTTTGTATTGGGGGTGGTCTACCCCCTCTTGTGCCTTGTTAGGCCTTGTTTTGAACCTTCTTTTTAAGCTATTGGGATCGCCTTGTTTTGGACTTCTCACCACTGAAACTCAGAGGAATTTCAGTGGTGGAAATGGTGTTTTGAGGTCCCAAATAGGAGAGGGTATCCCCTCTCCTTGTGTCTTGTATACTTGCCATATATGCCTCATGCTTGAGCATGTTTGTTAAGCTTATGTTGGCCATGTCTTGGCATATTTTTGGGGTTATTGCAGCATGTCATACCTCTGTTAAGGTTTGGTTTGGTTTGGTTGACCCTTGCATGCTCCATGCACTTGTAGTGCAATTTCATGAATTTGCCTAACACACATCATGTGTTTAGACCATCATTCTAGCATGTTTTGGCTTAACTCTAAAAAGTTTTTGTCCATGTTTTAGCATGCTTAAGCTTTGATTTGTGTTGTTTTGGTCATGCTTGCCATGCTTTGTATAGCTATAGTACATTCTAGCTTGTTAGCTTTGTGTACCAAGTCCACTAGCATGCATTACTTAGACTATTTTCATGATTTGGCATCATTTAAAATGTGATTTCAGTACATGTAGTGTGGTCATACATTTGCATTTGTCACTCATTCAATGCGTTGGAGGGTTTGCCCTTTATGCCTTAAACATGAACCATTGTGTATGCCTTCATGCCTAAGCTTGCGAGCTATCATTTCAATGTGTTTTGGGGTTATTTTGCCATGATATAACTCTAATTTTTGTTGGCGAAGCCATCTCATACTTGGTCTTGTTAGGTGTAGTGTAATCCTCCCTTTTGGCCTTGCATATTCCATGCCTTATGCCCTTCACGCTAGCTTATTTTGGCTTCCTTCCATGCATGTTTTAGTATCATTTTGACATGTTCTAGGACTATTTTGGGTTGCTTTTGCCATATGCTCCATATTTTGCATAGTTGTAGTACAAATGCCTATGCTAACTTTAAGCTTTGAGCACCATAGCATGCTTTATTTGTGTTATTTACATGATTTGGCATCATTTACCATGACATTTCAGAGCATGTAGCATTGCCATGTTCCCACTTCATTCACCCTTTGAGTGCCTCTAAGGGTTATGCATTGTTGCCTTGTTTATGGCTTAGTGTGTATGCCATCTTGCCTAGGTCTTTGAGCCCCCACCTCAGCACATTTTAGTCTTTGTTTTGACCTACTTGAGCTCTGTCCATGATTGGTTCAATGATTTGTGCCATGTATTGCATGCCCCCTTGTGTAGTCTATTTAATGGCTTTGTGCCTTAGGCCCTCTTGCATGCTTTACTTGTGTTGTTTGAATGATTTGGCATCATTTCACACTTGATTTCAGAGCCTTTAGTGTTGTCACACTTCCATGTTTATCACTTCTGATCACCCTTGAGAGTTATGCTCTTATGCCTAGTCAATGGGCCATTGCATGTGCATGTTTTGTCTTGATCTTCATGCCTTAGTTTCATCATTATGGCCTCTGTTTTGGGCATGGCTGAGGTCTATCCATATTCGGTTTAAGTCCATTGAGCATTGTGTATGCCATGTTGTTTGTATTGTGTATGCCATATTGTTGTATACATGCTCATGTTATTTGCATGCTTGTGTTGCATTGCATTATGACTAGCATATTTGTCCCTTGCATGTTGTTTGCATGCTTGTCCCTTGCATGTTGCTTGCATGCTTGTTTTATTATATTGCATGTTTGAGTTGCATTGCATGTTTGCATGCTTGACGTTGCATTGTATTGTGTATGCCATGTTATTTGTTGCATTTTGTTTGGAATAGGTGTTAGTCCAAGCACGAGAAGCGGGAGACGTTTCATACTTGAAGTGATGAAATGTACCTCAATTTTCGGTCGCCGACGCTCTTGATCATACATGATAGAGTTCTAGGCTTTATGTGTTTATTTGTGCATTAATTTTACATTGAATTGTGCAATTTGGCTTCTCGGTCATCATGCATCGAGATGCGTGATTGGTGGCCCGAGGGTCGAGAACCACACTCCCTTGAGCTTATGAAATGATAGGGAGGGTGGTTGTGCACACATATCTTGAAAATACATTGCTATGCCCTTTCTTACTCTCTGTTGCAGCAAACTAGAGAAGTGCAGCAACAACTGGTCGGCCAGCCAGAAAAACTAACTGGCCGACCACTTTTTCTGGTATGCAGCAAAGATAAGTGGTCGGCCAGTGGCTGGTAACACCCCTAGGTGGTCGGCAGCCCTCCCACAGGTCCCTAAGGTGAGTTAGAAGCTTTCTGGAGCTTGGTACAAAGTTCTGAGGACAGTCGCAAACAGAGGCAAGTTGGGGCATCGTGACGGATTTCCGAACGAGGCGACCGAGCATGCATATACTTCCTGCCTTGAGGCTCCTGATTTATCGCTTTACTTAGCTGATTTGATTAGCTAGTTAGCTATTTGGTTTGTACTTAATTAGTTAATGCGTTTAACTATTCAATTTGTTTTGTAATAGCTTAATTAGTTAGCTAGTTTTATGATGTAATAATTAGTTTAATTAGCTTAGATTAGCTAGTTAGCTTCTTATTCGGACCCTCCGTCTAGAAGGCCAACTGTTGTAATAAGCGTGCGTGTGTGTGATGCATGTCTTCCAACCCCCATTTCTTTCTCCCTTTTACTTAACCGCTTACGATGGTTAGTTTTAGGGCATATTTCGATTAGCATACTTATGCTTCGCATGCGTACATCCATTCATCTGTTTTGCATGCACCGGGCTCGGCGCATCATACTAACTGTATTATATTTCAATTCCAAGTTGAATACATGTATCGAATTGTTGTACTCATATGCCATTCTAAAATAGCCGAGCCTATTTTAGCTACATTTTTGCATGTGTTGCATTAGCCATCTTAACATGAACTAGGATCATGCATGATTTCTAACTAGTTCTTTGTTTTGGCTCGGAGTACACTGTGAGTGTTTACGCTTTAGCATACTGCATGAGATATGTATGTTTCCATGTTAGCATGCTTGCTATGAGGCTAACTGCTTAAGTGATTAACTGCTTGAATGCCTGTGGATGAAGGTTGGATTACTCGAATTGGAACAATTCATCAAAACTGTGAGTTTTAAGCCCACTTGAGGGTGGCAAAATCTAGGACTTAGCCTACTTGCGAGTAGCAAACTTCAAATTGTTTTCAAACAAACGAACATGCAATGTTTTGTTCTAACTTAGGCGATCTAGTCTATACTTGTATGCTGTGCACATCACATAGTAATTCTAGGTTAATAATCGGAATAAGAGCACATGTGTTTTCAAAAACAAAATATCATGTTAGTAAAGGCCGATCTTTGATCGGGCGAGCAGGGGTGCTCATTGCATGACCTTCCCCTCTCGTACCCAAGTTCCCGAGCCGAGGCAACTTTGGTAATGACGGACACGTGGCCTTAGGCACGAGTCAGGGTTTGCTAAATTTCTCCAAAATAAAATATTTAGGTGGCAACTCTGTATCTGGCAAAGCAGTCCATGTTTGGCACTTCTTTATAAAAATCAGTTTTCCAAAACGATTTGCCGGATTTGGACTCTTTGGTGATTTATCGGTCTCACATCACACTTTGTGAGATTAGATTCAGAACCGTGACACGAGTCCGAACTGTAGTAGCTAAAGAACAAAACGAATTCGCGCCCTCACACGCGGAGCCGGGAGTTCTCCGGGGTGGTCTACACTAGCCTGATGACAACCACATTGTCAGCTAGTTAACACAGAAGCAAATGCAGTGTAGCGCTGCGATGTCGTTTGCGAACCTGTTCGGGGCTTGCCGGATTTGATATAGCGGTGTCCTACTAAAGATGCGTTCCCATAATCTTTGTTTAAAAAACTTTTACTTGCATTTGTGTTGGACTTGTAACAAACAAGATGTTTGTGCATGTTTTTTTCATTTTTTTTCCCCGGGTTTGGTGCAAAAATATTTGCATGTTTGTGCCCGTTTTTCGACGCTTACGTAGGATGTTTGTGTGTTTTTCAGCTGAAACATGATTGTTGTGTTTTTTTTTTTTTTTTTGATGGCCATTACATGCACACCGGCGGCCTACCGTATGTTGGTTGTTTATGCATTTGTTTCTTTGTTTATTGTTATGTTATTTTCCGTTGATATGGTTGTCCTGGTAATGCAATGTTTCGTTTTACTGGTTTGTGTATTACTACTTACCACCAGGTTCACTGTTTGTTTATTTGGAAAATTTTACATGCAATTGTACGTTACTGTTATGCGTTATATATTCCATGGTGATGTAATAGTGGTAACAATGTTTTCAATATATAATTACAAGGTTTAATTTCCTTAAACCCACTGCATCACGTGTAAACTGATTCAAACCATCCCACTGCTGTAGGCTACACTTGAATCAACGTGATGAATCCGGGGGATGGAACCAACAATCAAGATTTAAGGGAAATGCTTAACCAAATGGCCATACAACTGCAACAGCAAAACAATTGGACAATTGTAGAAGCATGTCGGTATGTGCAAGAGAGGTATGAAAAATAAATGTCTAAAACGCCATGTCACACTTCAATTTTGACGGGGCATGCATGTATAACCGAAGTATATGCGGGCCATGTGGGTCGATTTGAGGAAAATGTGAGCATGCCGAAGGAAGTATTTGCAGCTTTGTGTCACACATTAGTAACTGATTTTGGGTTACAAGTACCGCAACGTCCACATGGCATAGCTGTTGAAGAAAGCGTTACAATATTTATTCACATGTTACAAGGGTCGCAAAATCGGCAAATTCAAGAATGGTTCTAACATTCGGGGAAGACTGTACCCCGACACGTGCATAATGTATTAACGGCGATGAAAGAGTTCACTGTTGTACATTACAGGCCTACATATAGTCAGCATCATATACATCCATACGTGTGGTCTAAACAGAAATACTTACCGTTCAAGGTACTAGTTAAAAACCTCACTTAGTACATTTTATTGGACGTGACATATGAAAACTAATGATTACATGTACCCTTTGGAGTCACTTAACCAATTGGGTTGTTTACAGGAATGTATCAAAGCCATAGAAGGAATACATGTCAGTGCATAGGTTACGAGGCCAGATGTTGCAACATATTTCGATAGGAAATACTGTTACACACAAAATATCATGGCTGCGTGCGATTTTGACATGTGTTTTATCTTCGTTTCGCTTGGATGGGAAGGAAGTATGCACGATAGTCGCATCTTCAATGAGATACTAACAAATGAGAATAACACATTGCATTGAAAATATTTAGGTACATAATATATAAGACAACATTGTTAATTAAAAATTAAACACAATTTTGTGGTTTGTTTGAAAATTTGGTACAGGCAAATATTATCTTGTCGATGCTAGCTATCCAAACCGGGTAGATTACCTAGCACCTTTCAAAGGCAACCGTTACCACCAACAACAATTCCGCATTAGTGACGAGGGTAGAACAACAAACACCTCTAGGGAATTATTTAACAAAGTTCACTTGTCGTTACGCAGTGTGGTGGAACACACTTTCAGCGCCTGGAAAAATCGATAGGGGTTTCTTAGAGACATGCCTCGGTATGATTTTGCAAATGTGCAAGTTCAGTTAGTAGGTGCGTCAATGGTGTTACATAATTATATATGTCAAAATACAGGCAATTCAACAATTATTAATCTCCGTTTCAACGAGGAAGAGGCTATAGCTTTTGTAAATGCCATACCAGAAGTTAAACATGACGATGATGGTTTAATAGTTGGGGATGAGGACCCGCATATGGCATTGGTACGCCTTCACATACAAGACAAGTTAGTATATATCTATAATAACGGATTGTTAGGAAATATATAATAGTCCACCATGTATTCGTAGGCTTGTAACATTGGTAGGCCACATGAAAAAGGTTGTACATAAGTATATTATCATGTACAATATGTATGCATGTACAAGGTAAATAAAAGCGAAATTAGCATTGTCCACGTCATTTTAAAAAAATAACTGCAAAAAATCCTTTTCAGAAAATAGGAAAAAATAAAAAAAAATATAAAACAAACCGAAATTATCATAGTCCATGTCATTTGAGAGAAAAAAAAAAGAAGCATTTTCCAACAAAAATAAATAAATAAATAAAAAACAACCAAAAAAAAAAGACATTAATGAAACCAAAATTAACATTTTTTTGTGTAAAATAAAAAACATGAAAAAGCCATTTGGGGAAAAAAAAATCAAAAAATAAAAGAAAAACAAAAGACAATAAAATAAATCCGAAATTAGCATTTTACACGTCATTTACAACAAAAAAAAAAATTAAAACAAAGCCTTTTACAAAACAAAAAACAAATTAATAAATAATAATAATAATAATAATAATAATAATAATAAACAACAAAAAAAGGCCATTGTTTTTCATTTTCCATGTAATTTTCAAAAAATCAAAAATAAAATGCCTTTTCCGAAAGAAAAAATAAAAATTGAAAACAATAAAAATAAATAAATAAATAAAGCAAACCCAAGGGCCACGTGGTTGTCAACCGCCCACACAGGTTGGTACTTTAACCTCAAAGGCATTTGGGTCATTTTATATGTGGCCACTTCACAAAAAAGTCAAAAAGATAAAAAAGTCAAAAAGTCGTTTCCAAACCAGACTTTTTAGCCCAAGGCAAAAATAATTCAAAAGATTAAAAAGTTAAAAAGTCAACCCACTTCCAAAACGACATTCATGGTTAATTACACTCTACTTCTTCACTTATCACTAATATCACTTTATCTCATATATTAAAATTCTTCTTTTAAGAAGTGTAAATTATGAGATTTATTGAAAGTCCTTATTTATTGAAAGTCAATAGATGTTAACAAGTGTATTTATTTATTTATTTATTTTTTAAATAAATTTAATTAAATTTCTAAATGACTACCCTAATCAATATTTTTGAAGCGGCCATTAATTTGAACCAAGCTAGGGTAGGTAACCACCCTTTCCTTTGGGACGATCACCTTGTTCTAATCCTCATTTTAATAAGGACTTATAATGATGCGTGTAAAGATAAATGAGTGTGCAAATGTATCTACACAACATTTTATTTTGAGAGAAAGGGATAGAGAAGGTTATCTAAAATTACTACCGTAAGTCACATAAGCCATAATTGTCTTGATGAAGTGGCAAATCAATGTAGCATATTAACAACAAAAGTTCTCTTAATGTCACTACAACATAAATAAAATTTGAGTTGATGGACGGACTAATATTAACTTTAATTAAGAAACACATAAAGTGTTTCATCGAAATATGCTTTTATTGTGTTCTAGTTTGAAATCTATTGTTTAAAAGACCGGTTAAATTTTAACAAAATTCATGTCATTACCCTTCCAAGTTGGTTTAGGACCACATTTCATTTGATTGTGTTGGCTAATAATTCTAAGTAACCAACCCCACAAGCCACTTAGTGCTAATAATTGTAAAATTTGCCTCCCACCTAACCACCACAGTTGCTTTTCTTTAATTAAGAAAAGGTTGGTATAAGTAATTTTCTTTTCATTTGTGTTTTGAAAAACATAATAGTGCTTATTGTTTGTTGCATTTCCTTTTCTCTCTCTCTTCCCTCCCTCTCTCTCATATCTATGTCTCTATCCACCTCTTGGGATTATTCTAAGAAATCCTTGTAAGTTGTAACTTTAGTAATTTTGTCTTCATTTCTCTTTTGAACAGAGTAATAGTGCTTATTGTTGGTTGAATTTTATTCCTTCTCTCTCTCAAATATATGAAAAACATAAACTTGTCACTGAAATGATGTGACAATGTAATTTTTATAATTAACAGTCATTTTTAGTGAAGAAAAATGTTTGAGGGCTCTAATTTCTGTGGCTCAAATGGCTCAAAATTGCTAAAACGACGTCGTTTTGGCAATTTTGATGTTATTTTGTACTCAAAACGACGTCGTTTTGACAAATTCGAGCCATTTGAGCCACAGAAATTAAGGTCCTCTATCATTGTTGTTATATAATATTACTCTTCAATGATTTATGTCTCGATCCAATTCTTGAAATTATTCTAAGAAGTACTTATAAATAGTGAAGCACTTAGAAATAAAGTCAAAAACTAGTGCTTGGTGAAATGTTTTACCCAATCATAGAGAAGGCAAACATTCCTTTACATATTGGTTAGGATTACGATTTTTTTTACAAGGAAATTATAGTGAGATTGAAATTTTAATTAGGTCATTTGGAAAGAATAACCTATAGTCAAATGCAATAATCTTATGAAGGCCAAGTCACTTGAGATGTCAAGAATACTATAAAATGGTTGGCAAACACTTTCAGTTATGACACAGAAACCAATGCAATTGATCAATTAAGTAACCCAAGGCCCCGTTTGTTTTGGGAGATAGAATGGAGGGGATTGATAGTGAGGAGATTAATAGTGAGAGGATTGTTAGTGAGGGGATTGATAGTGAGGAGATTAGTAGTGAGGAATTGTTAAATTATTTTTATATAAAATAATAAAACAAATAAAAAAATATAAAAAATTAAAAATTATATTTTAAAAAAAATTTCCAATATAAAAAAAATAAAAAAATTTCTAATCCCCTCATTATTTTTCTAATACCATCTCTACCTCCTCCTTATCAATCCCCTCTCCAAGGATATTAGTAATACCAAGGGACTAATAGTCCCAAGGCCTTCTCTCAAAACAAACAAGGCTATTACTAATACCTTGGTATTAGTAATCCCAATACCCTCTTTTTCACCCAAAACAAACGGAGCCCAAACGTATAATAGTAATACCATATCAAAAAAATTTGAAAATTGTAAAAGCCCTTCGAGACATTGATTTGTAATTATAATTTAATTTTAAATAATGAATAACAATTTTTATTAAACAATTAATAATAAATTGATACAATGATTTAACGTGAAAAAAATATAATTAGAACACCTTTAATTGTGATTAAAAAAATCATGGGCCAAAGTTACTAAACAATCCACTAAATAGATAAAAAATAATAATAATAATTATACACGAAAAACCTCAATCACCTAACGTATTTACGTCCGAATTGAACCAAACTCGGTGTGTCTCTTCCACCACCGTTTTCACCTTGAAATTGCTTTACCCAACGTTAAATCCACAACCGATGATGAACTATTTCGAGATCCACCAAAGTTTTAGGCTCAAATTTCACAGAATCCACCAATGAATACATCTCTCTTTTTGTGAATGAAAGAGCAAAACAACCTTTGATGATAGTCAATATGAAACTCATTGATCAATTGATCACCCTTAAATCATCAAGGAAAATAATAAATAAACACCTTCCAATATAGAATACTTTATATTTTACTCATCTCTGATAATCTAGACGAGTTCAATCCTAAAACTAGCAAACGACACACTTTATATTAAACAGAGCAGCGAAAATCGCTCGAGCGCTCACTTCATTACTCGAGCAGTGTGACTAAAGGAGGTGCTGATATATAGGCCAACTGTTTGAGCGCAACTTCTACTGCTCAAGCGATAAAACATGTTTCCTAAAAGTTCAGAATACAAACAGAGATACTTGATTAACCACTTCACCGCTCGAGTGCACAAAAAACCGCTCAAGTGGTTAATCAACTTTGAATTTTTTTCTTAGCTTTGACGCCCATACTTAGTTAGCGAAATGGCAAACAAGAAATACTGAAGTCAATATATGGAATGTTAGCACAAACTCCTCTACACAGGCACAACTCGAGTTGGATTCACATTTAAAACTCTCATAACTCACAAATACAATAGAGTGAATAAAAATACAACTGAATGGAATTTTGTCCAACGGAATTGCCAATTACAAAAATCTAACAATTTTATTTAGAAACATTAATGTACGATTCAAATTTATTTCGTACTTAAATCTACATTACACTAATTCAATTTTCACCACACAATCACATTATCCGAAAAAAGCTCAGTGATTACTTTGGGATTGTAGCATTTTTGAAAATATAATCATATATTGGGTAAATTACACTCATCTCTCTTGAGATTTGAAAAAATATAATTAGTTTTACACTTTTGACATAATTATACTGATATCTCTCAATATTTTAATTTATGTAATCCTTAGACCTGTTTTCATTGGTAATTTGTTAGTTATATAAATAAAAAAAGAGGTTATCCAAACCTAACTTGAATTGTGCTAAGAGTGGCCCAAGTCTGCCTAAGCCTGAATTATAACCGTAGCTTGTTTGCTCAACCTTAGCCCGAGTCAGGCTCAATTTGTACCTAAATTTGAGAGGGGGGGAGGGGTTTCCCCTTTTTTTTAAATTTAATTATTTCAAATTAGACTATATTTACATTTTTTTAATAAAATCATCAATAATATCAAAATAAATAATTTATATAATGTGAGAGAGATAAGAATTGAAAAACCAATCTAATTCATTTTAGCATCATCCAATGACTAATAATTTATATGTATATTTAACACACACACACACACACACATATGTATATATATATTTGGACTTCAGGTTGTTCGGATTGTTTAGTGTCTTTACCCAAGTCGGCCCAAATTTAATTTGGACTTCTGAAGTTTTTCCCAAGCCTACACCGAATTCAAAAATATTTTGTCCAAATCCTAAAAAAATCGAGCTGGGCTCGGGTTGAGCTTGCTCACGTTACATCCCTAACTAAAAATGAGTCTATTTATTCGAGTAATCTGTTGAAAAAGGTTGCAATTCCTCTCAATGTTTGAAAACCAGGACTAGATTGACTAGTCGGATTGGTGACCGGACCTAGTTCTGGTTCAAATGGCCCTTCAAACTCAGACTATGCTCAAAATCAGTTTAGAATTTGAAAACCAGAAGAACCGCCAGTTCAACCGGAATAATCGGCGAATTGGTTGCGGGTCGACATAATCGATCGGGTTTGAAGAATTGAAATTTATTTCAAAAATATATTGTGGTGAGAACTTGAACATAGAACCATGTGCATAAAAAGGTAGAACTCTAATCACTAAGACATCAACACAATTATTAACAATGTAATAAGTATATATACTATATATTCAATATTATCTTAATTATTTTTACTAAAAATCAATGTATAAAAAACATATAATAAATTTTAAGATTTTTTTTTTGTAATTGTTTATTATTTATTATTTTGGAATTTTAATATCTATATTTTTTATACTTATAAATTTTAATATATTTATAAAATAATTATGACATCACGGTTTAATTCCGATTCACTCGCTGTTGAATCAGTGACCTATCTGTCCTCCGATCATTTTTTCTAGTTTACTCACTGATCCGATTTTCAAAACATTGATCCGTCTCTTGGTGATAGTAGCTCTTCTCTATGGTTTCCGGATGATGGGAATAACAAAGCCAAAATTTTGAAATGAACACGAAATGTCAATATATGAATTGTGTCATTATTCGTTATTTTTGGGTCTTTTCGTTGCATTCACTTACAACAAGAAAGTTTGGTGCTGCAAGTTAGTGTAGTCATGTAAAATTGTATTTCCTTCAAATCTCAAGAAAGGTAATTGATACCCAAACAAAAAAAAAAACCTTTTCACCAAAATAATAATAATAATAATAATTGAAAAACAATATTCTAATATGATGTTTTATAAATTAGTAGTGATAGCATCTCTAACAGTTAGCCAAAATCTCTCTTAAAGTGTTTTTTTTTTTTTTTTTTTTTTTTTTTTTTTTTTTTTTGTAAACTCTAATAATTTGCCAAATAAATAGTCAAATGCTAACTTTGTCAAATTTGACAAAGGTTTGGCACAACCAAATTTGCGACATCAGTTTTGTATGGTGATTAGCAATTGTGATTATAGTGAGATGATCTAATGGATTAAAAGAAAGAAAGAAAGAAAGGTAAAATTACACAAAAATAAAAATAAAAAAGGTTTGAGTAAACTGACAAAAAAAAGTTGACAAAATGGCCCTGTAATTAGTCAAAAATTGGCTTTAGCTTTGCCAATTAGACTATAATCATTTGAGGTTTTGACCTGGTGTTATTTTTATACAACTCTTAATGATCTATTTAAAAAAAATAAAAATAAAAATAGAAAAAAACTTGAAGAAGAGGAAAGAACTTTAGCTTCTAAAAATTAAGGGGGGAAAAAACAATTTATGAAACCCAAGATTCTTATCCACCCGTGTGTTTGGTATGAAGATTTTATTGAAAGGAATTTGATCCTTGTTTACATTTGCCAGCTTAAAATAATTTCGTTTTTATGTTTAAATTTTGGATTTATAGAAGGATTTGTGGGGGAAAAAAGGGTAATGATTAGTGAAAAATTAATCTTTTGTTTCATTGGCAAATTCATTCTATTTTTCTTTTCCTTTATAAATTCTTATATAAATTTAAAATCCAAGCACAATCATCGTTTCTTTCTTATTTCTTTGCAATTTATAAAAGAATAAATTTGAAAATACAAAATCGATCACATAATCAGACACATAATATATATTGATGGGCAAACTTATTTATTTTTTTCAAAATTGGATCCCAAGTACAAATTTCCACTGATATATATTATGTTTCTGGTTTCTGTGTTTGTAACACAAATAAAAAATAAAAATAAAAAATGTGAGACAACTAGCTAGGTTGGAGTTTGGCCTATTAGGAGCCCATTTTTTATTCATTTTATTGATTCGAACCATTCAGTTTTTAGTTTATTTCGAGTAGATCGTGAATGCAAAAAAATTAAATTGATCGAATATTAATAACTACATGTTTGAATTATATTATCTTAAAAAAAATAGACGGTTTATTTTTTAAATTATATTTGTCACTCTTTTTTTAAAAAAAAATAAATGTGATCCAAATATATGACTACTGATATCAAATTAATCTAATTTTTAAAATAAATAATATATTTGAGATACACTAAAAACTTCGAATGAGTCCCTAATGGGCCAAACTAGACCTCCTATCCAAATAGTGGATTTAGGAGTGTAAAAATAGTCCGCAGCCCGTGGGCAGCCTGAAGCCTGCTTGCAGACCAGGATGGGCTCAACCCAATTAAGCCCGGTTAAGCCTGGACTCGGTCCAAGCTGAGCCTGAGACCCTAGGGCCAACCCTCCTAGGCCTACCCATGGCCTGCTCAAAGTCCGATCCAACCAAGGCCCAGTGTCATTTTTAGTAAAAAATAATTTTTTTGTGAAAAAAATAGAAACAAAATATTCAAGCCCTATCCAAACCCGAGTTTGAGCCAGGTCCACCGGCTCGGGCTGCCCGAGGCCCAAATATCTCCTGAGACTAGGCTTGTGCCTAATTTTTTAACTCATGAGCTGACCCAATTCGAATTTTGACGAAAACTTGCAAAATCCGACATAGACCGACCCGAGCCCAGGCACGTCAGGGCCAAATTTATACCCCTGTGGATTGAGAGAATCTGCACTATAATCATTAATCATGAAGGCATCTTCTTTCTATGATTGTTATGATTAGATACTAATTACCAAAACAATAATATATGCTATATGCTATATATGTATGGGGGAAAATGTCATAATGTGTGCATATTATGTGCATCCTACTATAAAATGTATAATTTTATTATAAAAATTCATAATATAAATTATAAAATGTGTAATTTTGTTACCCTTTAAAATAGTAAAAAATATCATAACTAAGTCATAAATTTTTATAATATCAATTACAAAATTTTAGATATATTGTTACATTAATTTGTAATGAAGTTACACATTTTTCCTATTGATATTATAAAATTTTGTGATAAAATTATAAATTTTTGTGATAAGATACATATATATGTGATTTCCCATGCATGGGTCCATTAATCCAGTAATCTCACATTTTCTTTGTCTTGCACCTTATTCAGTTGCATCTTTTCAAACCCTGGTCGTTACCACCTACCACATCCATCCTCTCTCTCCCTCTCTCTCATCAAACTATTATTGGATTATACTTGTCTTAATATAAATGATATAATGAACAACCACTACTACTATATAATATAGTAATATTCTACTTGTATTATTTCTCTTGATATCCTTATTTTTTTAGTTAGTATTATTGAATGCTTAGAGACCTAATCCAACAAACAAACTATTATTCCATTAAGAATTATATTTGAGAGACAAGAAGATATTAATGTTGGTGGATCAAATGTCAATCAAATATAGCATATGAGTCAGGAATGTAACACAAGCTCCTTTAGTTAATATAATTATTAGGTTGTAAAATACGCTAGTTATCTTAATTTGTTGGCAAAGGGTTAGTTCATTACACTTTTGTATAAGTTAAAAGTTGATAATCAGAAAGTAAAAATTAAAAAATTTCACTCCCTCATCTTCCCATTAATTTTTTTAGTTTGTTTAAGTTATTTTAGTCTCATAAATTATAAATAAAAATTATACCAAATAATTTGACACAATTTCAAAAAACGAAATGGTTATAAACAGCTCCCATCAACTACACCAAGTAGGGCCAAAAGTCAACTTGATGCAATTATATTCATATGAACCAAATTATAAGTGTAAGAAGTTTTTTCTTTTATTTCTTTTCTTTTCTGGTAATTTTGACATTAATGAGAAGTTGAAAAAAATGAAAATGCATTGTAGGATTTAGAAGACATATGAGAAATAGGAATTTAGTCTAACCATGTCCCTCACTCATTACAGAAAAGTGCTTAAGAAACCAGTAATGAGCATAAATAGGAAAAGAAAATCTTCTAGATTTTAAAATAAAAGTAGTATGCAAAATCTAGGATGAGAATAAAGTACCGAGCTTTAAATCAATGCAAATATATTGCACCTTTAGCATTGGGTGACCCTACTATCATCACTTCCCTTTTTCACTAAATGCACTTTATATATAGCACTTTATATTTAGTCCTCATTATATGTAACTTAAAATATAAAAATAAAATAAAATAATCTTTTAGGATGTGTTTAGATTATCAGTTTAAATAGAAATTTGAAAAAGAAAGAAAAATGAAAAAAACTGCAACAATATCAGAGAGAGAGAGAGAGAGAGAGAGTATTATATTATGTGTATATTCAATATTGTATTGCATAATTAATATAACAATGTATATAAGATTCCTTTATATAGGAAGAGAGAAACATAACACTAGAAAAAAAAGCATCTTTGGCGACTCAAAAAGCAGCTTTGGTCTCTGAAAGTATAGGTTTTGACGACTAAAAAAGCATTAGTAGCCAAAAGTAAAGATTTTTGGCCACTAAAAAAATTTGGTAGCCAAAAGTATAGGTTTTAGCAACTAACAATCTGTTTGGTCGCCGATATAAGGCTTTTACCGACTAAAAAAAAGTTTAGTAGCCAAAAGTAAGGCTTTTATTGATTAAAAAAAATTTAGTAGCCAAAAGTGGGCGACTAAAAAGATGTTTGGTTGCCAAAAGTGAGGCTTTTACCAACTAAAAAATTTTTAGTAGCCAAAAGTGTGGCTTTTTGGCAACTAAAAATAATTTAGTAGCCAAAAGTGAGGCATTGGGCGACTAAGAAGATGTTTGGTTGCCAAAAGTGAGGCTTTTACCGACTAAGAAAATTTTAGTAGCCAAAAGTGAGGCATTGGGCGACTAAAAAGATGTTTAGTAGCCAAAAGTGAGGCTTTTTGGCGACTAAAAAGATGTTTAGTCGCCAAAAGTGGTAATATTTTAGCGTAGGAATTAAATTTTTTAACGACTAAAAAAAATTAGTAGCCAAAAGTATAGAATTGGCGACTAAAAAGAAGTTTAGTTACCAAAAGTGGTCTATTTTTTTTTCTAGTAAATAATTTATTTTTTCTTTAATTATGTTCAATAAAAAATAATTATCTTTATGTATATACTTTTATATTAATACGGGTCTATATACTATATAAATAATATATGTTGCATATATAATCATATGGTGTTATAGAGGCATAGTGGAAAGAGTGTGTTGTATAAGGTTTATGGTGTGGAAGGTTGATGGTTCGAATCTCTACAAAAGCAAATGAGAAGCTAGTAAATGTAAATTTTTTTTTTTTTTTTTCACGAATGAGCTTTTGGCGACTAAAAGGTTTGGTCGCCGATTCCTTGAGTATTGGCGACTAAAACATTGGTCAGTAAATAGATAATTTAAAAAAATATAATTGACTATTGGCGATCAATAATTTAGTAGCCAAACATTTAATTTTGCCGACCAAATAAAATTTAATAGCTAAAAGGTAACATTGCTGACTAAAAAAAATAGTAGCAAAATGTTTCACTTTCAGCGACCAAACACATGTTTAGTCGCTAAAACAATCGCCGACAGGGTTTAGGCAACTAACCTGGCGACAAAAAACTTTAGTCGCTAAATGGTATCAGTGACTAAAAATACAACTTTTGCCGACTAATATTTTGGTCGGCAAAACTGTTATTTCTTGTAGTGTAAGTATGGTAATGAATATAATATGATATGTATGATAGATAGAATATATATTATATTTAACACCCCCCTCAAACTCAAATAGGGATACCATCTTGAGTTTGGAGAGATAAATTAAAACATGAAATAAAACTAAAAATAAAATAAAATATGGATAAATCCAAGGCAAATAAATTGCAAAATCCAGATGGGAGCACAGGGACACTTGAGATAGATCAGAGGTTGGAGCTAATGCTGGAAGACAATTTATGGTTGTGTCAGACTGTTGAAGAAGAACTGGATGTTAAACTAATAAATGTGGCACACACATAACTTATGACGTGGTGCTGAACGGTGATAACAACAAATGACATTGTGTGCTAGGGAGCGACTTATGAGAAAGTGTGTTAGGGGATAGCTTGGGCTGTGTGCCAGAAGGGGCAGCTTGGGTTGTGCACCAGAGAAGGCGACTTGGATTGTGTGTCAAAGGGGGCAGCTTGAGTTGTATGCCAGAGAGGGTGGCTTTGATTGTGCGTCAAAGGGGGCAGCTTGGGTTGTATGTTAGAGAGGATGGTTTGGATTGTGCGCTAGAGATGGTGTCTTGGGTTGTGCGCGAGAGGAGGTGGCTTGGATTGTGCGCTAAAGGGGACGACTTAGGTTGTGTGTCAGAGAAGGCGGCTTGGGTTGTGTGCCAGAGGGGGTAGCTTAGGTTGTTTGCAAGGTGTATAACCATATTCACTATAATATAGGTATAATACCCACCTGAAACTCAAATAGATTTAAATATAAAAATCTATTTGAGGTTAAAGTAGAGGGAAAGACAGAGCAGAGCGGAATGGAGAGACCATATTAAAAAAATAATAATAATAAGAATAATAATATTAGGTGCAACTTCTTTTTTTTGTTATTATTATTATTATTATTATTTTATTTTTAATGTAGGCTGTGAAAAAAAGTTGGTGGAAAATGACAAAAGAAGAAAAGAAAAATAAAAATTTATGCTCTGGAGAGAGCTAAAAGCCGAGGCGACGGTGGAGAAAGCTATATAGATTGATAGCTGATAGAGGAAGACAAAGGTCGAAAAGAAGCCGGCAATATAAGGTGGTGATTGGAGACTTTTATTACCGTAAGGAATATATAGCAGTGGAATGAGTTGAGATCCGACAGGCAGCCAATGCGAGGTTACCACCCGCCGATAAAGTAAAGAACACCAAAAGCTTAACCTATAGCTTTGATACCTTGTTACAATATCTAAGAGAGAGAGAGAGAGAGAGAGAATGAATGAATATTATATTATGTGTATATTCAATATTGTGTTGAATAATTAATGTAACAATGTATACAACACTCATTTATATATGATGAAAGAAACTTAAATATGGTAATCTTAAATATGGTAATGAATATAATATGATATGTATGATAGGCAAAATATATAGTTACTATATTTAACAAAAACATTTAACTTATATTTCATTCATATTTACTTTATATATATATATATATATTTCAAATCTTTATCCAAATTTATTATTTAAACATTGCCTTAGGAGATAAAAGAAGAAAAGTAGTGCAAGGTGACTTTTAGTTTCCCAGCTAAAAAATATGAAAAATATATTGTAAGGAAAATGAAAACTCCCCCTAAAAAAACTCCCCCTAATCCCCCTAATTTCTATTTTTGGCGAACTGTTTTTTTTTTTATTTTCTGTTTTCATTTTTTTTTTTTTTTTTACTTAAAGTGGAAATTCGGGGGATTCGGAGCTCCCCCATTCGAGCCCCCAATCACTTCCGATATTGTAAATATAATCATCATTCACCATTATAAATAAATGATCATTCCGTAAATAATCTAACGAATGAGCACTCTATTTCATTTCACCTTCATTCTAATGAATCAAACATCGTATAAAAGTTTGGAGAGGAACAATTTAAATAATTAACAAAAATGTAAATGATGTTGTTGCAACTTTTTGTCTAATAAAAAAATAAACAAATAAATTGAGAAGAAAATTTATTATAACACCACAAAGTAGCTACTCTGGAAAAGTTCATGGTTTCTCAATAACAATTAAGATTAATTATTTTTGAGTTTAAAATTATGTCAATGACCTTTGTAATTTTTGTGTGTTAATTTAGTCATTATAGTTTTAGTTGTATCAATTTTGTTCTTTAATTTTTATATTGTGTTAATTTAATTCAATTGATAACATTTATTAAAAGATTGTACATAAATTAAAAGTAAAATAGTTCACTCACAAGGGAATGAACAATTTTAAAATGTATGCTAACACTTCAATCACTCTGTGTAGAGTGAGTCGATCGAAGTAGGACAAGATTCTTGGAGTTCCTAAATATTTTTATTTTAAATATTTTACAATTAGTATTTTATTAGAAATATTGTAATTTGGTATAAATATTCTGAAAGTAACATACAGTATATAATTCAAGGATAAAATTGGTGTAATTAGAATTATAAGGACAAAATCGACCCAAAATGCAAACTACAAAGATTACAAGTATAATTTGTACAAAAAAAAAAAAAAAAAAAGTATTACTGCTAAAATATATGGACAGCTATAAGGCTAGTTAGGACAATAATTTTTTGTATCCACAAAAAATAGATTTTATTAACTCTAAAAGTGAAATATACATTAAAAGCACTTCATAACACCCAATACTGCAGTTTGATAAAGAGCAATATTGCCTTGACAGTTTATTAACAAATTCCAGGGCTGGTACTCCAAGAATATTATTTAAAGCAATTCAAGACATTGATGCTTTAATTCAATTAAAGAATACCATTCATCAACCCCTTCAGATGTGTGTGTGTGTGTTTTTTTCTTCAATGTATTTCAATTACATCACAAATCGCAATTACATATCAAGGTTTTTTTATTATTATTTAGAAACACTGATAACTTCATTAATAAGAAAGAAGTACAGTCTAATGAAAGGAGAAGACACCAAACAACGACATAAATTATTTTAAAGTGGGAGAGAGCCTTCAAATAAAACCACTGGTTAAAAAAAAATTAGTTCATTTGATAAATCTATTTCTTATTAAAAAATTTACTTTAACCACTCTAAAATATCATAAGAAAAAAAAAGTAAATTACATTCAGTTCCCTTGAGATTTGTGAAAAATATAGCTGGCGTCACACTTTTAACATAATTACATTGATTTTCCTTGAGTTTTAATTCACGTAACAGTTAAGCTACTTTTCATCAATAATTCATTAGTTATATGATTAAAAAAATATATTATTATCTACTTTCTATGGAAATGTATATTTATATTTATTTATTTTAGCGTCTACCCATCATCATTATCATCTATAATAGTTTTGATCACTTTAGCCTACATTTGGCAAGATGGGTTTGGAGCTTTTTTGACTAAATAGTCATAAAAAACAAAATATATTTTTTAGCCAAATAAGACAAAATATTACATCCAATCTATAATCATTACATTCTTTCTCTCACAAAAAAGTCAAAAAAGACCAAAAGCTTTTCCCAAACTAGACTTTTTAGCCCCCGGCTAAAATAGCTAAAAAAGTCATAAAGCCAAAAAGTCAAATCACTTCCCAAACGAAGCCTAATTATATTAAAATGAGATTAATATAATTATATAAAAAATGTGAAATTGCCCATATTTTTTCCAAAGCTAAGAGGATTTGATTCTAATTTATCCCAAGACAAACAAACTAACTCTTTTAACATTAATTTTGCAAATATTAATTTTAATTAATAAATTAACTTTTTAGTTAACTCTAGGGGTGAGCATAGTCCCGATTGGACTGGATTGAGGTAAAAGCAAGACCAATCCGTTATCTACGGTTCCTAAAAAATTAAAACCAATCCAATCCGTTTAAATCATGGAACCAATCCATTTAAACACGGATTGGATCGGTTGAAGACCACGGATTCACATAATTAAATAACAAAAAATATATATATAACACTTTAATTTCATAAAAACATAAACGTTGCGCTATATTAGTTCCACAATAGCAACATGTTTTTCTATAATAGCGACATACTGTTCTAGAATTTAAATAACCATAAGAAAATTGGTTTCAACATAAAAATTTAGACCATTATAAATTAAAACTAAAAATTAACAAACAAAAGTAATAAAAAAAGATATTTTACGGATTTATATTTGAGTTTAGGTTTTATATAGAATAAGAGAAGATACTATGAGGGATAATGTATAATAAAAATATAGACTATTCGCATACGGTTCGGATAAGTTCTAATCCGGAACCGTGAAGTTCAATCCGAAACTAATCCGTGAATTATAAATTTTTAATTCTTCAATCTGAAACCGAATCACAAATTTAAAAAATCAATTCAAACTTATCAAATTAAATTAAACTGAATCGAATTACAAATTTTACGAATTCTTTACGCAACGTTAGTTAACTTGCCCGAGGAAGTAACTTCCTCTTTGTCCCATTCCTGTCCCATCCATTGAAAAAAATAAATAAAAATAAAAGAAATTATCATAAAAAGTAGTGCACCATGCTACATGCCTACCCCAATCCTTCATTAAAATAATTTCATTCCATCGCATGGGCTCACAAGTTAAAACTGTTAAAATCTTTTTATGTCAAAAAATAAAGTTTGTAATAAAGTTATTATATGCACGTGGGCCATGTGATTTAAGAAAGGAGGGCTAATTATCACACAAAAAAGAGAGGTGAATTTTAACTTTCCTTTACTTCATGACCATGCAAAGATTACACAACTTTTATTAAGCATCTTAGCATAAAAAATAAAAAATAAAAAACACCTTTTGTTAAGTTCTGAGTTGTGCATCATTGTCATCTTGTCTGACTTTTAAATATCATATATGTATGTTGGACATTAACCTTTTTCTTCTTTATTTTTGGTTTTGTTAATATTATTTACAGTTAATTATAAATTTGTCTACAACTAAAACAAAAGAATATTGTATGACTCATTTTTTTTTCTTTTCCCCTTTATTTCTCACTCCTTTACCGAATTACAATATAACCTGCAAGTAAACTTCCTCACTATTTAACTCTTCTTCTTGCTAGATGCCATATACTAAATGTTTATAGATAACATGGAAGCATTTTTTGTGAGTCATGTGGGCCCTACTACCAAATTACCTAGCTATTTCTTTTCATTCTTCTATTAAATTAGTTAGTGACACTATCGGTATTGGTTATATGGATCTACGCCCAATCAAAAAGGAAACACTTAGGGTTTGTTTGGTAACGTTTACGTTTTCAATTTATATTTATAAAACTTTTATAAACTAGTTTTTGTTTATGTTTTATTTATTTTTAGAAAAACATAAACTACAAACGCGTTTGGTAATTGACAAAATGTTTAAAAAAATTTAAAAATATAAAAAAGAGCGAGAAATGACAAGTGGTGGCAAGTGACGGCGGAAGACGATGGTGGAAAGTGGTGACGGTGGGTGGTGGCGGGTGGGTGGTGGTGGTGGTGGTGGGTGGGTGGGTGACGGTGGCGGGTGGTAGCGAGTGGGTGGTGGTGGTGGTGGTGGTGGTGGTGGTGGTGATGATGGTGGTGGGTGGTGGCGGATGGCGGTGGGTGGTGGCGGGTGGGTGGTAGTGGCGGGTGGTGGTGGTGGGTAGGTGGGTGACAGTGGCGGGTGGTGGGCGGTAGCGAGTGGGTGACGGTAGTGGTGGTGGCGGGTAGGTGGTGATGATAGGTAGGTGGGTAACGGTGGCGGGTGGTGGTGGGTTGTAGGTGGTGGTGGTGGATAGGTGGGTGACGGTGGCGGGTGGTAGCGAGTGGGTGGTGGTGGTGGTGGCGGCGACGGGTGGGTGGTGGTGGCAAGTGGATGGCGGATGGCGGGTGGTGGTGGGTGGTAGCGGGTAGATGGCGGGTGGTGGTGGTGGTAGGTGGGTGGGTGACGGTGGCGAGTAGTAGATGGTAGTGAGTGGGTGGTGGGTGGTGGTGGTGGTGGTGGGTGGTGGGTGGTAGTGGCAGGTGGGTGGTGGTGGTGGTGGTGGCGGGTGGCTGGCTGGCAGGTGGCTGGTGGTGGCTGGTGGTAGATGGTAGTGGTAGGTGGGTAGTGAGTAGTGGTGGCGGGTGGTAGTGGCGGGCGATGGATGGTAATAGCGGGTGGTTAGTGGTGGTGGTGGTGGTGGTGGTGGTGGTGGTGGCGAGTGGGTGACAGGTGGCTGGTGGTGGCGGGTGCTGGGTGGTGGTGGCAGGTGGGTGGTGAATGGTGGTAGCAGGTGGTGGTAGGGGGTGAGTGGTGGTGACAGAAGATGGTGGTGAAAAATGGTAGCTGGTGGTGACTAGTGTTGGGTGGTAAAAAAAAAAACTCAAAACGGAAACACAATTTTTGTGTTTTCATTTTTTGGCCAAATTTATAAACTAAAACCACTGATTTATAAATCAAAAATTTTATCGAACAAGTTTTTATTTGAGTTTTTAAAATTTTTGTAAATATAAACAGAAAACTGAAAACGTAAGTGTTACCAAACGGCACTTTAATTTTACATTTGTCAACTTTCAAAAATATTATACAGAGTGACTATCTAAGGCATTATGGCCTTGGCTATGACTAGGGCGGTAAATGAACAAACTTGTTCATAAACAGGCTAGAGTTCGACTCGATAAGAGTTCGTTTGAATTTGATTTGTTAAATTTTTTTTGCGTTCGAGTTCGAACTCGTTAAATTTTTAATAAACAAGCCTAAACATTCTAAAACTTGGCTCATAAACTAACTCATGTAATATTTATTATTTACATATTAGATAATGTAAAAATATGTATAAAAAATAAGATAAATATGTTATTTATATATTTAAAAAATATATAGATAGGACATTTATATTAGGGAGCTTTTTTGATAAATCCACTTTCTAAGAGTTTTATTATATCCAACCCATATTCTTTTTGACTATTTCATTAGGTCCTATTTGAGATAAGAAGACCAAAATACCATTTTTATCTACTTATGTTCCATTTAGTTCACATTTTTTTCTTATGTTTCAATAAGTCCTATGGGTGACATAATTACCAAAATACCCTTAATGTGAATGTTCACACCGTCAATGTGAATGTTCATATCGTCAATGTGTAGGGGCCCGACCCATGTCAATCCTCGTGGGTGCCCGGAAAAATTCGAGTCGGGCCGAGGTGGGCCCGGCCCATTGACAATGTGAATATTCACATTGACATGTTAACATTCACATTAATAGGAGTGTAAAATTGGCCAGCGTCCCGTGGCGGCGCGAAATCCGCCCGCGGCCCATGGTGCGGCCCGGGGCGGGCCCGGTCTGGCCCGTTGACAATGTGAATATTCACATTGACATGTTAACATTCACATTGATAAGAGTATAAAATTGGCCCACGGCCTATGGGCGGCCAAAAGCTCGCCCACGGCGCGGGGCAGGCCCGGCTCGGCCCGTTGACAATGTGAATATTCACATTGACATGTTAACATTCACATTGATAAGAGTATAAAATTGGCCAGCGGCCTAAGGCTGGCGCGGCAGGGCTCGGCCCGGCCCGTTGACAATATGAATATTCACATTGACATGTTAACATTCACATTGATAGGAGTGTAAAATTTGCATGTGCCTCGTGGCTGCCCGAAACCCGTCCACGGCCCGTGGGCGGCCCGGGGCGAGCCTAGTCTTTTTTTTTTTAATTCTTTTTAATTTTTTCTACCAAAATTTTATTATTTTCCACAAAAAAAGACACTAGGTTTCGGCGCGGCCGGGCCTCGAACTGATCCTTGAATGGGCCTTAACCGGGTCGATGGGTCGGGCTGGGCTTCAAAGTGATGGCTCAGGCGCTAGCCTACGGTCTCGGACTAGGCTCGAGCCTGGGCCCAAACGAGCCTTTCTCGGGTCGGGCCGGCCCACGGGCCAAAAAATTAGGTCCAGGCCCTAGCCCTAGCACAAGGGTATTCAGGCTTTAGATGGACAGATGGATCGAGCCTCGGGTGGGGCCGGTGGGCCTGGGCCTAGCCTCGAGCTTAGGTCAGGCTTGGGCAGGCCTGGCCATTTTTTTTTAATTCTTTTTAATTTTTTCTACCAAAATTTTATTATTTTTCATAAAAAAATACATTGCGCCTCGGGCAGGCTGGGCCTCGGATCGAGCGTTGAATAGGCCTTAAGCGGGCCGATGGGCTGGGCCGGGCTTCAAAGTGATGACCTAGGCCCTAACCTAGAGTCTCGGACATGCTCGGGCCCGGACCCAAATGAGCCTGCCCCGGGCCGTGGGTGGGCTTCGAGTAGCCCACGGGCCGCGGGCCAATTCTACATTCCTATCAATGTCCATTTTAATATGTCAATGTGAATATTCACATTGTCAACGGGCCGGGCCGGGCCTACCCCGGGCAAGCTTTGGGCAGCGGGCAAATTTTACACTCCTATCAATGTTAATGTTAACATGTCAATGTGAATATTCACATTGTCACAGGTTGGGCCATGTAACAACCCCCATACTGTTTACCGATAAATTACTGAATTAAATACTGATTACTGCTAAACTGGACTGCTTATGACTGATAATTGAACTAACTGAAGTACTGAACGGACTGATTGGAAACTGGAACTGAATTGACTGAGCATGTCTATTGTACTGCATTCTTATCTGTTCGATTATTCAATTATCTGTTCGTGTTTTTATGTTTAAACTGTAAATTGAAGGCCTTATCGGCGGCCGAACTGAGAATTGTTTAGTGTTTCATGATCAGTAGAATTTTTGTGATTTAATGGTATACTTATCTAAAATGATGTGATTAGGTATGACTAAATTAGATCAAATGGATTAAATTACTTGAATTGGTGTAATTACCAAAATGCCACTAAGTGGGCCACTATCTTACACAACTAGGGACTTGTATTACACTTGAACAAATTCATTTCATCAGCCTTCTTCTCACACTTAACCAACCAAAGAGGAGAATTAGAGAGAGTAGGAGAGAATTGAGTTCATTTTGTGGGATTGCTTGGAAATAAAGAAGATTAGAAGGGTCCTTGTTTGTTTGAGCCTCTACACTTGTAATTGAAGACTTAGGTATGAATTTCAACCCCTCATTGATGTCCTTAAGGTTGATTCTTGCTAGATTCATGGCAAATTATAGAGTTAAGACATAAATTGGTTCTATAGTGTTGAATTAGAACTCATTTCATGCATGCATGTGTGTATTGATAAATTTTGAGTTGATTTCATGGCCAATTGTCACATGCATGTGCATAATCACGCTTAAGTCCATGTTTCAACTGGTTTTTGGTATAAATGGCTCACTAGAACATCAAATTGGAGCTTTGAAATGGTTTAATTTCATGCGTGTTTGCATGTTCTTCATAATCTTGAAAATGGGTTTGAATATGGTTTTAATTGACTCACCTTTGGGGCTTGAATTCATAAATTGAGCTTTGAAACTTGTTATACATTGAATTTAGATGTGTTTTCCAGAATTTGGGCCCAAGAGGTCGAGTTTTGAGTAAAAGAATGCTTGGTTTGAGCTTAGGAGACAAATCTGGAAATTCCAGAATTTGGCTTCTTCGCTCGAGCGAAGGATTCTTCGCTCGAGCGACCAACCTTTGTTCGAAGCTACGCTCGAGCGTAGAATTGCTGGCTCGAGCGTAAAATTGCAGCATCCAGTATTTTTACTGTTTCGACAGACCGCTCGAACGAAGGATTTCTCGCTCGAGTGAGGCCTTTGATTTCGGAAGCTCGCTCGAGCGAGGCTCTTATTTTCAGCAAACTTTGCAAAATGTTTTCTAAGTGTATTTTTGCATCCTCATCCCATTCTAGGCATCCTTAGGCCTAGTTTAAGGTATCTTAATGAGGATATAGATGTAGAACACACCAAGGTAAATAAGGGATTAAGTTATGATATTTCCCAACTGTGTAGCATAGTGTGTGTTCAACCTGTGAACTGTGTAGGGTTGGCGACTGGGGAGACACGCTCTAGCATACTGTAGCCCAAACTTTGTGAGTAACAATTGTGTAAAGTTATGTTCAACTGAGAATGTTTTCTAACTGTTTACGGAACTGTTTTCTGAAGTGATTATTGTCATTTGATTGAATGTATGTCCTATATTCTGAAATGTACTGTGGCATCCTTAGCACCTACTGTTTACTGTTACTGTTACAGAGATCTCTGTCGGTTCCCTCGTGGAACCATTACTGTTTACTGATTGATGGCCATCATTACCGTTCGGTCTTTAAGACCTACTGTTTACTGCTATACTAATGGATGTACCACATATGACTGAATAACTGTTCTGACTGAAAGGCTGAAATACTGTTTAATGAACTGTTTTCATTACTGTAAGGACATTTCATTCTTAACCTCTTTACGCATTATGTTATTCACTGGGCTTTAGCTCACTATTTATATATATATGTAGGTGCTCAGCCACCAGATCGGAGCTAGGAGCGTAGGTTAGACTCCAATTTTGTCAAGCCAGCCTTTGTGCCTCACTGCGAGGTTCCGAGTCGCCATGCTATGGCTTTGGGGTGTTTTGTTTTTCCCCCGTCTGTCTCCGTACTGTTTTGGATTACTGTATAGACTGTCAGCTACTAACTGTACTGCTATCAAGGGATTAGGTCCCTGTACTGTATGACTGTAAATTTTGTATAGACTATACTGTTCTGAACGTGTGAATGCATAAAAAAAATCTTTTTGGCATACAGACTGTCACAGCTCATTGGACATTATTTGTTTACTGTATTGGCTTCCACCAGGCCCTATACTCTGTTTTACTGTATTACTGTTAAGCAGGCCTTCGGTAATCTCGGATTACTGGCCGGTTATGGTGCTAAACCCATAGAGCCGGGTTTGGGTCGTGACAGGCCAAACCCGCCTCGGGCTGCGATCGGACTTCGGGCCGCTCACGGGTTGCGGGCCAATTTTACACTCTTATCAATGTAAATGTTAACGTGTCAATGTGAATGATATGTTAACATTCACATTGTCAACGGGCCGGGTCGGGCCCGCCTTGGGCCGCTGGCAAATTTTATACTCTTATCAATGTGAATGTTAACATGTCAATGTGAATATTCATATTGTCAACAGGCCGGGGCCGCCCACCGGCCGTGGGCGGGTTTCGAACAGTCACGAGGTGCAGGCTAATTTTACACTCCTATCAATGTGAATGTTAACATGTCAATATGAATATTCACATTGTTAACAGGTCGGGCCGGGCCCGCCCCGGGCCGTGCCAGTTAATTTTACACTCTTATCAATGTGAATGTTAACATGTCAATGTGAATATTCACATTGTCAACGGGCCAGGCCTGCCCCGGGCCGCGGGCGGGCTTTTGGCCGCGGGCCAATTTTATACTCTTATCAATGTGAATGTTAATATGTCAATGTGAATATTCACATTGTCAACAGGCCGGACCGGGCCCGCCTCGGGCCGCCTATGAGTCGCGGGCGGGTTTCGCGCCGCCACGAGATGCGGGCCAATTTTACATTCCTATTAATGTGAATGTTAACATGTCAATGTGAATATTCACATTGTCAACGGGCCAGGCCCGCCCCGGCTCGGGGGCGGGTTTCGGGCCGGCCATGGGCCAATTTTACATTCCTACCAATGTGAATTTAAAAATATGAATGTTCACATCATAAAATTGCTAACCGTTCAAAAAATATTTGTAAGGGTATCAAAATTAAATATAAGGGCATAAGTGTCCAAGAAAATAGTGTAAATCAAGAAAAATGACTTTATGGAATAAAATTATACATACATAGGACTAAATGTGTTAAAAAATTCCTTCATGGACTTCTTGGGTTAAAACACTTCTAAATGAGATTTATCAATAATTTTCCCTTTATATTATAAGTAGACATATTATTATTTTGGTAAAAAATTGACCTTTTTTTAGTGTGTTTATATATAAATGTATAATCAAAATTTTAATTATAACTTTAGTTTCATACGCAAGTATGAATTTATAAATTTTTTGGCTCGTTAAAACTCGTGAACAGACTCAAATTCGAGTCAAGTCTAAGTCAATTTGACTTGAACTCGGTTCGTTAAATTTTTATTGAGCTCGAATTCGTTAAAATCTTAATAAATAAGTCTAAATATACTAAAATTTGGCTCGGCTCGGTTCGACTCATTTGCAGTCTTAGCTATGACTAGCAAGACCTATTTGCAATCCAATGACCTTGTAGTCTACTCACATTAGTCTGCCACGTTAACTGTGTAACTTGAGATATCACAATGATAAATATATGTAACATAAGATGTTAGAGCATCTTCAATAGTTGTTGTTATAATACCATTGCTATTACTATAATTTGGCAACGAATAGTGCTATTTTGCCAAATTATAGCAATGGTGCTCCAATGGTCACTTGCTATTTTGGCAATACTCAACCAACTTTCCCTTTAAATTTGTAGGTATTGTTTCGATATAGGTCCTTTTGTGATTTTATTTTTGTTTATTTTTTGTCTTTTGTAAGCTTTTTTTAATTATTTGTTAAAAAAAATTATTTATTTATATTATTTCCAACTAGACAAATATAAAAATTAAAAAAAATTAACCAATTGGAAAAAAATATATGTAATTCACCCCACCAAAAAATTAAATATAACCATTTGAAGATAGGTGTTGTTTGTATTTTTTTTTTTTTAAATATTTTTTTGAGGCAAACAAAACACAATGACTTTTTTCAATTCCAAAACAGATCCCTATCATCCATCTACTCTCAACCAACGGTTGACATTATATCTCTAGAATAATCTTTTCAATTCCAAGACATACAACGGCTATCTTCACTGGTTCTCCCTCTCACTCTCACTCTCCTCTTCCCTCATCCTCCTCCATAGACGAAGCTTTCCTCTATTTCTGTCACTGTCTCTTTCTGTGTCTCTCTCTTCACTCTGACTCTCACTCTCCTCTTCCCTTTTCCTCTTCTTTCATCGAACCGTTTCTGCGTCTCTGTGTTTGAGTTCAATAGTTAGCACTACCGATTTGTCTACAGTCGCCGATCTGTCTCTTTCTCTCTATTCTCAAACCTCTTTGGCCTCTCTTTCTCTCTCTCTCTCTCTCTTCAAACCAGTATACTCACCGATTTGTGCATCTCTCCGTCCTCAAACTCTCTATCTTTCTGTGTGTGTGTGTGTGTGTCTGTCTCCGATCTGCCTCTGTCCTCAAACCTCTTTCTCTTTCTTTCTCTTTCTCTTTGTTCTCAAAACCAGTATACTCTCTGATCTGTCTCTCTTTATGTCCTAAAAGCGATCACCGATCTACGATCTCCACAACCAGTCCAGTCGGCTGAAGAAGACGCTTAATGCCAGTCAAGTCCTCAAACCCAATCCAGGCATTTATCGGTTAAATTTGTTTATGAAATTGATTTTGAGATTTGTGTAATTCTGAAATTCTAGAATTTATTCTGATATCTATTCATATTTATTTTGAAATCCTGAAATTTATTCAGAAATTGTGAGATTTATTGTGAAATTGTGAATTTTATTGTGAAATTTGCGAATTTGGCTGTATATTTCAAATTTCAGTTTGATTCTAAAAATTGGGAATTGATTATGAAAATTACTTGATTTTCTACTGTTTCAATTATGGATTTTCAACTGAATTTGGAGCCACAAATCTGTTCATATTTGCTGATGTGGTATATTTAGTAACTGTTATTCTACTTGCCAAATTTGACAACAAAAATGGCATCTGCCATCTTTGGCAAGTAAAATAGTAGCCCATTGGAAACTTGCTTTTTGCCACTCTTGTCAAATTATAACTTTGGCAAGTAGTGTGACAGCTCCATTGGAGATACTCTTAGGTGGTAAGGCATGGGTAATGATGATGTAGTAGCTAAAGTGATGGGTTTACTAATCCATTGTAGCAATAGGTTGAAAGAAGATATATGGGGAATGGATGGGGTACTAAAAAACCCTATTTTTGGAGAAAATTTAAAATTGAAGAGCCAAATGGAAATTGGCCAATACTTGGGGATTCAAAGTGTAAATTACCTTTCTTTTGTTTTTATTTATTTATTTATCTAAATAAAACGTATAGCCAAACAAATAATTCATGTGCTATAATAATAGTATAATGCTCCGTAGCTCGAATAAAGTGAGGCTCGAATGGCCCAATTTCACCTCTCATCCCTCTCTCTGATCCCCCTCTCTCTCTCTCTCTGGCCCACTCTCACCTCTCATCACTCTCACCTCTCATCCTTCTCTCTAATTCGATTTCACCGGAGAGGAAAAGTGATCTATGGCTGTGAGGAACCACGATCTATGGCTGTGTCTAACAGATTTTGATTTTGATTTTAGATTTGGGTTTTGATTTTAGATTTTGGGTTTAATTGAGAGAAAAAGATGAGTTTGCTTTATATGGTGGCTATAATTAAAAACTAGGTTTAATGAAGTGGGATTGCTCTGTACAAATTCCTTCAAAATCTTCTTCGTTCCAGAAATTTCTTTTGTGCTCCAAGCTTGATTGCAGAATTCTATGTCCCTTCTCGCCTTCGATTCAACATTTGTTTTGTCTTTTCACAAATCCTAGACATTGGAAGCTTCTGTGCATCAAGAATGTATAAACCTTTGTCATCAACATTTATATATATATATATATGTGTGTGTGCATATGTACATGCAACAATTATTTCATAGAAGTTCGAGTTTTTGTTTGATTTTGTCTGATTTGGGTTTCGATTTCGATTTTGATTTGTGGTTGTGGGTTTGGTGCAAAATTCCTATCTCTCTCTCTGTGTTGTTTTTTGTTTTGCCTCATTCAACAGTCTAGAAAGAAGGAAAAAAACAGAAGGAGGAAAAAGAGAAAGAAGAAAGGAACGACGGAAGGAAAAAAAAGAAAAAGAAAAAGAAAAAAGAGGTGCCAAAATGACGTCGTTTTGACACCTCGAGCCATTCAGATCTCGAATAATTTGAGCTACCTAACGGGATTGTATAATAATATTAGCTTATTCACATTAATTTCCAGATAATGTGAACCCCTCAACAGCTGAGTCACTATACTTGGAATTGCTGTATGTACCCTGTAATTGCTATATACACTATCTTATGATTCGTCGGTGTAACAAACATCCACCATCATCAGAGTGTCACTATTTACACACACCAAAAAAACAAAAAATAAATAGTAAATTACGACTATATCCTTGATATTTGTTTAAAATAGGATTTGTTTTATATAATTTTAAAAATTATGCATCACTTGTTGAAATTTCTAATATTATGACAAACGGTCTATTTTATTAATAAATTATTAAATTAATTAATAATTTTTAATGATGTCAAAAATTTATTTCAATTAATAATTCAGGTAATTTTATTATTATATATGATAGCGCCTGGAAATTTTATTTTTAAGTTAATTTTATTAAATACAAAATTCTAACAATGAGTTATTTGTAATTTTTCAAACTATAAGAGGCAGTCCATATTTTAAGAAAATCTCAAAGATATATTTATAATTTATCCAAAATTTTAATTTAACCTAATGAATTGAAATTATAATGATGACAACAGTTAAATAGTGTTAATTTGGTGAAATGTTGAAATTTATGGGATTATATGGTATTTGATGTAAGGTTTAAATTTTTTTTGTAATAAGGACACATATTGAAAATTGTTGACGCTAAAAAAGTGATTGAAAATTTGCCAGTGGCTAGCAGTAGCAATTGGTGGCGATGGGATGAACATATAGATGACACATGTATAATTATGTAACATTTGAACACATAAATAAATAGATATATTTTTAGACAAATGATATCATTTTGGCAAAAAAATATTTAATATTGGGCCTATTAGCCCAATATTTTTGGATCACTGACTTGAGTGTTTCGTATAATATTAATTAATACCAAAAAAAAAAAAAAAACTCTTAAAATAAAAAATAATGGAGATATTCAATTTTTTAGCTAATCAAGCTAGTCTTGTTGTTTGCAGTGTCACTACTATAACAATATTTTTTATTTACTTTTGGATTAATCACATTTAGAGGTGATTTGAGGTGTTCTAAAAAGATTTTTGGACTAAACAAAGTCAAATTTTCAAAAAGTCTATTTGTCATTTCTAAAAAACTTATCACTTTTTTTTTTTTGAAATAAAAAAATTTATCACTTACAAAATAACAAAAAGTCACTGAACTTCCCTAACACAAACTTTTCTAGACTTTACAAAAGGCAAATGCTCAACAATACTCTAGGACGTTATTTAAATTAATACAAAAATTGTCTTAAAAATAATTAAAAATATTAAAAAGTGTATTGAATTTAGTAAAAAAAAAGTCTCGTATTTTTTTAATTTTTTTTTAATTTTTTTTTTTTTGGAGGGTTCTTGGATCACTTGTTAGCAAGATCTTTTGTAATATATATATACTAGCGTATGCCTGTACCTGAAGGCACGGTGTAAATAATGTTAAGATTAAAATATAATTGTAATCCCAACACTATTTAAATTTATTTTTTTATTTGATAAAATCACAAATTTATTATAAAATTTTGAAGTTCTTACAAAACTTTTTACGAAAACTCGCTTTTGCTTATATAATATATAACTAGATAGATAGATGTGCCTAGCATACATACAGTTTTCATTGGCATACATATAATATTGCTTTTGCTTATATAATTATATGAAAATTGAATGTATGCTCGTAATGTTCTAGTGTATTACGGGCATATAAACATTATATGGAAATATGTGCAAAATATATTGAACAAAAAGAAGAAAATAAAAAAAATTTAAAAAAACAAATAGAGAGAAAAATAAAAACGGAAGAAAATAAAAAAAAATAAAAGGAAAAGAGAGATGAATGTGGGATCATAAAAGGATGGGTGAGAAAAAGAAAAAAGTAAGAGAGAGAAGCGGGAAAATAAAAAATGTACATATAAAATAGTTTTTAGAAAATATATCTCAGCCATTGTTTTATAATTTGAATAGATCTTGGCCGTCCAAATGTCCTAGTAGAACAAACGTGTATAGGACAAATTCAAAACTCATTCTGTTTTATTATATAGATGTTAAAAATTCATATAAGGTCTAAATTTATAAAATCTATCAGGTATTCAATATATTTAAAAATAATAATTAATTGTTCAAATTCATTTAATTTGTGGACTATAAGATTCATTAATTTAATTTCTACTACACACAGTAAAATATGGTTCCTAATTTTGAGATCGCAGACTTTTCCATATAATATGAATAAAAATAAGTGAATAAAAAAGAGAAAAAATAAAAAAACAAATAGAGAGAAAAATAAAAATGAGAGAAAATAAAAAAATAAAAAGAAGAGAGAGAGGAAGGTGGGATCATGAAATGATGGGTAAGAAAAGAAAAAAGTCAGAGAGAAAAATGGAAAAATAGAAAATGTACATATATGATATTTTTTGAAAAATATATCTCAGTCATTATTTTATAATTTGAATAGATCTGAGTCGTCCAAATGTCCTAACAGGACAAATGTGTGTAGGATAAATTCAAAAATCATCCTGCTTTATTATATATATATATATAGTTATATATTTGAGACCCAAAAAAAAGCTCTCACAATAATATGGTATTAATTTTTAATTTATTACATACCTAATGATATCCAACTCTCTTCATATATCATTTGTGGGCCGTTAACATTTTTCTTGTAAAAAGTCTTTACAGAAAAAAGATAAAAAATTACTAAAAAAATAAACTTCAAAAGACTTTAGTATTTATGTATTTTTTATCAAAATATTATTTTTATGCTTTCACTTTTGATTGTGACATTTAATCGATTACACTTTAAGTCAATTCCAATGTCACATTTCTATTTATCTCTGTTCATGTGATTGACAAGAATTATCTTGGAAGTAAGTTAAAAATTGATATTTTATTTTATTTTTTTGACTTTTTTTTAAAAAAATGTGTAAAAAAAATAAAGAGATGGTGTAATTAAAAAAAAATTAAAAAATTAGCTTTTAATTAACTTTTCAAAATAGGCCATAAAGCACAAAAAATAAAGTGACATTTTAGTAAAAATATAGTAGTGTTAACACAAAAGAATTGATTAAGCGTTAAAAATAAGATCTAAGATTTTAAATTCAAGTCACCCTAATGGGATATTGAAGATATTTTTGATAGTTAACCTCAGAACCTTGACATTAGTTAAGGTATGTGCGAGCTAACTCAAAACACTTATCAAAAACATAATAGGGTAGAAAAAATATCACATACACATAACAAGTTTCATTAGTTTGATTAACATTTGATGGACGGAAACTTGACTGAAATTATTAGAAATTAATTGTCATAATTGAAAATAGAGAGGTCAAAAGTGAAATTTTTAATGAAAATAAAAGGATGATAAACATAAATAATCTTTTTTTTTTAAATTTGTATATTACAATGTACGTATATTAAAAAATTAATTGTGTAAAGAAAATTACAATATATAATATACAATATAATTACATATGAAGTTTTAAAATAAAAATAAAACTTAAATAAATAAATAAGTAAAACAAGCACATTTAAACTCCTATGTTTGGTTTGATTTTAAAATTTTATTTTTAAAAAAATACTCAAAAAAACTAAAAGCTAGTTTGG
This sequence comes from Camellia granthamiana, assembly GCA_036172215.1. Lineage (NCBI taxonomy): Eukaryota > Viridiplantae > Streptophyta > Magnoliopsida > Ericales > Theaceae > Camellia > Camellia granthamiana. The sequence continues at coordinate 104,541,121 of CM069913.1, forward strand.
TAAAATAATTTAAAAAATAAAAAAATGCTCATCATTTTATATAATTTTATCCTTTTAGGGATGGAAATAGTTTTTGTAAATTAATAAATATTTTTCTATTTATTTTTGTCGAATTAGTTTTATTTTTGCATAAAAATTTCCAAAAACACAAATTCTAAAAATCAAACTAAACATATTAGTTATTTTTAGCCTTTTTTTTAAAAAAAAAAATTTGAGTCAAATTATGTTAATTTTTATGTTTGTATAGGCTATATAATCTTTTTATTTTTATTTTTTTTATTTTAATGGAAGAAGATCACTAAATACAAAAAAAAAAAAAAAAAAGAATTTATAAAATGGTGTCAAAACAAGCCTTAATAACATGAAGGGACTAGCTCTTTAATTCAAAACAATAATTAGTCAAATTTGATACCAAATTTACAATAAAAAAATTTATGGGTAAATTATACTAATCTCCTCCATTAAGGTTTGGAATATAGTAAGTTCCATATTTTTGGCAAATTATTAACTTATTTATTTATTTATTATTTATTTATTTTTTAAAGTTGTAATTCACAGAATATTGGGGTTCATTTGGAATGTGACTTTTTAATTTTTTAACTAAAATCTGAGGTGCAAAGAATTGAAGAAGTGTTTAGAAATGATTTTTAAATTTTTTATAAAAAAAATGTGTTAAGAAATAGAGAGATTTAAAAAAAATTATATTTTGACTTTTTAATTTTTTTAGTAACTTTTTCACTTTTAAATTAAATTAGTCTATTGCCAAATGGGGTCTTAATTTTATACTGATATATATTTTTAGTTTTCTGTATATTTTTACAATATTAGTATCACCATGTTTGTTTCTAGTTTTTTAAAAACACTTTTTAGAAAATTCTACTTTCTTATTTTCTGTATTCTTTTGTTTTTACTTAATTTTTTTAATATTTTAAACAATTTTTTTTTAAATTTTTAGACACACCTAATATAAATACACTTAAAAAGTATAATTCTCATAAATTCACTAAATACCAAAAATATAAAAAAAATTATGAAAATTCAATATATTTTGTATTTTTGTGCATTTATTCATTTTTAAAAATATTTTTTCACAAATATTTTACTTTTTAGATATATCTAAGTAAGGTACATCTAAAAAAATAAAAAAAAAATGTTTAAAATTTTAAAAATATTCATTTAAAACAAAAAATATAAAAAATAAAAAAACTCAATTTTCAGAAAAATGAAACTAAACACATTGATTAGTTTTTGTTCTCTTTATTTTTTTATTTGTAAATTCGGATAATTATGTCAAATCAACAAAATTACACTTTTTTTTTTTTTTTTTGAAATTTCTAACCAATCATTAAAGGGTCGCTATTCTTATTTCACTATACTTCAAATACACTCTTTCTTTACTCAAAATACACTAATACTATTACAATTTTGATTTTTTCAAAAGAGTGTATTTTGTGTGAAAGAATATTAATATAATTATATATAATTGGTGATATTACATGCATCAATTGAAATACCAATTAGTGTACGAACATATGTTATGACATTATTACTGGCCCCACCTATTATACAAATTACAAATGCTCAAAACCTCTAAAATTGTGTTATATCAGTTGTTAATACACTAATTGGTATGCCAATTTATGCATAACATTATTCATATATAATAAAAGAACAAATAAGAAAGTGAATTTAAAATGAATAATGCTATATGTAGTAATTAGTATATTAATCAGTGTATTAATAGATAATGTGGCATAATTTTAGAGATTTTGAATATTTATAATTTGTATAATTGGTGGAATCAATAATAATGTCATAATATATATTGATATACTAATTAATATACTAAATGGTGCATGTAACACTAATAAAAACAAGGGTAAATTACACTTATACCCCTTGAGGTTTGGGGTTAATACATATCACTCCATGACGTTTGGAAAATTACACTAATCCCCCTATCATTGTAATTATTTAGATGGAATGAAGATATTGAATTCATACACTCTCTTTTTTTTATTTTGTTTTACTTTCTCTTTTTTTTTTCCCCTTTTCTTTACTTTTTTTTTAAAATGTAATTTTATTTATTTTTCTACTAGGAGTTGTTACATTTTATTTATACAGGGAGGTTTGTGAAATGAAACTATTAACCACAGGAGTAAGAATGTAATTTTTAAAACTTCAAGAGATGGGTAGTAATTAGACCAAATCTCAAGAAGTGTCAACATAATTTACCCCAAAAACAAAATAGAATGTGAATAATGATTTCCTAATTAAAACTCAAAGAGCTATTTTAGCAACACGGTTAAATTAATTTTTTGACTTTTATTTTCTTAAATCATATCACTTTTTTATTTTTTTACGTTTTTTAAAAATAATTAAAAAAAAAACTAAAGAATAAACTTTTAATTTCCAAAACAGGGTAAAGCCATATAATTTTAATATTAGGTAAATTATAAATATATTTTTTGAGATTTGTTTAAAATATAAATTATTTCTTATAATTTGAAAAATTATAAATATCTCACTGTCAGAATTTTTTATTTAATAGAATTAATTTTAAAAAAATTTATAACTGTTCACCTATATAATAATAAAATTATCTGAATTATTAATTGAAATAAAATTTTAATATTATTAAAAATTATTAATTAACTTAATGATTTATTAATAAAAAGGTTTATTTGTTATGAAATTAAAAATCTTAAGAACATTAATTTTTAAAATCACAAAAAATAATTTATAATTTAAATAAATTTCAAAAAAAATATATTTAATATCAAATTTTAAGATCATGTGCCCCATAAACCAACGTACTAGATATGTATATATATACGTATTATATATTTTGTTTTTGTTCACTGTGCTGCTTTACCAGCTGTTGAAGCGTCACTCACACTTCTAGAGAGAGAAAGAAGAAGAGAGGAGAGAGAGAAGACAAATAAAAATCCTGGAAATCTGTGCTAATGTGCGCAGATCCGTTTTACACTCTCTCTCACCTGCTACATTGAGCGTATTTTAGCCCAGCCCACAAACCCTAAAAACTCCATCTTCTCTCTCTCTCCAGTGGTTGTTGTTGCTGTTGGGGTCCCTTTGTTGTTGTAATTGTTACTGCTACGTTTGGATCATACTCTCTCACCTAACTTCTCTCTCCTCCTCTCTCTCTCTCATCCGTTACATTTGTATTTTGTTTTCACACAGCAGATCCGTATTTTTTTTTTTTTGGGTATTTTGTTTTTGTTTTTGGGTTGGGTGGTGATGTTTTTGTTTTTGTTTTGAGAAGGTAAAAGCAAAAGCAAATTGTGGGTTGGTAAGTTGGTGGGTTAATGGAAGAGAGTGTTTGTGGGTTATAAGCTCTGGCTTCAGATCTGGGTTGATAATAAGAGATGGAGACATTATTCAAATGTAGCTAGCTTATTATTGTTGATTAATAGTCACTCTTTTTTTTTACTTCAAACCCACTTTCTCTTTCTCTGTCTCTCTCACACACATACACTCAATTAGTACTTTTTCTCTCTTTCTTGTTCTTTGGGGCTTGTTTCCTCTGTTTCTTTGGGTGCCAGTGGCAAAAGGTCTTAAAGGGTCAACTGTTCTTGTGAGGATTTTAGAGAGAGAGAGAAGAAGAGGGAGACTAGAAAGTTAAGCTAGAAAGAGAGAGAAAGTAGAGAGATCCGCAGTAATGTTGGCGATGGGGAGTCCTACCAGTGTCCGTACGAGTACTAGTTGCAATGCTTTACTTAGAGAACTCCAGGTCTTTCCTCCTTTCTTTCTTTCTTTCTTTTTTTTTTGCTACGCTTTTTTCTTGGGTTTTTGTTTTATGATTCTTTTCAAAGACCGAAGTGTTTTCTACTATCTTGTATGTAAAAATTGGGGTTTTTAATGGTCTTCGTTTTGAATGTTATTGGTTAATATTTTGTCAGCTCTGAAGAGAATTGATGTTTGTTTCCAAGAATTATAAAGTTTTTATTTTTTTTATTTTTATAATTTGTATTTCAGTGAAATGAATTATGCTTGGTGGTGGGTCGAATTGAAGTGGATAGCTTTGATTTTGATTGCTGTTTTACATATTTGTTTCTTTTTTAGGGGTTTGAAGAGGCAATTATACTTTAGTTTGGTGTTATGGGGTTCTTTCTTTAATGCGAATTTATTATATATTTTTTTTATAACAAAAAAAAGCTTAGTTTGTAGTAGGTGTTCATTCATTTTTTTTTTTTTTTTTAAATTTAAATTAAGTTTAAAAGCTCTTGGTATGAATGCTTTGTTGAGTCTGGTTGAGTTGGGTTTAGTATCATGGGCTTTTTAGATAATTGGAGCTTAGTGTTGTTAATGGGATTGTCTAATTTTGTTGAATTGTAAAAATTGTTAAGTATTCATGTAGTCGACCCCATTTGATGGGACTTAAGCCTTGGTTTGGTTTGGTTTGGTTATTTATTTCTAAGAAAGGGTAATGCCTATTGGTGAGGGTTTCAATTAAGTTGTTTCTTGTTTTGTTAATGTTGCAAGAAATTTTTTGTGAAATTTTCTTACTTTCTTTTTTTTTTTTTCTTTGGGGGGATGGAGTCAAATTTAAGTTGTTTCTTTAAATTTTCCTACTTTAACAACAAAATTGTTCTTTGCCCATCTATCATACTGTTCCTATTTTGATGTTGTTACTATGACAAGAGCAGCAAATATGGAATGACATTGGCGAGAGTGAAGTCGATAAAGATCGTATGTTGTTGGAGCTGGAGAGAGAGTGCTTACAAGTTTATCGAAGAAAGGTCGACGAAGCTGTCAATGCCAAAGCACGTCTCCATCAATCTGTTGCGGCAAAGGAAGCCGAGCTTGCAACCCTTATGGCTGCTCTTGGTGAACTTAACGTTCATTCACCGGTAAAATCTCCTTTAGGAACTGCAATCATTTTGTCATGTTTTTACCTTTACTTTTCTGCTTCCCAATCTGAAAATAAGTTAGTTGGTGTGGTTCAGTAATTTCAAATATTTTATTGTGGTATGATGTCAATTATCTTTCAACTTTAAGTACTTTTCAGGTTATGCACATGCAGTTGGAATGATTTTTTTATAATTTATGCTATTGGAATGTATACGAATCATTCACATTGATAAAAGCAACGAGTTTTATAAAGTGCTATAATTGCAAGATCTTAACCTTTTGTCCTAATTTGGAAATTATTCAAAAGGAAAACATGTTTCTCTGTATTGAGGAAATAAAGGCAGGGTTTATGTTTACCACTTAGGTGTTTTTAGTAAGCATTTTATTTACAATTGAGGTTCTCATTCCTTGATTCATGGGGTTTTCTCCATGAATAAACTAGATTTGCTGTTGGTCACTTGATTGTTGTGTCTCATCTATCATTCATTGTTGCTTTCTTTTTCAAACTTGCATAACTATTATGTACATGTATTTTAAATGTATGCCCGGGGGTTTACGAGGGGTTGTTGTTTGGGTATAGAGTTGTAGACCTACACTCTGGCATTGTTTGCATAACTATTATGAACATGCAATTTAAATGTACGCTCGGGAGCTTATGAGGTGTTGTTTGGGTATAGAATCGTAGACCTACCCTTTGGCATTGTTTGCATTTTGTAGTTTGCACAAAAGTGGCTGCCTCACAGTTAATCAAGAATTTAGTGTGCTCTGTGATTAAATTATACGCAATCTAAGAAGTATGGATATGGACACATAACATGACAACACAAACACAGACACAAGAGGTTTTCAAAATATGTAGGACACACACGTGGGGGACATGTGCAAAATATATAATTTTATATATTTATTGTGTTATATATGAAAATAAAATAAAATAATCCCAATTAGTACATATTAATGTGTGTTTGGGAGGGAAAAGACCATTGGTTCAATGGTAAAACCTTGGCCTAATAAACTTGAGGTTATGGGTTCAAGTTACGGGCAACCACTTTGTGTACCATTACAAGTCATATATATATGAGAATATTTAGGTCAAAGATAATAATTTTTGAAATCTAAAGAAAGAGAATAGGTATTAATTTACATTAATATATATGAGAATATTTAGGTCAAAGGTAATTTTGAAGTCTAAAAAAAGAGAATAGGTATAAATTTACATTGTTTTTATTTAATCATTGGATTCTAAGAGTTTATTCAAACTTGTAATGTGTTTTTAAGTGTTAGGAAGTGTCCGACAAGTGTCGTGTCATGTTGGTGCCAAACACGGTGTTAGACGCGACATGTTGCCTTCTTTGAAGCGTCTGTGCTTCTTAGTCCGCAATGGGGTGATGCTTAGGAGTGACTGATAATGCTCACCCTGTATGCATCTCCACTCCAGAGAATTTGCTACCCAAAATGGCCATTGATCACATCTGAATTTTATGCAATTTTTTTGATCTTAAAGATTTATTAACAGGAGGCACCAAGTAGACCAGCCAAATACATGAAGTCATGTATACTAAACAAATTACAACAATAATTGGGTGAGAAGCTTGTTATGAAACAATTTAGCAACAACCAGCTGGATTGCATCATGTGATAAATTTTTATATGAAAAATTTGAAATCTTTGCGTGTTGGGTCATTGCACTCGGTTGCCTTTTAATTCGATATTTTCAAATTTCTGGTAACAAGGTTATTTACCAATCAGTTTCTAATCATTTGTTTTTTGAAATCTTGCTGTGCAATAGATGATTGTTTATATGGCAGGTTTGAGTTATAAATTTGAGCTTTTGATTGTCGATAGGGAAGTGCAACACCCCATTGGTGCAAACCCCAACATTGATTGCCTTTTTATTTTATTGTAACATATTATTGATTTCCGTTTATACTCTCTCTCTCTCTCTCTCAGTGGTACTTTAAATTTTGGCCACAAATTCTAGCTTTGGTTCAGATTGTCCTCTAGTTTGGTCTTGCTTATGGTCACTCTTACTTGTATGTTTTCTCATCTTTTTCTAATAGCCCTTAAATTTATTTATTTTTTGTTCCGAATTATTTTTGTCAGCCAAATAATGTAGTTTTTCACTTGTTAACTGATATTTAATGTGAAATTAACAGATCCAGACAGAGAAGAAAGCGTCATCATTAAAACAGCAACTTGCATTGGTCATACCATTAGTGGAAGACTTACAATTAAAGAAAGAGGAACGGATTAAGCAATTTGTGGAAATAAAGGCACAAATTGATAAGATCACTGTAGAGATTTCGGAATACAATCATCTCAGCAATGTGAGTTCCTTAAATCTGGAAGAACAAGACTTATCACTGAGAAAGCTTACTGAATACCAAACACAACTGCGAACTCTTCAAAAGGAGAAGGTATGCGTGGTTTCTGCCTTTTCAGTTGATATCTCGATTAGTATGCTTTCATGTCACTTTTAACTAATTGTATAGAGCGAGGTATACTTTGTTGTTTGTGCTTGTGAAGTTTTTTTCTTGGTGAACGGTGACTGCTTGCCTTAAGATATACATATACCTGAGACCTTATGAGTGAAGGGGTTGGTTTTAACTCTCAAGTCATTTCAATTTATTGTGTTATAAAATGCAATTGATCCAATTTCTGGAAGTTAAGAATCATTTAAGTGTAATAATTATGTACTTTGGACTAAAGTTGTGAGCCATTTGCGGGCAAGGATGAACATTGAGTTTATAAATTTATCATAAAAAAAAAAAGAAAAAAAAAGAAAAGAAAACTTGTGAGCATTTTGCATTATTTGCATTTCTATCTTTTTTGCAGGCCGAACGGCTTCATAAAGTTTTGGAGTATGTGAATGAGGTGCATTCCTTATGTGGTGTGCTTGGGTTGGATTTTGGCAAGACCGTGGGTGATGTGCATCCTAGCTTGCATGGAACAACCGTCGAACAGTCTACAAACATCAGTGATAGTACTTTGGAGGGTTTAGATCAGACCATCCTTAAGTTGAAAACAGAAAGAAAAGTTCGATATCAGAAGGTAGTGCAGACCCTTGTTATTTATTTATTTATATCTAGTGTTATTTGAAGTGACCCATGTCCTGAAACACAGCTGAAAGATATTGTTGCATCATTATCTGAACTTTGGAATCTGATGGACTCAACAAAAGAAGAGAAGAGTAACTTTTCAAGGATTACTTTGATGCTTGGATCCTCAGAATTGGAAATTCTGGAACCAGGTGCTCTTTCAACAGAGAATATTGAACAGGTTTGAAAGCACACTAACCTTGTCTTTTTTTATTGTTTATTTTTTTAAGTTACTTAAAAAAGTGAATTTATAAATATTCGTTTCTTTCTGACAGGCATCGGCAGAAGTGGAGAGGCTCACTAAACTGAAAGCAAGCAGAATGAAAGAATTGGTAATGAAAAGGAGGTCGGAGTTGGAAGATTTGTGCCGTAAGACCCACATTGAACCTGATCCAAGCACTGCTCCTGAGAAATCGAATGCTTTGATAGATTCTGGTATGACATTTTGTCTTCAAGTTGTAATCTGCCAACTTTTAACATTGTCGAATCTTTTCTTTAGAGTAACGGGTTTAAATTTTTTCTGTTGCTTAGGTCTTGTGGATCCTTGTGAACTTCTGGCCAATATTGAAGCCCAAATAAGCAAAACGAAAGATGAAGCTCTGAGCCGAAAAGAAATCATGGATAGGATAGAAAGATGGCTTTCTGCGTGTGAGGAGGAAAATTGGCTTGAAGAGTATAGTCAAGTATGCTAGAAATTTTGTCATTTATTTTTTGCAGATATATATTTCAATATATCAGAGTTTATAATTTAACACGGCTTCCAGATGTGGCTTATGTGAATAGATCTTAATTTTTAGTTGACACGTCACAAGTGATAACTTCTAGATCTTGTCCTGTTCTAAGAGGTCATAATGATTTTCAGGATGATAATCGGTACAGTGCTGGAAGAGGTGCTCACATAAACCTAAAACATGCAGAACGAGCTCGAATTGCTGTAAATAAGATTCCAGGTATTGTTTACTGAGCTTTCTTAATTAGGTTGTGTTCTGCTTGAGCTGGCATCGTTCTTTGGAGCTAACAGGCTACTTTTGTCAGCAATTGTTGACAATTTGATAAATAAGACACTAGCATGGGAAGATGAGAAAAAGAAATTATTTCTTTATGATGGGGTGAGTTTTTCTATACCATAAGATTTCTCCATTATAAGCTTTTCTTTAATGGGTTGTTGTCCTTGAAGTAACGGTGTCTCAGCATATTTTTAGGTCCGTTTGGTTTCGATACTAGAGGACTACAAACTAGCCAGACAACAGAAGGAAGAGGAGAAGAAGCGATACAAGGTAACTTTAATTTGTGTTTTTATAGTGCCGCATTCTCAAACATGTTAAATGAAAAAAAAAAAAAAAAGTTTCAAGCAAAGTTCTTGTATGTTTGATACTGAAATCAGTTATGTAAATGCTAAAACGATAATGTGTGTGTGCGCACGGGCGCGTATGTGTATGTGCTTTTTCGTCTTTCACTGAAATATGATCTTATTTCACTCATAAGTAAGACCAAAAAAAAATGTAGAAAACATAAATTGTATAATTTAGAGGCAATTTATATATATTATAAAATTATACCGGTCTTTGCTTAGGACCAAAAGAAGCTCCAAGATCTGCTGCTCACAGAAAAAGAAGCCATGTATGGGTCCAAACCTAGTCCAAGAAGAAACACTAGCTTTAGAAAGGTGAATGGGTATCGTTCAAATGGAAATGGATCCATGACTCCCACACCTCGCCGGAACTCGGTTGGTAGTCCAACTGCAGAGCTTCTAACACCACGTTCGTATTCTGGGCGCCAAAATGGGTATTTCAAGGAAATGAGAAGGCTGTCTACTGCACCACTGAACTTTGTGGCCATAGCAAAAGAAGATACTATGTCATTTTCATCTGTTTGTGGTTCTGAGCCGGAGTCTCCTCCTCAAGGTCGAAGTTAAAACTTGAACGGTATGTTCCCTTACTTTACCTGCGTCCTCTTTCGAGGCATTGGCTAAGAAACTAACAAATTCTTTGGAATTTGGATGGTTCAGTCTCTCTCTGTGGGTATTCTTTTGGATGGTTCAGCATGGGAGATTAACAAAAATGTAATATAATGGTTTCCTACTTGGGTAGAAGTTTCCTATGATACTCAATCCACTAAGGCCATGTTTGTTAGGACGGATTGGATTAGTATTGGATTGTTTGTCATTGGATTTTGCATCCGATCTCATGTTTGGATTGGTCTAGGATTATGAAGAAGAATTGACAAAGTCTTATAAAATTTGTAATTTAGCCAACTAGTCCAAACCTCTCCTTAGTTCCCCATTTTTGTATACCATCCCCCTCTTGGGATTTAATAGTCCCCCCAAATGAGAAATATCATGTCTAGGTGGAGTATTTTCCATACCCCAATTTTTCTTAGTAGGATTATGTAATTTGTTGGATTATTATTAATCCAATCCCAAAATCATGTCTGCTCAGACAAACATGGCTTAAGAAAATTTATCAGGAAAGAATCAGTAGGTGATTTTGTCTCCGATGTCCAGAATCAGGTACACAGGTCAACCTGAGTCCCGGTTACATTGTGTTGAGTACTTTTTAATTATGAAAAAAAGCAGAACCACTATATGAACGGTGCCTAACTTATTGAAACATTTCTCGAACCAAATTTCCTGATATTTGGTATTGTAATGCAATGTTCCACTATTTTTTTTTTTAGAAAGGGCAATGTTCCACTATTGAAACTTGTATTTTGATCGTCTCGTGCAGGAACCAGCAAACCTTTTAGTGTTTCAGCGACTGTATGCTGGATTGGGGCAATGGAAACATTGTGAATATAGAAAGGGAGTGTACACTAGTGTATGATTGTGATATGTTAGAAGTACTTTTGGACAAAGGTAAAAACTAACATTTGAGGACACGTGTTTAAGTAGGCAATCAACTTCAAGAATATCAGTGCCGATTTACCAGTAACCTTGAAGTCTTGTCTGTTGAAAACTAGGGCCTACTGATGACCATTTGTATCGTGGATGTCGTTTGTGTTTTTATTCTGCATGTGTATATATACTACTTTCAGTGTGTTGGATTTGAATTTCGGGTAGCATACTTTCCTTTCTTTAATTTTTGTATTGCAGCTTGTAGGATCTTTAAAAGCCGATGCCCAAAATAAAGATGCATCTCATTTGGGTAGTTAGTAATTGGTGTAATTGTGTTGATGCTAGTATCTATATCTTGTCGCCCTTTGTTCCCTTGCAGTTGCCGTTAAGAGTGGATTCTTTGGTAGCCCTAAAATTATTCCTAGGCAATGTTGGATTTTTTTTTTTAGAGCTAAGCTGTGATCATTGTAAAATTTCAATGTTTTCTTTGATTTTTGTTTTCCATACATGTAATGTTTGCCTTGTACCTATTGGTTGTTTGGAGTTCTTTTACGCGATAGAGAGAATTCATTATTCTTGTCTCTGACTTCATGATTTCTGATGTTTGATATGAGATTCATGGGGAATGGCAAATTCACTATCACCTATCTAGGGTTTTGCCCTGATAATTGCCTTGTATTTGTAATGGGAACATAGAATTCAATGAAAGCTTTATGACAAGGGATTATTGTAGTTAAATCAATAATTTGCAAACTATTTACTAGCACGTCTATTAAATGAGAAGAAGAAGAAAAAAAAAGAAAAGATAATTAATAGCGGATCTTATGGATTGAATTTATTTATTTGCGTGTCGGAAGTGATTTTTTTCACTTATTTATTTCTTGTTTTGATAGTGAGAAAATTTTAGAACTTTTCAAATGTATGTTTGTATTTGTGGAATGGTTATTTAGTACTAGTAATGATATTGGAAAATTAATGAAAGTTAGGGTATTTTGGTTTTTATTTGTCATTAAAAAACAAAAAAAAATTATGTGTTAGGTTGTATTGAAATGTAATATGAGTGGTGTAAATAGTTGAATGTTATTTTGTAAGATATTTTGATAGAGGGAAATTTATCATTGAACTTTAGAGCAGGATTTATTAGTGTTTAGTCCGTGTGAGCTACCCCTAACTGTCCTATGAAAATATTATTCTGCAGCTAATGTATGAAACTTTTTGTTGATGAGTGAATATAATTAACAAAGAGTCATTTTTGCCCCTATCCTCACCCTTATCAATTTTCACAGCAGCTTCCTCGATACCTTCTCCCTTTCCTTACCTTTTCGTTCCCCCCCATGCCTTCTCCCTAGTTCTACATTTCCATTCTCCTTCTGGTATTGACTACATTTTTTCAGCAACTATTCCATCTTCTCCTGTTGGTGCTGGCTAATCAAGGACTTATGTTACCTCAGATGATGTGAAGTTTTGGATTAAGTATTTTGTTTTCCGATTCAGTTTTGGTTGAAGGGAGTTCTCCATTATCTGGGTAATGTGACTTTTTGTTTATGTTTTTGACTCATTTATATATAAATTATCATAAGTACAGTGCAGAGTGAATTTTTTCATTTCATAGATTTGGTAGTAATTAGTTTGTCAATTATTGACTTAACCGTAATAATCATGCTTTTGAATTTTATTGACTTAACCGTAATAATCATGCTTTTGAATTTTATAAGTTTATGTAATTAGTGTTAAATGTAAAATATAGTATTACTCTACTTCAAAAGTTAAATTCATTGATTATCAAATATTAGATAAATCTAATTTCTAAGATAGATAACGTCTACTCTATAAGACCGTGTAAATCATATAGATGGGTTCAAAATGGTCTCATTTCAGGATACAACACTCCTAGTGTTCTTTTGAGGCACAACAAAAATCCCAAAGAGCATTTCTAATTTTTTCTCCCCCATCAAATTTAATTTTTTAATCAAATTTGATGAAAAAAGAAATTAGAATTTTCATAAAATTTTAATAAAAAATTGATGAAAGAATTAAAATATTTTCTATTAAATCAAATTTTTTAGACAAATTTAAATCAAATTAGATAAGAAATTTGATAAAGGGTTGAGGATACTTCAACTAGTGCTATGTTACCATAACAATGGCCCTGTTTGGTAGAGTTGTGGGAAACTACTTATAGCTTATACCCAAACAGCTTATACCTTATAACTTTCAGCTTAAGCTGATTTCCAGCTTATTTTCAAAGCATATCCAGCCCAGCTCACAGAATAAGCTGATTTCTGACTTCTACAAAGCTATAAGCATAAGCTAAACCAAACATATCAAAACAGCTTAAATTAAGCTGTAAGCTGAAAATAATCAGTACCAAACAGGGCCAATGTTATTTTGACTTAATTAAAATTGCAGAAAAAAAAATTAAAATTAAAATTGCAAAAAATAAAATAAAATTTGCATCTTTCAACAAACAACCTTCCAAAAACCCCCAAATTTGATGACCGCGTTTAACAAATCCAAAATTGACAATATGAAATCCCTATTCGAAGAACCTTCGACAATCGCTTCCAAGACTTCAATATCATCAAAAACAATTTTTCACCGTTTCAGTCAATTCAAAGTCTTGATCACTTGCAAATCGTCTCCTTCAGTAACGAATTCGTGTTTAATTTCTTGCATCAAAAGTTTTTTTTCCCCCTACTCTTCTTCTTGGAGGACTATGATCAATATTCAATAGCCACTTTGCTGTTATTTTTCATTTTTATATAATTAGATATTATTTTTCAACAGATAAGAGCAATAGGGGAAATGAATGGGAAGCTGCGTAACAGTAAGATTCAAATCCAAGCATGACACAGGCCTGGTAAAATTTGATAATCACTCCTAGATATGCAATTTGAAATTTATTTATGGTTGATAAAGTTGTTTATACACTTAGCAAACCAGTTATACTTAATTATTTAATTTCTTTCATCAAGACCCTTTGTGGATGTTATCACGTTGTTAAAATTGAAATCTTAGGTGGAATTGTTGAGAGGGACTCGTTGATGAAAATTCTAAATTTAATTGGAGATGCTCTAACGAATCTAGTCAAATTGGTAAATATTATAATCCTAATGAAATAATTTTAAAACGGAAAGTTAAAATTTTCAAAATTCAATGTTTAAAATAATAGGAAAATTTATTGGAAAGTCCTATTTTGGGAACTTTTGTACCATTTGGTCCCACGTTTGGAATGTTTGATTGGCAAGTCCTTACTAAGTGTAATTTGTGGTTAGGAAGTTTCTTTTCAAATATAGATGGGTATTGATTAGACGGATATATCATTACTAGTTAATTGGGAAGGTTGTTTTATTTTTGGAATATGTGATCACAGGGTATATTCCTTTGACGAAGGGGTTTATAACGTGGCGGATATAGTATAATATTCCAAAAAAATTAAAAATTCCTTTGTGTATTTTTTTCAAATGTGATAACGTGGGGGTATGATGTAACACTCCAAAAAAAACTAAAAACTTATTAGTGTATTTTTTCTAAATATGACAATGTGATCCAAATGTGACAACGTGACGGGTATGATATGACACTCTAAAAAAATTAAAAAGTCATTAGTGTACTTTTTTTTAAATGTGACAACATGACGTATATAATGTGACACTCCAAAAAAATTAAAAACTCATTAGTGTACTTTTTTTTCAAATGTAATAACGTAACGGGTATGATGTGATGTGACACTAAAAAAACGAAAAACTCGTTAGTGTACTTTTTCTAAATATGACAACGTGACGGGTATGATGTAACATTCCAAAAAAATTAAAAACTCATTAGTACACTTTTTTCAAATTTGACAACATGATGGGTATGATGTGGCACTCCAAAAAAAAATAAAAAAACTCGTTAATGTACTTTTTGTAAATATGATAACATGACAGGTATAATAAGAAATGTATGTGTAGCATTGTATATGTTTCGTAAGTGATGTGTTGTTCTATTAGTTATTTTGATTGTGGGTTTTCAATATTGTAAAGATGGATTGTGTGTGCACTGCGTACTAAAATCTAGGGGACCACACATTTGAATAATGGACATTGTTATGGTTGTATTAGTGGGGTGTGGGGGAGGGTATAGAAAATTATGTATAGTGACATGGTGTTCCGTGTACCCCTACATGATGTCACTTATATAAAAAAAGACAATCATACGCATGTAGCATGTTCACACCTCCACATTTCCAACTCAAACATGCTAAACAACTAAATACTATTACTAAACTTTTTTAGGGGACCTGGAAAGAGTCCGGATCGTCTGCCGTCTTATCTTACGGCGGTCCTTGCAGCGCCCCAAAACGACTTCATTTTGGGGCCAAATTTCCAAAAAAAAACACAAAAACACAGAATTTGAATCAAAGAAGAGAGAGGGAAAGAAATCTGAAACCCAAATCGGAGAGACGAGATGATGACAGAGAGTGGAAGACAGCAATTTTAGTCCATAAATACAATTCAAAAGTTTTAGAGAGAGAGAGAGAGAGATTATGAGAAAAGAATGAAGAACGTGAGAGTCAATTTCCACACAGAGCAGTTAAGGATGACCTTTCGTTACCCTTTGAGCTTCCTTTCTTTTTCTTGATTTCATTACTGATCTGATCTGGGTTTGGGTTTATATCTCATCATCACAATCACTTGCATGATTCTGAGAGAAAGTTGTAGAGATAGTGAAAAGGAGAGAGTAGGGAAGGCCAATATAAAACTGAGGGATTATTTCAGATCTGCGAATGGATTTGTGAATGCCGTAGGGGTTGCTGTTGCGTTGCAGCTCTCCGTCACCACTCTTGGTCGCCGGTTTTCGTCTATTGCTGTCTTCCACTCTCTGTCATCGTCTCTCAGATTTGGGTTTCAAATTTCTTCCCCTCTTTCTCTTCTCTGGTTCAGATTCTGTATTTTTGTGTATTTTTTTTTTTGAAATTTGGCCCCAAAACGATATCGTTTTGGGGCGCTGCAGGGACCACTGCAGGATAAGGCGGCAGACGATCCTGACTCACCTGGAAAACACACACTCTTATCCCCAAAATTAAATACACAATTGATGATAGTGGTTTCACCAATGGCAAATTAGTAAACAAATAGCCCCAAGGACTATACGGTTAACAAGAAAATCTTTAGGAGCATATGGATCACAAGATCAAAATATAGGATTTATTGGTCAATTAATTATTTAAAAAAAAAAAAAAGTTAAAAATTGCCTCTTCTTTTTGTGTGTGTGTGTGTGTGTGTGTGCATCTTTCAACAAACATTTCCCAAAACCCAAATTTGACGATCACGTTAAACAAATCCAAAATTGACAGTGCAAAACCCCGATTTGAAGAAGCCCTCCACAATCTTAACTTCCAAGACTTCAGTATCATGAAAGCAACCATTATCCACTGTTTCATTCAATTCAAAGCCTTGATCACTTGCAATCGTCTCCTTCAGTAACGAATTTGCATTTAATTTGTTGCATCAAATCTTCTTCTTGCGTAACTATGATCAATAGCGTTATAAGAATATTGTCAAATAAATCATAATTGTAAAATTAATATAAATAATATTTTTTATCTTCTTCCTCAAATATGGAAGGCATGACTATTGCATCATATAATTTTTATAAAAAATATAAACAATATAACTATTAGCATTCATTATGAAAGTAGCAGATATTAGTATTTGCAGGTTATAATATAAAATAATTATAATTAGAAAATGACATGGATAGGCCCACAAAGGCTGCAGCCCACAGTGAACAACCCCAAGCCCATCACTCGGAACCCAGTGCATAACCCAGTTGGTAAAGTCCAGGACAGTTGGAGGCCAATTGGATGTAAAGGGCCAGTGACATTCGGACATATGGCAGGTGTGGGACAGGCCACATCAGCAGACAAAGATCTGCAAAGTTATTGCCACAACACATCACCATTAATGCAGCCCATCACAGCATTTATTGCGACAACACCTCCCCATCGGAACAGCGCCCCCTTACCCTGAACAAGGTAAGCTACACCACAGGCTTTCGGCGATGTGGGCACGTCGGAAGGGACAGTGAAATGATTACCAAAGGATATAAGCAAGCATCGAAGACAAGAAGAAGGTTAAGTTATCTAGCTCTCTCTCTCTCTCTACATACTTTGCTTCACCTACTGATTTGCTCGTCGGAGAGTTCACCGGGGGACTACCCCGTTCCCCGTCGAACTTGTTTGCAGGTCACCTGGTGGGCTTGACCATTTGGACCTGAGCTCGAAGTACTTGGATCAGTCCGACCCATCCACGAGAACGAACTGCTTCATCAGTTGGCGCCGTCTGTGGGAACAGCACTTATCCGCGCGCCAGTTGTGCTCATTGTCGCCGGAGACCCTGTTCCAACAACCTTTTTCTCCTACCCATCAAGGTGTATGGTCACGACTAGATCCATGGCTTCTCACCATAACGCTACCGACCATCAAGCTGACCCCCCAATCCAAACAACCCACCTCAGTATTTCATCGAGCTTACCAACAGCATCAACCGCATGGCCGAGCAGAACCAGGCCCTAATAAATGCTTTACTCCAAAGAAACCTTCCCGTGCCTCCACCACCACCTCCAAATATTCCACCTAGCCAAGAACGCGTCCCGAGCCATACTGTCCCGCAACTCCATCCATCTAACTTGGAAGGTTTGCAACCTCCTCATCTACATATAAATCCACCACCTCTACCCCTACACCCATCGGTCGTAGCACCAGCACCTGAGGGAGAAGCCAGCAGCGTCCAGCACCTGTCTCTCTCTGGCGGCGACAACATTCCCCTCTGGGATGCTGAACTCCGAGCCATGAAGCTACAACTCCAAGGGGTTATGCAGAACATCCAGCATAAACCCTCCACCACGATGAACTCACCATTTGTTGCCTCTATCCGGGACAAACCCCTGTCCGCCAAGTTCAAAATGCCCACCATCGATTCTTTTGACGGAACAACGGACCCGGTCGACCATCTGGAGACCTATCGCACCCTCATGATCCTCCATGCCTTCCTTGACGAGATCATGTGCTGAGCTTTCCCCGTGACACTGAAGGGGTCAGCCCGACTGTGGTTCAGTCAGTTACCACCAGACTCTGTCTCCACCTTCCAGCACCTCAGCGACTCTTTCCTTAGCCATTTTATTGGAGCCCAGCGCCAACGTCACCCGGCAACCCAACTCCTCAACATCCGGTAGACCGAGGGGGAGTCGCTGCGCAGTTACGTTACCCGCTTCAACTCTAAAGCCCTGCAAGTGGTGGAAAATGATGACAAGGTCATCCTTACGGCTTTCATGGCCGGGCTGCGGTCGTCCGACTTCCTCTTCTCCCTCTCTAAAAACCCCCCGACCTCCATGGCAGCCCTGCTCTCCAAAGCCCAAAAATATATGAATGCCGAAGACTCACTAGCCACCCGGCAGGATCCAATGACTAAAAATCCAACCCCTAGAGAAAAGAGAAAAGACTCAGACCCCAGAAACACCTAGTATAATAGCCAAACACTCCACTATATCGACTGACCTCCCCGCACTGACCGGTCGGCCCCAACCCGACCGCCCGGTCGGTTCGAGCGATACACACCCCTTAATTCTCCCATGGAACAAGTCCTCCACCAGATCCAACGGGACTACCCCCTCAAATGGCCCCCACCTCCACGGACCCCTTTCACTCAGAGAGACCAGTCAAAATATTGCCGTTTCCACCAGGACTATGGCCATAACACTGATGACTGCATCAATCTCAAGGATCAGGTGGAGACCCTAATCCGTCAAGGGTGCCTCAGCCGGTTCACAGACACCCGCCCCCAGCAGAGGCAAAGGACCGAGCCCCACAGAGACAACCGCCGGCGCATCCCACCCCGACAGTCGGCCCAACCTAATCAAGGCCATGATCGGCCTCCACAACAACCTTGACCACAAGGTAATCCACCCCCACCTGTTGGTGAAATTAGAGTTATTTCAGGTGGACTTGCTTGCGGGGGGCCATCCCGCTCGGCTCAGAGGGCAGAACTCAGAAAAATAAGACAGGGCTCAAACAAGGCAGTAGCCACGGTAGACCGACCCTCCAAACAGCCCAAGCAGTAGGCAGAGCCCATCACCTTCACGGACGCCGACTGTACAGGCATCCGCTATCCTCATGATGACCCCCTCGTCATTTCTGCCATCCTCTCCAACTACAAGGTCAGACGAATTCTCATCGACAATGGAAGCTTTTCAGACATCATATTCCTCAGCTGCTTCTGCCAACTCAAGATTGGGGAGGAAAGCTTGTCTCCCCTCCAAACTCCTTTGGTTGGTTTCACCGGCGACCGGGTGACCTCCATAGGCTCCATCGATCTCCCCATTACCATCGGCGAGTACCCACGGCAGACCACGAAGTTGCTCACCTTCCTTGTTGTTGATTGCCCCTCTGCCTACAACATCATCCTTGGTCGCACTGCCCTTAACGCTTTCCAAGCAATCACCTCCACCTACCACCTGGCCGTTAAGTTTCCCACCGATCTCGGGGTCGGAACAGTGAGGGGAGAACAGACCTTGGCCAGAGAATGCTATGTCGCCTCACTCAAAGAAGTCAAACTGAAGGAGGCCATGATCATTGAAGGCCTTGACGTCCGTGATGAGGATGAGCTGGTCAGAGGAGAACCTGTTGAGGAGCTCGTTGAGGTTTCCATCGACCCTACCAACCCACTGAAAACTGCTAAGATTGGCAGCCAACTTTCCCCTCAAGCAAAGGCCGACCTTACTGCCCTTCTGACCGAGCACAGTGACGTATTTGCCTGGACCCATTCAGACATGCCGGGCATTGACCCCTCCTTCATAACTCACCGCCTCAGTATTGAACCCCATTTCCGACCTTACCGCCAAAAGCAACGCATCTTTCATCCAGAGCGCAATGCCCTTATAGCCGCAGAGGTTAACAAACTCCTTGAGGCCCAATTCATCAAAAATGCTGACTATCCTAAATGGTTGTCAAATGTGGTCCTAGTCCGCAAGAACAATGGCAAATGGCGACTCTGCGTCGATTACTCTGACCTAAACAGAGCTTGCCCCAAAGATAGCTATCCTCTCCCCCGCATAGATTTGCTAGTCGACGCCACGGCCGGTCATCAAATGCTCAGCTTCATAGATGCTTTCTCGGGGTACAACCAAATCCTGATGCACCCGTCCGATCGGGAACACACATCCTTCATTACCGACCGAGGTACCTATCACTACTGTGTGATGCCATTCGGACTGAAGAATGCTGGGGCCACCTACCAACGGTTGGTCAATGCTGTCTTCCATCATCAGGTCGGTCGGAATATGGAAGTATATGTTGATGACATGCTGGTCAAGAGCAAACTCTCCACAGATCATCTGACCGACCTGCAAGAGACCTTCGCCACACTTCGTAAGTACCAAATTAAGCTCAACCCAGAGAAGTGCGCATTCGGCGTAGGATCTGGAAAGTTTTTGGGTTTTATGGTCAGCCAGCGCGGCATTGAAGCTAACCCTGAGAAGATCAAGGCCTTGGTTGAAATGCAGTCACCCAGAACGGTCAAGGAAGTTCAAAGACTCACTGGCCGAGTGGCAGCTCTCAACCGCTTCATTTCTCGTGCAACAGATAAGTGCCTACCATTCTTCAAAGTTCTTCGGCAGACTTTTGAATGGACAACTGAATCCGAAGAGGCTTTTCAGCAGCTGAAGCAATGCATGGCCAATCCTCCCCTCCTTTCACAGGCAGTTATGGATGAGCCTCTCTTCCTCTATTTAGCAGTGTCGAGTACCGCAGTCAGCGCAGCTCTTATCCGGGAAGACGGCTCAATCCAACGGTCGGTCTACTACATCAGTCGGGCTCTCAGGGGAGCGGAGCAGAATTACTCATTGCTAGAAAAATTGTCCCTGGCCCTGGTCACCGCCTCCAGACGGCTCCGTCCTTACTTCCAAGCCTATTCCATAGTGGTCCTCACCGACTAACCCCTGAAAAAGGTCATGCAACAACTAGAACTTTCCGGTAGGCTTATGCAGTGGTCAGTAGAACTCAGCCAGTTTGACATCTCCTACCGCCTCGAACAGCAATCAAGGGACAGGCCGTAGCTGACTTCATCCTGGAATTCACTAACCCTACCCCAACCACTGCCCTTCCACCCCCACCAACTCCTGTCGAGCCAGAAGACCCCCATTCTTGGACTCTCAACGTCGACGGGTCATCCCGCAGGGAAGGTAGTGGGGCTGGCCTCATCCTCACCTCCTCTGAGGGCGGCTATTTCAAATGTGCTCTTCCTTTCTTGTTTGATGCCAGCAACAATGAGGCCGAATATGAGGCATTGATAGCAGGACTCCGCCTTGCCAAGGACATTGGTGTCAGCCACATCCGGGTGTTCAGCGATTCCCAGCTCATCGTCGGCCAGATTACTGGGGAATTCGACGCCAAGGAGGATACAATGCGGGCTTACAGGGATATGGTCCTCCCCCTTGTTCGCCTCTTCAATACGTTTCACATCAAGCACATATCCCGGGCGGAAAACTCCAAGGCAGATGAGATGGCTCAGTTGGCCTCTACAGACCAGTCTGACCTCAACCACGGAGTCCGCCTCGAATACCTAGCCCACCCGGCCATCTCACTCGACCTACAAGAAGTGCAGTTTCTCCAAAATGAACCCATCCCCTAGGCATCCGACGTCCTACTATTTTTGACAACAGGAGAACTCCCAGATGACCAACAGCAGGCCGCCAAAGTCAGGGCCCGGTCGTCTAACTACATTCTGGTCAGTGGCGCCTTCTACAAACGTGGTTTTTCACGACCATACCTGCGATGCCTCAACTCGGCTCAAGCAACCTATGTAATGCAAGAAATCCATGAGGGAATTTGTGGTAATCATTCAGGCGGTAGGTCTTTAGCCCACAAAATACTCCGTACTGGTTACTTCTGGCCGACTCTCAATCAAGATGCCACTGATTTCGTGCTCAAATGCGATAAGTGTCAGCGCTTTGCCAGCATCCCCCATGCTCCTCTACTGAATTAATCACACTCTGCAGCCCCTACCTGTTCGCCAAATGGGGAATCGACCTAGTTGGTCCACTTCCCACCGGCCGAGGCCAGACCAAGTTCGCGATTGTCGCCATTGATTACTTCACCAAGTGGGTAGAGGCAGAACCCCTTGCCACCATCACCGAGCGGAATACAACCAAGTTCATCTGGCAGTCGATTGTTTGCAGATTCGGAGTCCCTCAGGCCATTGTCTCCGACAACGGCAAATAATTCGACAATGCCAAGTACAGGAAGTTCTGTGCCGACTTCCAAATTCAACCATGTTTCTCTTCTCCCGGTCATCCCCAAGCCAATGGCGAAGTTGAGGTCACCAACTGCTCCCTCCTGAAAATCATCAAGACTAAGCTTGAAGCTGCTAAGGGACTGTGGGCTGAGGAATTACCGAATGTGCTATGGGCTTACCGCACCACCGCTCGGACTCCTACTGGGGAAACCCCTTTTCGTCTAACATATGGCGCCGAGGCGGTC
Organism: Camellia granthamiana; assembly: GCA_036172215.1. Taxonomy (NCBI): domain Eukaryota; kingdom Viridiplantae; phylum Streptophyta; class Magnoliopsida; order Ericales; family Theaceae; genus Camellia; species Camellia granthamiana. The sequence goes on from CM069913.1 coordinate 104,563,442, forward strand.
ATTCCGATGGAAATCGGTCTGCCTACCCCCAGGGTTTTACATCCAGATCCAACACTCACCGAAGAACTCCGTCGGGCAGACCTGGACCTAATTGAAGAACTCAGGGAGACAACGGCCGTCAGATTGACCTCATACCAACAGAAAATGAGAGCCCACTATAACCGCAAAGTCCGGCCAAGGGAGTTCGCTGTTGGCGACCATGTCTTGAGAGAAGCAACTCTTGCCACCAAAAATTCGGCTGAGGGAAAATTGGCCGCCAAATGGGAGGGACCTTACATTGTGAAAGCCTGACCATGTCCAAGCACTTATTGACTCCAGGATTTGGAGGGTCGAGACCTCCCACACCCTTGGAACGTCGAACATCTGAAACGTTACTTTCAATAAGCCACTTCTTTTATACGGCTCAGTCATTGTATTTTCTTTTTGTCAAAATTCACACGCTTTAACATTCTTGTTATCGTTTCATGCAATGTAATTTTTTGACGTTTATATACCTCAGTTAGCTATATGGTGTCTCGATGACGTTTTGATTACAGCACTCCAAAAGCCTCAGCCAGACTGAGCACCAAAAGCTTGTGCTCGACACAGGGTATAGGCTAAGCACGTCTGTCAACGACTTACACCACAACAGTCCTATATGCTAACCGCAACGATGGACAAAAAGGGTTACGCGACTTGGGTGACGTCCCACTCAACCTATCTCTATACTAACCCTTACATGGCACAAACCCAGGAATAATATACAAAATAGTTTTGGTTTATTTAATTTTAATTATATCATATATGGTCGCATGAATTTACTGTTCTGGAGGGGGAGGCCTGACGGCCGACGCAAGCTTAACTATTTGCTCTTGAATCTGTAATTCCGTCTGGGTAATTAATCTTTCAGTTTCTTCTAAAATCTGGAGACCCCAAGGGTCATTAGGCCAAAGGGCTAAGAAAGTCTGAAGAAAATTATTTTTTCTTTCAATATGTAAGGCTAATATATCATGTAGAATAACAAGATCAGTTATGGTCATACATTAAAATAAAAGAAATACTTACAGAGAATACTTACTCAAACCAGCAGAAATATTATTATTAAACTTCAAACTTGAAATAGAAACACGCTGAAAATAGAAGAGAGAGAGAGTATAGAGTTTAAACTTAGAAAATAAAAATTTAGTGGTGCCTCTTACAGACCAAGGGCTACCAATTTATATTACAACAAAGGAAGATAACGTGGACAGGTGGCGTGTGCTGAATGGGTGTGCAGTCGTGCATCCTTATCCTCTTATCTTCTTATGTCGGCAAAGTGGACAGCTGGAAAGGAGTAGATTAGGATGAATCTACTTTTGCCAAAGTTGGGTGTGATAGCTCATCATGCACCTAAAGTTATTTGGCTTTTAGTGGAGCTGGAAAGTAAAGTCAGTAGGCGTGGCAGACAGGAGAAGACGGGTAGGACAAAAGTCTCAATCATCCTTTCCTTTTCTTTACTTTTGCTTTTGTCCTGAATTAACTTGTCGGCAATCAATTCGGTCACCGAATCCCAAATATCACCATAATCGGGTCCGGTCGGGTCTTCCTCATCTGGATCCTGCGATTCACCCGCTAAGACAGTAAATTGATTATCTTCTCCATACGGATCTGGGTCGGTACAGTCATCATCTCCTTGAGTGCTGGATACAGATCTCATACTGGAATCTGGCTTGTTCATGGACTGAAGAAATTGCTGCTTCATAAAGTCCATGCTTTTGATAACAAGCTCGGTTTCTGTAATTTCTGGATATTGCTGTCGCAGCTCCTGCTGAATCTGGATAAATGGATTAACTGGAGTGGCTGGAGCAACTTTGGGAAGAGTATCCCAACAAGCTTTGGTATGATCTGTAATTTTCTGAAGAAGTTCCTTCTTGGGGGTCGGATCATCCATTTTGTTCCACCATTTATAGAAAAATACTCTTTTTAATCGGGGAACTTTGTTCTGGAAATCACATTTAAAATCCCATTTCCAGATCCAAGGGATTCCAAATCTGATTACAAAATGGACAAGACATTTAGTCATGGAAATGTCTTTGTTTGCTGGAATGCGACTGAAGGCAACTTGCCATTCATTGAAGGCAAGGCGGACATCATCTGGAAAAGCGTCTAACTGTAACCCAAATGTATCCCACTATATGAGATACCAGGAGGGGAGATCATATTTGAGAACTTCTGGAATAACACGAAAAAACCAGGAATGAGTCCGGATAGGATTCATATAATAAAAAGCTTGACGGAAAGCGGTAATATAATCCCAGTAGCTGAAACGAACTTCCTTAGAGTGGATGTCCAAGGAACGAGTTACATGAGGATGAATACCTGTAACAACGCCCGCGGGGGGACCTCGCTACAGCTCGGACTCGATTTTGTTGCGGTTCCAAATCTCGAACCAAAGAGTCCAAATCCGGCAAATCGTTTTGAGAAAAACAGATTTTTTGAAAGAAGTGCCAAACATGGACTGCTTTGCCAGATAACAGAGTCGCCACCTAAATATTTTAAAATGGGAAATTTAGGAAACCCTGACTCGGTGCCAAAAGGCCACGTGTCCGTCATCACCAAAGTTGGCTCGGGAACTTGGGTACGATTGGGGAAGGTCACATCGTGAGCACCCCCGCTCGCCCGGTCAGAGACCGGCCTCTACTAACCATGATATCTGTTTTTGAAGACATTGTGAGTTCTTATTCCGATTATTAGCCTAGGTTACTATGTGATGCTCGCAGCAAACAAGTATAGACTGGGCCGTCTGAATTGGAACTAAACATTTCATGTTTGTTTGTGAAAGATGGTTTGCTACCCGCAGGTAGGCTTAAAATACAGATTTTGCCACAATCTAGTGGGCTTAACAAACAATCGATGAATTGCTCCAATTCAGATAACTCAACCTCCACCCACAGGCATTCAAGGCAGTTATATCACATAAGCAAATAGCCTCATGGCAAGCATGCTATCATGGCAACACTCACACGCATGCAAGGATGCTAAAGCATAAAACTCACCTAGTACTCCAAGCCAAAACAAAAGCTGATTAGAAATCATGCATGATCCTAAAATATACAGAATGCCTAATGCAACACATGCAAAAATGCAACTATAGCAGGCTCGGCTACTCTAATCATGGCATATGAAATGCTACAACTATCATGTATTCAACTTAGAATTGAAATACAAATGCAGTTTGTATGATGCGCCGAGCCCGGTGCATGCAAAACAGATGAATGATGCAAACATGCTGTCATACTGTATGCTAATTGAAATATGCCCTATATCTAACCATCCAAAGCGGGTAAATAAAAGGGAGAAAGAAATGGGGGTTGGAAGACATACATCACACTCACACACCCTTATTACAATTGTGCCCTCGCGCAGAGGGTCCGAATAAATAATAATACAGTCCGAATGAAAGAATATACAGTCCGAATAAATATACAGATTTCTAATTTAATTAACAAATTAATTATAGAGAAGTAAAACTGGCATGCAAGCCAGGGGGCTGCCTTGCTCCTGATGAATGGTGTATGCTGGGCTGCTTGGCGCAGAAATCCACTGGGATGCCCTGATTAGCCTCTGTTTGCAATTTTCTCGAAATGCGTGCCAGGCTCCGAAAAGTTGTTGATTGTTGATTTTGCTGCAACAGAGAGCAGGAAAAGGGCATAGCAATGTATTTCACAAATATATGCATGCCTCGATCCTCGTGCCACCAATCACGCACATCGATGCATAATGGCCGAGGAATCGAATTGCACAACTCAATATGGGATGAATGCATATGAATACTACAACAAAACCTAACTCCATCATGGGTAATCCGGAGTGTCGGTGACTTGGGAATTGAGACCCGTTCCGTTACTCGGAGTACAGAACGCGCCTCATTTCCCGTGCAATACACATGATATGCATGAAATGCAACTAACATACAACCTAGCATGCACGATGCTGTGAAAATGAGATGCCTCGAAATGCGTGCCCACTGGCACGCAAACCGAGGCGATGACATAAAGGCATGAAATGCAATGATGGACTTACACCAATATGAGAGGGCCCCAGCCACACTCACATGGGATGCCGGAAAGATAAGGATGAGGTGCCTCGAAATGCGTGTCCACTGGCACGCAAACCGAGGCAATGATGAAATGCAAATCGGATAAAACCGAAGTGCCTCGAAATGCGTGCCCACAGGCACGCAAACCGAGGCGATGATATGGAGTGCGAATCGGATAAAACCGAAGTGCCTCGAAATGCGCGCCCACAGGCACGCAAACCGAGGCGATGATGTGCGATGCAAAATCAGATAAAACCGAAGTGCCTCGAAATGCGTGCCCGCGGACACGCAAACCGAGGCGATGGTGTGCGATGCAAAATCGGATAAAACCGAAGTGCCTCGAAATGCGTGCCCGCGGACACGCAAACCGAGGCGATGGTATGAAATGCAAATCGGATAAAACAGAGGTGCCTCGAAATGCGCGCCCACAGGCACACAAACCAAGGCGATGCAAATGAGAAAATCGGATAAAACCGAAGTGCCTCGAAATGCGTGCCCACAGGCACGCGAACCGAGGCAATGATAAAATGAGACGAAATGGCATACGGAATGCAACGATGGGCTTACACCGATATGGGAGAGCCTCAGCTCACTCACATAGGAGGCCGTCGGATAAAGACAAAGTGCCTCGAAATGCGTGCACACGGGCACGCAAACCGAGGCGATGGCATACAAGCATGAAAATGCGAATTGGGCTTACGCCAACATGAGAGGGCCTCAGCTCACTCACATAGGCTGCCGGGATGATAGAAATGAGGTGCCTCGAAGTGCGTGCCCATTGGCACGCAAACCGAGGCAATGCAAAAATGACACAAATGGCATGGGAAATGATATGCAAGCATGGCAATGGAATTTCAGCACTTAAATAAAGGGGAAAACAGCCCCGAAACAATTCAAAATGACACTCGAAGCATGCATTCATCCCGAAAATGTGAAATTAAGCCCCGAAATGGCCTATAGCCATGCTATACATGCAAAATATGATCATGGCAGCAAGAACAGTAGCAAGACAGTCCCAAAAATGGCATTTTTTCAGTAGTAAACATGGCCTAAATGCAAGCATAGGTAGATCAAACAAAGCATGCAAAGTTAGTGGCCAAAAGAGGGGTATTGAGACAAGTGATATATGCAAACCCCAAATGGACAAACTTTCTTCTACAACATTGAATATTAGCTAAAAATAAGCACATATGCAGAAGATGACATCCTCAAAATCAGAACACAAACATGCTAAAAGATCCATGCAAAATAGGCTCCGAATATGCTATAACAAGAGACATGCAATGCACACACCAAATGACAAAACTTTCTTCATGGAATATGTACAGGGGGTCAAAATAAGACCAAAGTCAGTAGGGGTCGAAGCCCCAAAAACAAATAGAGATAGGTCAAAATTGCATGCAAAAGAGTGGCACACTTGATGAATATTGAAGGAAGTGGTATATACAAAGGCCAAATGAAGCTGAGCCTATCTACAATGTTGTAGAGGGGCTCATTTTAAGCACAAAAGCAGTAGGGGTCAGACCCCCAAAAACCAACACAAATAGGTCAATTTTAGCATGCAAAAATGTTACCAACTTGAAGAATATTGAAGGAACTAGTGTATACAAACACCAAATGAGGTTGAGCCCTTCTACAAAGTTGTAGAGGGGCTCATTTTAAGCACAAAAGCAGTAGGGGTCGGACCCCCAATTCTCAACCAATTAGAGTATAAAAATGAACCAAGAAAAAGCCCTAAAAGTTAGTTTTGAATACTCACCCTTGAAGACTTGTCTTTCTTTGATTCTTGGCCTTGATTTGTAGCTTCTCAACCTCTGAAATTCACTTCCTAGCTGCTGGAGTGGTAGTGTTGATGGTGGAGCTAAGGGTTAGTGAAGAAATGGCCTTGACACTTGAAGCTTTTTTTGAGTTTTGAGCTAAGGAAATTGAGGAATTTGGAGATGTGTTCTTCAAGGAAAATTTTCCAACCTTGAAGAAGGAGAGGGAGGGCCCTTCAAATAGGCAAGAAAATGGGGTGTAAAAGGGGAGGGAAAGCACCCAATCTTTCCCTCCCGAAATATCCCCGGATGCCCCGGGATATGCTGGAAGACATCCGGACAGCTGGGACAGGCTGGAAAGCAAGAATCTGGCCGGCCAGGTATTTTTTTGCAAGGTGGCCGGCCAGCCACCCTTCATGGCCGGCCAGCCACCCTACATGGCCGGCCGGCCACCCCAAGAAAATGAACAGGAGATTTTCTGGCCGACCAGTATAGAAAGGTGTCCTCCAAGGTGTGTAGAATAAGGCCCCATGGTTGAAATCTGGCAACTCTGAAGCAGGAGCCACAACATAGAGCTTGAAGGAGAGGCCCAAAAATGAAACCAACAATTTCTGGCCGACCACTATGCCAAAGTGTCCTCCAATATGTGTAGAACAAGAATCCAAGGTTTGAATTTGGCAACATTGAACCAAGAGTCACAACATAGAGCTTGAAGGAGAGGCCCAAAAATGAAACCCACAGTTTCTGGCCGACCACTATGCCAAAGTGTCCTCCAAGATGCCCTCATCACAGATATGTAGCTTTGGTTGGAAGAAAATGCCCCTAGGGTGTTCAACATTGGCCCGGAAGTGAGCAAAACGGGCTCCGGAGGAGCGAAACTGGTTATCTGGGATAATTGTTGGCTTCTCACCCCCCAGTGATCTTCCTGATGTTGAAACAGAGGTACCTGCCAAGTTTGAACAAAAACTAATGAGAAATGAACACTCGGAGCCAAAACCGAGCAGTTCGGAATCCCAAAAATGGGCTGCAGGTGCCGGAAGTGGTGTTCAGCAGCGAAGTGGGTATCTGCAACCCCAGTGTCCTCTGGAATGACGAAACAGAGATACCTGCCAAAAACCGGAGCAAATGGATGCGAAATGAATGCTCGGGACCAAAACACGCAGTTTGGGGTCCCGAAAACCGGCTACAGGCACCGGAAGTGGCACACAACCACGAGGTGGGCATCAGGGGCCCCAGTGTTCCTCGGAACACTAAAACAGAGGTCTCCGCTAAAAACCGGAGAAGGCTGATGCAAAAAGAATGCTCGGGGCCCAAATCACGCAGTTCGGGGTCCCGAAAAAGGGTCGCCGGGCACCGGAAGTGGTGTTCGGCTGCGAGGTGGGCATCAGGGGCCCCAGTGTTCCTCGGAACATTAAAACAGAGGTCTCCGCTAAAAACCGGAGAAGGCGGAGATGGTTGGGCGGTCCCGAGCCGAGGCACACGGCCTAACGGCCCCGAAAACCGGGAACCGGGCTCCGAAATGGGCAAAATGGCCTACGGCCACGAAAAGTAGCTCACGGCCACCGGGAGATAGTCTACAGGACCACTCCCTTCCCTTAGGAAAGAAAACAGAGAAAACCGGGTCTGGTTCGCAAACCGAGACAAAGCACAGGAGAGAATTCGGAAGTCCGGAGGCAGGGCGCACGGCCGCGACTTTGAGACTTCTGAACGAGCACAGCATGCAACATCACCGAGCGCTCAACTGGTGACGTCTGAGTCTTAAGGTCGGTCAAAAATGGGGTGTCTACAGTTGCCCCTCTTTGACAGAACTCGGAAGTCATAACAATGACGGGAGTGAATGTCAAAGCCCAGAGACGACCCATTTTTGACAAGGCCGAAGACTTAGACAATCAAACGAAATGAACAGAGATACGTGCCCGCAGGCGTGCCCGCAGGCAGGGGGCAAAATGCAAAACGACATGCACGGAGCCAGGTGATCATGCAAGTGCAACAAGCTGTAATGAAGCAAGTATTGACAAATAGATGCAACAGTTTTAAGCTAGAATGCAAGGCGAACAACTACATTTCATGCAGTTAAGAATGCGGAGAATCATTCAATTCTCGTCGCGTCTCACACGGAGAAGATACGATACCTGCGCGATTCGTCTGGTCGCACCAGCCTCAAATGAACCGTACATACAATATCGTGCCTGCAAAAGAGAGAAATTCAACAAGAACAATATGCAACAACATATATTCCATGTGACTCCTGTAGTTCCAAAAGCTTGACACACACAGTGTCGATGAACGGATGCAACATAACGCGAGAAAAGTGCGTGCGTGTCAACGCGTGTTTAAGCACCAAAGTATGGCACATCAAGAAATCATGCGAAACATTCATGACAATGCAAATTATAAGCCCAATGAAGCACAACGAACATAAATCAGGATGCCCATTTGACATGAAATGATGAACCGGAAAACGCGCAGTTCGGTGACGGCAACTCAATCGCGGCCTCTGATTCAACTCCCGGAGAGTTCACAACATGTTTAGAAAGGATACACTCTGATTCTGATGAATAACGACGAGACACATATCAGAAATTGCAGTTAAAGTTCCGGTGGAGCAATTCGGCGCCAGAAAGTGCACTTTTCTTCAACTTTTTCAGGTCCCGGGAACTCCGATTTTCCTCAAAATTTGCAGAGAGGTAGGGGAGGGGGTAGGGGACATGGTCGGCCAGGTGGTTGCCCTAGGAGAGGCCATCGGCCAGGGCAAAAAGGTAGAGGGGCCGGCCAGCCAGGTTAGGTGGCCGGCCGGCCACCTGCCAAAAGCAGGGGCAAAATGGTCATTTTGACCTTTTCTATATATATGCACCTCCATTCAATCCGAAATCACACCCCCAAGTGTGGAATTCTCTCCTCTTGCTCTCTAAGCCATTCTCTCTCTCAGATCTGCATTCTATACGCGCCCCTCGGCCTCCCACGCAAGTTGTTTTTGCGAAATCTTTCAGATTTAAGCACTTTGAAGCGACTAAATTTCGACTTTGGAGCTTCTCTTCTCATTTTCACCACTTGAGGTAATTTTGTTTCACTATTTGGAAAATTTTCCCGGGGGTTGACTTTTGTTGACTTTTTGTTTCCCGAGAGTTGACTTTTGTTGACTTTTTCCAACTTTGGCCCATTTTGCTCATTTTTGCTCCTCTTTGCAGATTTCTCGACATGGCGGGCCATTTCCCTCACGGCGGAGGTTTTCCCGGCGCCGGAGATGACTTTGACATTATGGCATTGCCTCCGAGAGTTCGCCCTTTCATTCCCGATCGATATGCCCCAGCGGTTCATAGGCTTCCGCGGGCCACTTTTCGTCATTTCACTGAGTTTAACGACCGAGTACCAAGGGATCTTCTCTTACGAGAGCCAGAGCAGCACCTCTCTTATGATGCAGAGGTATTTTACTTTAGTCTCTGTATTCCTCGTGCATTTCATTCCCCTGCCATGCTTAGACACATAGTTTAGCTTATGACATAGTACTTGCATCCTGAGCATGTGACTTAGCCACTTGAATTCCGTGAACACAGCTCATTGAATAATTGTGAACGCATAGTATACATTAGTTAGGAACTGAACACACGGCTCAAACATTGATTCGCCAAACACGCAGCCCGAAGTTGAAAATGAGCACACAGCACATACTGACTAAGAGTAGAACACACAGTCCCAAAACTCAGATTTTCTGAACACGCAGCCCAGATTTGAAAGTAGAACACACAGCCCTAAACTTTGATGCACTGAACACACAGCCCAGATTTGAAGCGAACACACAGCCCACTAATTGAGAGTAGAACACACAGTTCCAATTTGAAGCGAACGCACAGCCCACTGATGTTGAGTAGAACACACAGTCCCAATTTGAGGTGAACACACAGCCCACTGATGTTGAGTAGAACACACAGTCCCAATTCGAGGTGAACACACAGCCCACTGATGTTGAGTAGAACACACAGTCCCAATTTGAGGTGAACACACAGCCCACTGATGTTGAGTAGAACACACAGTCCCAATTTGAGGTGAACACGCAGCCCACTGATGTTGAGTAGAACACACAGTCCCAATTTGAGGTGAACACGCAGCCCACTGATGTTGAGTAGAACACACAGTCCCAATTTGAGGTGAACACGCAGCCCACTGATGTTGAGTAGAACACACAGTCCCAAAGCTCAGATTTCTGAACACGCAGCCCAGATTTGAAAGTAGAACACACAGCCCTAAACTTTGATGCACTGGACACACAGCCCAGATTTGAAGCGGACACACAGCCCACTGATGTTGAGTAGAACACACAGTTCCAATCTAAAGCGAACGCACAGCCCACTGATGTTGAGTAGAACACACAGTCCCAATTTGAGGTGAACACACAGCCCACTGATGTTGAGTAGAACACACAGTCCCAATTTGAGGTGAACACACAGCCCACTGATGTTGAGTAGAACACACAGTCCCAATTTGAGGTGAACACACAGCCCACTGATGTTGAGTAGAACACACAGTCCCAATTTGAGGTGAACACGCAGCCCACTGATGTTGAGTAGAACACACAGTCCCAATTTGAGGTGAACACGCAGCCCACTGATGTTGAGTAGAACACACAGTCCCAATTTGAGGTGAACACGCAGCCCACTGATGTTGAGTAGAACACGCAGTCCCAAACTCAGATGTACTGAAACTTTGAACACGCAGCCCAAATACCAAATTTACTGGACACGCAGCCCGTTTTCACTTCATTTGCACACAGCTCATTTTCACTTCATTTGCACACAGCTCATTTTCACTTTATTTGCACACAGCTCATTTTCACTTCATTTGCTGATCTATGCATTCATTCTAAATGCAGGTTCATTCTCGCACAGTGCGAGGATACGGTTCCGTCACCGCGAGGGAGTGGTATTTTGAGCTTCCGGAAGCTGTCCGGGGCTTGGTCGACCTCGCAGGATTTGGACCATTCTGCCGGGGACTATCTCGTTGCCTCATCAGTAGGACTCTATTCGCGGCTCTAGCAGAGAGGTGGTGGGACACCACCAATTCTTTCCATTTTTCTGCAGCCGGGGATATGACCATGACCCCGCTGGACTTCGCTATACTCACCGGCCTAGACGTAGGCGGTGTGCCCATTCCCTATGACGAGGATATGGGCCAGTGGGAGGCTGCTTGGATGCACCTATTGGGGACACACCCGCCGGTAGACAGAGGTTCGGGGAGAGTCCGATACTCCTGGTTTGCTTTGCACTTCCGGCGGCCACAGATGGAGCCCGGTACTCCTGAGGAGGCGGAGCAGTATGCCCGCGGTTTTCTCATGTATCTCCTCGGCACCACCTTGTTCGCCGATAGAGGGAACATGGTAGGATTATACCTCCTGAGTGCTTTGGTAGACCTATCACAGGTCAGCCAGTATGATTGGGGCGGCGCTAGCCTGGCTACCCTGTTCTGTTACATGAGCGCAGTCTCTCGCGGACGGGGAGATTTACTCGGCGGCTATTGGAGAGCCTGGGAGGTACATTCTGTCCTTTTGACTTACATTTTTTGCTTCTCATTGCTTGTTCACTGCACACACGGCGCACTTTGCACTCGGTATTCTGCCTTTAGCACCTTGTATTTATATCCCGCACTGCTTTTCTCAGCTATGGGTATATGCATATTTTCCCATATTAGCCCCGGAGATGGAGGTGACAGGACCTCCTATGACCCCATATTCACTGATGTTTGAGGGCGAGCATTTGTCGAGGCCTCGAGAGACTCTCTTCTCTCTGCGGCAGTACTTTGACACTGTTCGAGCGACAGAGGTATTTTAGAATTCTCAGTTCCTTTTCCATTTTTATCTTTGATCTGCTTTGTATGTTCTGATTTCTGATTGACTTATGCACTGGTTATCCGCAGATCACCTGGCAGCCTTGGGCAATCTTCGGCGATGACCTCGAGGATCAGTACCCCGGGGGGTCGACTAGTTCCCAGTACAGGTTCCTGCTCGAGGGACCAGTGGGTAGAGTTTGGTTCTTGGGGGAACGCTTCCAGCGCCAGCTATGGGGGGGGAATTCTCAGGACCCTCCTGCTGTGCCTCCAGACACCATGCGGACTGCTGATAGATTATCTCCTGAGGAGGTCAGTAGTGCTATGCAGGGCAGTGATGCGTTATTACATCTTGTTGATGGGAGCTACTCCACCTACCGCCGTATATATCTGATGCCCCCCTTGACGGGAGTACGAGCTCCGGCACGGAGGCCCGCTGGCGCACCATCTTCGAGTCACGCTCGTGCTACAGACATCCCTTCTTCTAGCAGGGCTGGCACATCTAGAGGTAGAGGCAGTTCGATTCCTCCGATCCCTCCGACTCTTGATCACCCTGGATGGCCAGAGATGCCGACTGAGTTGACGTGTTGGCAGTATGGGGCTACCTCCCCGATTCCGATCCCCATGGAGCCTCCGGCGCCTGGTCACAGATACGTCAGTGATCCTGACTCACCACCGGTATGTTCTGCCATTCTTCATTTGTCACACAGACATTTTGACAGTTGCTTATCAATTGATGAATTGAGCTTGTATCTGCAGCCACCCCGGGATTACATAGATCAGATGCTCGGAGTGGTGGCCTCACTCGAGGGGATGGTCCTGCGCAGAGAGGCACAGATGTCCATCATGGGCTTCCAGGTACCCTTCATCTTTCTTGCACTTATCATATTTCTGTTAATGCTCTGGCTTTAAACATTCCATTGCACTGATAGGCTGTGTAGAACACATCTGGCACACACCCCACTCCCATAGTGTGCTTGCACTTGCTTTTTGTGTTTGAACTGATGTTTTGCACTTTGCATTTTCAGATGCCTCCAGTCTATGCTCCGACACAAGGTGGGCCTCCCGGGCCTTTTCAGAGAGGTAGAGGTACTGGGCCTCGAGGAGCTGGGCCATCTCGGCCTCACCGAGGGGCTCGAGGAGGAGGGTCGTCTCGCAGACGCAGGGCACCCATTGTTGAGGACGACGAGGAGGAGGTCGCAGATCATGTGTCAGACACATCTCCTGGAGGGGGAGGCTCCGGTCTTGGTTCCGGGAGTGGAGACGAGCCTGAGGGGGATCCGGAGGACGACAGCTCCGATTCAAATGGTGATGATGAGGTAGAGATTATCCCGCAGAAGAGGATGAGAGGGCCTCCCCATTCCCGCTCCCGAGGGCACTGATGTTATTTCCTGCTTTATTCTACTTTTTAGCTAGTAGTTTGTAGCACTTTGCACATTGTTAGGCAGTTTTATTTTCTGTAAAACTTGTACCTTTACTTTGTTGTAAAACATGATGAAATGAAACAGCTTTTGAAAAGATATTGTATTTGAAATTCTTAGCATCGCATCGCATTATTTTGCACAAAGTGGAATTGAATGAAAATGTGCCTCATGTATTACCGGGTCAGGTAGTGAACCGACGCAACAAATGAAAACAAATTGACTCACTAAGAAATAAAACAGAATCTTAGCAAGTTTACAACTCGATAAACAAAGTACAACAATGTTAACGACTCAATCGACAAGACTTAACAAAAATTGTGTAATCAAAAGGGTAACAACTCAAAACACAAAATGCGACAGCTCGACAAAACTTACAACTCAATAAGCAAAAACAACAACTCGATAAACAAAAATACAATATGATGTACTTTGGATGGACTACCTGAAGAATGGAATGTATCCAAAATTGATAGGCCTGGATGCCTTCTACTGCCGGGGGACAACCAGATTTGCAGGGAGTCCACTACTGCTACAGGTAATGTTTCCCATCCAAGCTCACATATATGTTCACTCACATCACTCGGCCCTCGGGCTCGATGTTTCTCACAAAACCCCTATCTCACTTTTCTCTCATCGAATATCTCTCTATTCTTTAATCTCTCATTTTTCATCCCTCCCCAGATAAGGTTGACGGATAAGTTGCAAGTTGTGGACTCTTGCCCTGCTTATTCAGCCCGCAGCTACTTCTTTCGGCAACACCTAGTCAATGCTCCTGATGGGAGCTGGTGGTTTGAATGGATGTGCAATTTATCAGCAGACCGCATTGCTTGGAGAGTTAGAGGGCTTTTGGCCCCCGCCCCTGTCTTCAGTTGCACTTGGTCTGATGAGCGCTAGGATTGGCTCAACGAAGGAGCACAAGTTGGGCCCAGGTTGGCATCAGAGGCTTCAACTAGCTCTGGGAGGGGGCGCAGGGACACCTGACTGGACTGTGCCCCAGATTTATTGCTTTATTAGTACTTTCAAGTTTTCGTTATGAATGTAATAAAAAGCAACTTCAATTGTATGCAAGAGCAACAGAACTCTGTTTTTGAAATCAACGAAATTGAAGGTTGGGGTACTGAAAATTCTCCACTTTTGGTCCAAAAATGGTCTTAGTTGTAAAAAGATTAATTTGAACAAAGCCAACTTTTATTAAAACTTTTCAAAACTATTTTCGATATGAATCAGAACTGGACACGCCTGAGATCTGTCACTGAGATGCACAATCCCGGATCCTAGCAACTGGAAAGTTGCCCCTAGTTTGAATGGTGCCGCAGCACTTCATCGCAACGGAAAGTTGCCCCTAGTTTGAATAGCACTGTACCGGAGATCACAATAAATGCTGATGAATAAAGATGACTGAGATGATCAAAATGGACAAAGTTGATCGGGGAAAAGATTGTGGCTGAACTTCAAGATGAAGCTGCCTACGTATCCCAAAGATGGGAATCAAGCCTTACGTAGTTCAGGCTCAGGTTCGCTCGGGTATTTTTACTCTCCTTTTGCGCTCTAACTTTTGCCAAGGCCGCCCTTTGCGGGTTTTCAACCTTGCGAGCTCAGTTTTTATAATTTCAAATTTTTTGTGCTCTGAGTTTTGCCTAGGTCGCCCTTTCGGGTTTTCGGCCTAGCGAGCCTCTCAGGGGTAGTATTTCTTCAACTTGTCCATATTGATCGGTTGGGAAAACTCTAAGCCATCTAGATCCATCAGAACCACAGCTCCACCTGACCAGATTGACTTGATGATGTAAGGACCAGTCCAATTAGGTCTGAACTTGCCCCTTGGGTCGTGGATAGGAGCTCGGTTGTCCTTGAGTACTAAATCTCCTTCTTTCAAGTTCCTGGACTTAACCTTCTTGTTGAAAGCCCGGGCGATTCTGCGTTGATAACCCTGAACATGGTACAGTGCCTTCAACCTTCTTTCATCAAAGAGCATGAGTTCCTCAAATCTATTTTGCTGCCAATCTGCTTCGGCTATCTGGCACTCGGCCAACACTCGCAAAGACGGGACCTCAATCTCAATAGGTAGAACGGCCTCCATCCCATAAACTAATGAATACGGAGTCGCCCCAGTTGAAGTTCTGATCGAAGTCCTGTAGCCCCACAGAGCAAACGGCAGCTTATCTGGCCAATCCCGATAGGTCTCCACCATCTTCTGTAGTATGCGCTTGATGTTCTTGTTGGCGGCCTCAACTGCCCCGTTGGTTTGTGGCCGATAGGTAGACGACTTATGAAAAGCCACATTGTATTTCTCCAACAAATCAATCACCTCCTTCTTGAAGTGGGAACCATTGTCAGAAACTATTTCATTTGGGACTCCATAGCGACAGATAATGTTGTTTCTGATGAATTTCGCAACGTGTGAAGCTTTCAACACTGCGTAAGATTGGGCCTCAACCCACTTTGTAAAATAATCTATTGCTACCAAGATGAACTCATGCCCATTCGACCCCTTCGGCGTAACGGCTCCAATTACATCAATTCCCCAGACAGAAAATGGCCATGGTGAAGTCATGTTGTATAGCTTTGACGGCGGAATATTCATGCGATTCGCATGAATCTGACATTTGTGGCATCGCCGGACGAAACCAATACAATCCTCCTCCATGGTAGACCAGTAATAACCTTGTCTAAGGATCTTCCGTGCCAACATCACCCCATTCATATGTGCACCACATTCACCCCCGTGGATGGCTTCCATCAGACGCCTTGACTCTTCTGCATCCACACACAGTTTATGCATTCCCAGATGGCCTCTTCTATACAGCTTACCCCCACAGATAATGAACTGAACCGACATTCTCCTAATTGCCCTCTTGTCTTTGGCATTTACCCCTGGCGGGTATGCTTCTTTCTCCAAGAAATTCCAGATATCGTAGTACCAAGGGTGTTCGTCCTGAACTTCATCTATGGTTGCAATCGACTCATAAGCAGGTACAAATTTCTGGTCGATGATGACTGGACGCATTCGGACTCCACACGGGATGTCTATCATTGATGATAGAGTTGCTAAGGCGTCTGCGAACTTGTTGTTCTCTCTTAGTAGATGAGCGAAGTTTAACTTTTCAAACCGAGGAATCAGCAAGTCCAAGGTCTGGTGATACATTATCATATTTTCTTCTTTTACTTTCCAGTCTCCTTTAGCTTGAGACACAACAAGATTCGAGTCCCCAATGACGTCCAGCCGTCTTGCCCCCAGTTCCAGGGCTGCTTCTAAACCAGCGATGCACGCCTCATATTCTGCTTCATTGTTTGAGACTTTGAACCGGAGTTTGAAGGCTAGAGGGATACGGGAATTGTCGGGTGCTATCAGCAACACTCCTATCCCATACCCGTGTTGATTTGACGCTCCGTCAAAGTACATTGTCCAAGTTTCTTCGTTGATATGCAGAATTGTTTCATCTGGGAATAGATACTCAACTGCTTCATCCCCCTCGACCGGATGGTCGGCAAGGAACTCTGCCACTGCTCTTCCTTTCACTGACTTGCGTGTGACATATGTGAGATCAAATTCGGAGAGCAACAGCAACCAACGAGCTAGCCTACCCGTAAGCGCTGGTTTTTCGAAAAGATATTTGATGGGATCTAGACGTGAAACCAACATTACAGAGTGAGCTAACAGGTAGTGCCGCAGCTTCCTGGTAGCCCATACCAGAGCTAAGCAAGCCTTTTCCAGTGGTGTGTATCGGGTCTCATATTCCAGCATTTTCTTGCTCAAATAATAGATGGCTTTCTCCACCTTATCTTCTGATTCTTGTGCAAGCATGCAGCCCATTGTGGTTTCAGTCACTGTCAGATACAAAATCAACGGTTTCCCCGGTTCTGGTGGTGATAAAACGGGCGGGTTCTGTAGATACTCTTTAATCTGTTCAAATGCAGCTTGACATCGGCCGTCCCATTGGAACTTCTTTCCTTTCTTCAGGAGACCAAAAAGTGGTTCACAAGTCAAGGTTAATTTTGAGATAAACCGTCTTATGAATTGCACTTTACCCAGAAAGCCGCGCACCTCCTTTTCAGTCCTTGGTGGTGGCATTTCTAAGATGGCCTTAATCTTGGAAGGGTCGACCTCGATGCCCCTTTGTGTAATCAGAAACCCCAGCATTTTTCCCGCTGTAACACCAAATGTACATTTCTGAGGGTTTAACCGCAACCTGAATTCTCTGATCCTTTGGAAAAACTTGCGCAAGGCGGCGTAGTGGCCCTCTCTTTCCTTGGACTTGACAATCATGTCGTCCACATACACCTCAACCTCTTTGTGGATCATATCATGTAGTATTGTGGTCGCGGCCCGTTGATAAGTAGCCCCAGCATTCTTCAACCCAAACGGCATGACCCGATAGCAATATGTCCCCCACGGGGTGGTGAATGCAGTCTTTTCTCTGTCCTCCGGCGCCATCACTATCTGATTATATCCTGAAAAGCCATCCATGAATGAGAGCAAAGCGTGCCCTGCTGTGAAGTCCACTAACTCATCGATGTGCGGTAGGGGAAAATCGTCCTTCGGACTGGCTCGGTTTAAATCTCTGAAGTCTACGCACACCCGAATCTTGCCATCTTTCTTTGGCACCGGAACAATATTGGCCAACCAAGTCGGATATTCAGAGACTAGCAGGAAGCCTGCGTCAATTTGCTTGGTGACCTCTTCCTTGATCTTAAGAGCCCAATCCGGGCGGATCCTTCTGAGCTTTTGTTTGACAGGTCGGGCCTCGGGGTCAAGGGGGATCCGATGCTGTACAATCTCAGGATCGATCCCAGGCATGTCTTCGTAGGACCACGCGAAAACATCTTTGAAATCTTTTAATAAAGCGACTAAGCGCTCGCGTTCCTCTGAAGACAGCGTGGACCCGATCTGGACCAGCCGCGGGTCCTCCTCAGTACCAATATTTACAGAAATGATTTCATCCGTTAAGGGCTTAACAAACCTCTCTTGCTCTTGCTCAATTAGTCGTTGTAAAACCGGAGGAACTTCGTCCTCGTCGTTTTGATCAAAATTTTGAAAGTCCTGATTTAAGCAATAAATTAGGGGCACAGAGAAGTACTCGGAAACCACATTCACCTCATTCTCATTAAGTTCATCCAAATCGTCCAATTCTTCTGTTACAACAGACTCAAAAGAAAAGGAAAAAGACGACCTGGACAGGACTTTGGCATCCGGGTTGACACCCCCAGGAGTACCAGACTCAGACTCAGTCGAGCTGGAACCTGATTCCGACTCAGAAGACTCGGTGGAATCAGATTCCGGCTCACTACCTGACCCGGAACTGCTGGATAAGAATCCCTCTTCATACTGCCAAGTGAGGGAAGGTGCGATCGATGCGTCCAAAATAGCCGCTGGTTGGCTCACAGCCATTTCATTCCCAATCATGGAAACCACGGCGTTATCCCCCAAGCAATCTTGGTCGATCAGAGGATCAGAGAGGAGACTTGCCAGTGCTACCCCCATTTCCAATTCAGTGCCCTCGGAATCCTCTGCCTTATTCTGCTCAACCTCAGTTGTTGGGTCTGTCTGCTCTGCGGCAACGTCATCCCCGGATAGTAGCAGGTCGAAGAAGATTTCGAAGCCTGGTACGCGCTTCCTCTCCGCGTTTAACCATGGTTCTGGGAAGCCACAGAATGGAAAATCTTCCCCCTCCCGGACAAAGCGTCCGTTCAGGGTACCCCAGATGGGCCTGTGCATTAAATCAAAAGGCTTCCCAGCCTGCTTTGCTCTGGCTCTGCTAGCCATTTCCTTTCCTTTCCTTGCCCAATCTTCTTTGGTGGGCAGATAACCCAATCCAAAGGTATGTGGATTATGTGGCACTTCGGCCAACGCTGCAACTCCTTTCCTACCACTTTTTCCCAATCCCATCCCAAGGATATGCTGTAGCTTGTTCATGAGGTATACGGCTTGAGCGCTGACATACAAACCCTCATTCACAGCCATGATATTCTGTACTACCCGGGCCTCAGCCAAAGTAAATCCTGATATGAACAGGTCCTCCATGCCGTGTTCAATCTCAAGGACTGGCGTAGATACCTCCGGAGGGGGATGGATTGACGAATTCCCAAAAACAATGGCTACTCCCTTTCCGTAGGGGTACTTCACCATTTGATGTAGAGTAGATGAGACGGCCTTCACCTGATGCAACCAGGGTCGCCCCAAAAGCATGTTGAAAGATGCAGGGACCTCCAAGACATGAAAATCTACTTCGTGTTGTCCAGGCCCAATCTTGGTTTGGATTCTCACTGTCCCCAGGACGTCCCTGCTTGTATTGTCATACGCTCTGATTACTTGAGTAGTCGGTGTGAAGTCCGCAGGCTTTAACCCAATTGCATATGCCGTTCTGGCCGGACAAACATTGATAGCGGACCCGGTGTCGACCAGCACCACCGGAATCCATTTATCCCTGCATTCTACAGAGATGTAGAGAGGTCTATTGTGATCCACGCCCTCAGGCGGCAATTCTTTGTCTGAAAAAGTCAACGCCGGGGAACCTCCTCCCGGAAAGACTAGCCCAACTAGCTGTTCTGGCGTAGTTTCAATGGAAAGTTTAGCTCTGTCCATGGCAGATAAAACAGCCTGCCGGTGCACCCTCGAAGCCATAAGCAGTCCCCAGATGGAGATGTCTGCTTGTATTTTCTTTAGCTGCTTCAGTACAGCCTCTTCTTCAACCTGCTTCTCCTTCTGCTTCTCTGCCTCCTTATCTTTCCCTGATGCCTCGGGTTGATCAAGGTGTGGGGGCTTGAAATACCGCCCACTTCTCGTCATGTGGTCCACCTCTTCGAGGTACCAGGTACTGTCTGGTTGGCCGCCTGCCCAGTCTTCGTCTGTGTGGGCAAGATACAAGTCGTCATCTTCCCACCACATTCCATTAGCATCTAGCAGGCATCTGTCTGGTTCCGGCTTGTTTGTGCTCTCAGTATTTTCATTCCTCATGCTCACAGCATGTTCAATTTTCGTGCTCGCAGCACTCTCAACTTCCTCATGGTTCTTTGCTTTTCGGGCTCTCTCAGAATCCCACCTTTTTCCTTGTTCCTCCAACAACAACTGTGCGGTTTTCAAAATGTTTTGTTCCTGAGCGAAATTCTTCGTACCGGCGCTCTCCGGCAATTCAATCTGATCCTCGGCCCTTCCGGCCACAGATGGTACAATATCAGGCTGATCATCCAACCACCCGACGACTTCTGCTGACTCCTCGTATTCAAACCAGTTGACTGATGCATCCCCTGATTCCTGATCGTTGAAAAACTGGAGGTCGGCGAAGTCCTCTTCCACCGTTGTCAAATCATCCCCCGCTGATTCAGGTTTATCCCCCCGGATCATACACAATTCAGCCTCTGGCAACAGCCCTGCACTCAGCTTTGGTTGGCTCACTGACAAGATATACCCACTCGGATCATTAGCTCTGCCAGTCAGACTCTCTGTTTGCTCCATCCCAGACTCAGTTTTGCTCTCCTCGGAAGCCTGCCCCGTTCCATTCTCGGTGGTCACCACCTTTAGCTCAGGTTGGGGTGTAGAGGTGTCCATCATGCACAAGTCCGTGCTATCAGGGAGGATCACCTCTGGCTTGGGTAGGTGGGAGGGAGTGATATAGATACTGGGATCATATGAAGCGACCCCAGTGTGGATGAGGTTGACTCTTTTTGGTGGATCTTGGTTGTGTTTGGGGAGTGGGTTGTTTGTGACGTTGGGTCCTTGGGGAGGTAGAATGATGTTTTTGTCAATGAGATCTTGAACCTCATGACGCAGCCTGTAGCATTGGTCGGTGTCATGACCATGCTGTTGGTGGTATTGGCAATATTTAGCTGGGTTATGGGAAGGGGGGAGTGGATTCGGTAGAGGCCTCGGTTCCAAGGGTTTCAGGTGCCCCTTTCTGACTAGAACCCCGAGGACTTTAGACAAAGACATATAGAGTGGGGAGAAGGTTCGTTGACCCCTGGGTGGGTATCTTGGGGCTTGATTACTGCTCCCAGAGGCATCAGAAAACGGTGTGGCTGCTGCGGACCTTGGTTGGGGAAGGGGAGTGGTGGTGACCATTCCGACCTCTGAAGTTCTGGTATTGGAAGAGCCACTCGGGCCTGCATTATTACCACGGTTGAAAGTTCTCCGGGGCTGATCCCGATCTTGGTCAAACAGACCCTGTTTCATCGCATCCTCTATTTGCATCCCCATATCATGCAGATCTGCGAAAGTGGGGAAGGGAACTACAATCATCTTCTTCATTAATGCCGGCTGGAGATTGCGCACAATCATCCGTATTTGATCTCTGTCGGTTGGCCTTAAGGTCATCATCGATGCCTTCGCCCTCCACCGGGTCACAAAGTCAGAGAAAGATTCCTTGGGCTCCTGCCTCGTTGTCTCGAGATCACGAGTTGTGATCTCGATCTGCGTGTTGTACGAATATTGTGCAAGGAAGGCCTCAGCCATCTCATCCCAGTTTATTTTCACCTGATCTTCCAGCTTTGAATACCAAGTGGATGCCACACCCGACAGGGTCCGACCGAACAAAGAAAGCTTTTGCGGTCGGGTTAGGCCCATTGGTCTTAGAACGTCTGAGAATAGCCGGAGGTGAACCATAGGGTCCCCGGATCCATCAAAGCGATCGATCTGGGGCATCTTAAATCTCTCCGGCAATGTCACGGCTACATCAGTATAGCCGTCTTCAATATCTGGGATGGCCTTCACCCCTTGAGACTTCTTAAAGAGCTTCTCCAACTTGCTCAATTTCAGAGCTGTCTGGTCTACCTCGAACTCAAATGGAGAGTCCGGATGGTTAGGTGTAATGTTTTTGGACAGTTGTGGTAGAAGCGGGGGCGGAGCCAGCCCCGTTGGAAGACCCGTGTCCTCTTGCATGTTTGGGGGGTTTGGCAGAATGTTCTGTTGATTCGGGAGGGTATTCTGGGCAGCCTGGGCATTTTGCGGGTTTGGAGGGGCATTCTGGCCAGCAGGTAGTTGTTCAGGTAATGGGGCCCCGGGTGGAGGGGGAGCCTGATTTGAGGCAGACGCTGCGTTCTGCTGTTGTAATCTGGTGATCAACTCAGACTGTTGGGCCATGACAGCGGCCTGTTGTCTGGAAAATTCCGCCTGGCGGAGAGCATCATCTTGCATTTGCTTCATGCTTTCAGTCATTTGGCGCATCATCGCCTCCATAGCTGTATTCTGTTGTTCCATTTGAAGAACCGGCAGGCGTATCTCTATAGCAGAAACAGGAAGCTCAACCCGACTATTTGCTACTAAAACAGACTGCTGTCTCAGT
Organism: Camellia granthamiana; assembly: GCA_036172215.1. Lineage (NCBI taxonomy): Eukaryota > Viridiplantae > Streptophyta > Magnoliopsida > Ericales > Theaceae > Camellia > Camellia granthamiana. The sequence continues at coordinate 104,585,769 of CM069913.1, forward strand.
AATCTTTGTTCTGACGGACTGCGCCTCCTTGGCCTCCTTCTGATAACAGGGGGTAGCGAGTGAAACACTGGATGTCCGTCAACTAGATCCTCGGATCGGTTGAGTCGGCGACCTCGTGTCCAGACTGCTTGGGGGGTATCGACGGGTTCGGAAGCAATTGTGCTACAAACTGTCCTAGCAAAAGATAAATAAAGCGAAAAAGAAATAAATAACCAGAAATAAAACGGGCAGCATAACGGCTTAAATTGAATACACCACACACAGTCGAGTATACAACAACACACAGTTGGTAAGCTGGCTATACACTGTCCTCAAATACTGGTCAATATTCCTGTATCACTGTCCTGATAAACTGAATCTGATATCCGCGGACAACTGATTCCCAAATACTGGATAATGCCCGCAGGCCTGATTCCCAAATTCAAAAACTGATGCCCGCAGGCCTGTTGCCCAAACTCATACTGATACATGCATTCCCTGTAGAGGCATACTCTAACAAGCACATAACAGATAAGTGAGAGCCAAAACACCCCTATGTTGGGGTAGGGTTTCCCTGTCCTATTTTGTTAGGAGCTAGGGTTTCACTACGCACGCAGCGGTTTCGAACAACCTATAAACGGGTAAGCAACCTGTCCTAGTTTGGAATGGTCACTATGGATCCGAATATGCACTAGGTCGAATGGTCAAAAAGGGTGCCCCGGTAAAACCGGGGTTTGTGTTCCCATGCTGTCAGAGCCCAGAGCCGATCAGCCTTACGGACATGACTTGACAAGACAAGCCTCCGGCAAATCGTTCGGGAATGGCATATGGCAAACACGGTGTCCTAGGCGCACCAATGCAAATGCAATGCAAAGAAACACACAAGTGTAGTCAAAAACAGATATCATGAGTTCGAGTCAAGTTCTCTAAACTCCCCAGCAGAGTCGCCAGAAACTGTAACAACGCCCGCGGGGGGACCTCGCTACAGCTCGGACTCGATTTTGTTGCGGTTCCAAATCTCGAACCAAAGAGTCCAAATCCGGCAAATCGTTTTGAGAAAAACAGATTTTTTGAAAGAAGTGCCAAACATGGACTGCTTTGCCAGATAACAGAGTCGCCACCTAAATATTTTAAAATGGGAAATTTAGGAAACCCTGACTCGGTGCCAAAAGGCCACGTGTCCGTCATCACCAAAGTTGGCTCGGGAACTTGGGTACGATTGGGGAAGGTCACATCGTGAGCACCCCCGCTCGCCCGGTCAGAGACCGGCCTCTACTAACCATGATATCTGTTTTTGAAGACATTGTGAGTTCTTATTCCGATTATTAGCCTAGGTTACTATGTGATGCTCGCAGCAAACAAGTATAGACTGGGCCGTCTGAATTGGAACTAAACATTTCATGTTTGTTTGTGAAAGATGGTTTGCTACCCGCAGGTAGGCTTAAAATACAGATTTTGCCACAATCTAGTGGGCTTAACAAACAATCGATGAATTGCTCCAATTCAGATAACTCAACCTCCACCCACAGGCATTCAAGGCAGTTATATCACATAAGCAAATAGCCTCATGGCAAGCATGCTATCATGGCAACACTCACACGCATGCAAGGATGCTAAAGCATAAAACTCACCTAGTACTTTAAGCCAAAACAAAAGCTGATTAGAAATCATGCATGATCCTAAAATATACAGAATGCCTAATGCAACACATGCAAAAATGCAACTATAGCAGGCTCGGCTACTCTAATCATGGCATATGAAATGCTACAACTATCATGTATTCAACTTAGAATTGAAATACAAATGCAGTTTGTATGATGCGCCGAGCCCGGTGCATGCAAAACAGATGAATGATGCAAACATGCTGTCATACTGTATGCTAATTGAAATATGCCCTATATCTAACCATCCAAAGCGGGTAAATAAAAGGGAGAAAGAAATGGGGGTTGGAAGACATACATCACACTCACACACCCTTATTACAATTGTGCCCTCGCGCAGAGGGTCCGAATAAATAATAATACAGTCCGAATGAAAGAATATACAGTCCGAATAAATATACAGATTTCTAATTTAATTAACAAATTAATTATAGAGAAGTAAAACTGGCATGCAAGCCAGGGGGCTGCCTTGCTCCTGATGAATGGTGTATGCTGGGCTGCTTGGCGCAGAAATCCACTGGGATGCCCTGATTAGCCTCTGTTTGCAATTTTCTCGAAATGCGTGCCAGGCTCCGAAAAGTTGTTGATTGTTGATTTTGCTGCAACAGAGAGCAGGAAAAGGGCATAGCAATGTATTTCACAAATATATGCATGCCTCGATCCTCGTGCCACCAATCACGCACATCGATGCATAATGGCCGAGGAATCGAATTGCACAACTCAATATGGGATGAATGCATATGAATACTACAACAAAACCTAACTCCATCATGGGTAATCCGGAGTGTCGGTGACTTGGGAATTGAGACCCGTTCCGTTACTCGGAGTACAGAACGCGCCTCATTTCCCGTGCAATACACATGATATGCATGAAATGCAACTAACATACAACCTAGCATGCACGATGCTGTGAAAATGAGATGCCTCGAAATGCGTGCCCACTGGCACGCAAACCGAGGCGATGACATAAAGGCATGAAATGCAATGATGGACTTACACCAATATGAGAGGGCCCCAGCCACACTCACATGGGATGCCGGAAAGATAAGGATGAGGTGCCTCGAAATGCGTGTCCACTGGCACGCAAACCGAGGCAATGATGAAATGCAAATCGGATAAAACCGAAGTGCCTCGAAATGCGTGCCCACAGGCACGCAAACCGAGGCGATGATATGGAGTGCGAATCGGATAAAACCGAAGTGCCTCGAAATGCGCGCCCACAGGCACGCAAACCGAGGCGATGATGTGCGATGCAAAATCAGATAAAACCGAAGTGCCTCGAAATGCGTGCCCGCGGACACGCAAACCGAGGCGATGGTGTGCGATGCAAAATCGGATAAAACCGAAGTGCCTCGAAATGCGTGCCCGCGGACACGCAAACCGAGGCGATGGTATGAAATGCAAATCGGATAAAACAGAGGTGCCTCGAAATGCGCGCCCACAGGCACACAAACCAAGGCGATGCAAATGAGAAAATCGGATAAAACCGAAGTGCCTCGAAATGCGTGCCCACAGGCACGCGAACCGAGGCAATGATAAAATGAGACGAAATGGCATACGGAATGCAACGATGGGCTTACACCGATATGGGAGAGCCTCAGCTCACTCACATAGGAGGCCGTCGGATAAAGACAAAGTGCCTCGAAATGCGTGCACACGGGCACGCAAACCGAGGCGATGGCATACAAGCATGAAAATGCGAATTGGGCTTACGCCAACATGAGAGGGCCTCAGCTCACTCACATAGGCTGCCGGGATGATAGAAATGAGGTGCCTCGAAGTGCGTGCCCATTGGCACGCAAACCGAGGCAATGCAAAAATGACACAAATGGCATGGGAAATGATATGCAAGCATGGCAATGGAATTTCAGCACTTAAATAAAGGGGAAAACAGCCCCGAAACAATTCAAAATGACACTCGAAGCATGCATTCATCCCGAAAATGTGAAATTAAGCCCCGAAATGGCCTATAGCCATGCTATAAATGCAAAATATGATCATGGCAGCAAGAACAGTAGCAAGACAGTCCCAAAAATGGCATTTTTTCAGTAGTAAACATGGCCTAAATGCAAGCATAGGTAGATCAAACAAAGCATGCAAAGTTAGTGGCCAAAAGAGGGGTATTGAGACAAGTGATATATGCAAACCCCAAATGGACAAACTTTCTTCTACAACATTGAATATTAGCTAAAAATAAGCACATATGCAGAAGATGACATCCTCAAAATCAGAACACAAACATGCTAAAAGATCCATGCAAAATAGGCTCCGAATATGCTATAACAAGAGACATGCAATGCACACACCAAATGACAAAACTTTCTTCATGGAATATGTACAGGGGGTCAAAATAAGACCAAAGTCAGTAGGGGTCGAAGCCCCAAAAACAAATAGAGATAGGTCAAAATTGCATGCAAAAGAGTGGCACACTTGATGAATATTGAAGGAAGTGGTATATACAAAGGCCAAATGAAGCTGAGCCTATCTACAATGTTGTAGAGGGGCTCATTTTAAGCACAAAAGCAGTAGGGGTCAGACCCCCAAAAACCAACACAAATAGGTCAATTTTAGCATGCAAAAATGTTACCAACTTGAAGAATATTGAAGGAACTAGTGTATACAAACACCAAATGAGGTTGAGCCCTTCTACAAAGTTGTAGAGGGGCTCATTTTAAGCACAAAAGCAGTAGGGGTCGGACCCCCAATTCTCAACCAATTAGAGTATAAAAATGAACCAAGAAAAAGCCCTAAAAGTTAGTTTTGAATACTCACCCTTGAAGACTTGTCTTTCTTTGATTCTTGGCCTTGATTTGTAGCTTCTCAACCTCTGAAATTCACTTCCTAGCTGCTGGAGTGGTAGTGTTGATGGTGGAGCTAAGGGTTAGTGAAGAAATGGCCTTGACACTTGAAGCTTTTTTTGAGTTTTGAGCTAAGGAAATGGAGGAATTTGGAGATGTGTTCTTCAAGGAAAATTTTCCAACCTTGAAGAAGGAGAGGGAGGGCCCTTCAAATAGGCAAGAAAATGGGGTGTAAAAGGGGAGGGAAAGCACCCAATCTTTCCCTCCCGAAATATCCCCGGATGCCCCGGGATATGCTGGAAGACATCCGGACAGCTGGGACAGGCTGGAAAGCAAGAATCTGGCCGGCCAGGTATTTTTTTGCAAGGTGGCCGGCCAGCCACCCTTCATGGCCGGCCAGCCACCCTACATGGCCGGCCGGCCACCCCAAGAAAATGAACAGGAGATTTTCTGGCCGACCAGTATAGAAAGGTGTCCTCCAAGGTGTGTAGAATAAGGCCCCATGGTTGAAATCTGGCAACTCTGAAGCAGGAGCCACAACATAGAGCTTGAAGGAGAGGCCCAAAAATGAAACCAACAATTTCTGGCCGACCACTATGCCAAAGTGTCCTCCAATATGTGTAGAACAAGAATCCAAGGTTTGAATTTGGCAACATTGAACCAAGAGTCACAACATAGAGCTTGAAGGAGAGGCCCAAAAATGAAACCCACAGTTTCTGGCCGACCACTATGCCAAAGTGTCCTCCAAGATGCCCTCATCACAGATATGTAGCTTTGGTTGGAAGAAAATGCCCCTAGGGTGTTCAACATTGGCCCGGAAGTGAGCAAAACGGGCTCCGGAGGAGCGAAACTGGTTATCTGGGATAATTGTTGGCTTCTCACCCCCCAGTGATCTTCCTGATGTTGAAACAGAGGTACCTGCCAAGTTTGAACAAAAACTAATGAGAAATGAACACTCGGAGCCAAAACCGAGCAGTTCGGAATCCCAAAAATGGGCTGCAGGTGCCGGAAGTGGTGTTCAGCAGCGAAGTGGGTATCTGCAACCCCAGTGTCCTCTGGAATGACGAAACAGAGATACCTGCCAAAAACCGGAGCAAATGGATGCGAAATGAATGCTCGGGACCAAAACACGCAGTTTGGGGTCCCGAAAACCGGCTACAGGCACCGGAAGTGGCACACAACCACGAGGTGGGCATCAGGGGCCCCAGTGTTCCTCGGAACACTAAAACAGAGGTCTCCGCTAAAAACCGGAGAAGGCTGATGCAAAAAGAATGCTCGGGGCCCAAATCACGCAGTTCGGGGTCCCGAAAAAGGGTCGCCGGGCACCGGAAGTGGTGTTCGGCTGCGAGGTGGGCATCAGGGGCCCCAGTGTTCCTCGGAACATTAAAACAGAGGTCTCCGCTAAAAATCGGAGAAGGCGGAGATGGTTGGGCGGTCCCGAGCCGAGGCACACGGCCTAACGGCCCCGAAAACCGGGAACCGGGCTCCGAAATGGGCAAAATGGCCTACGGCCACGAAAAGTAGCTCACGGCCACCGGGAGATAGTCTACAGGACCACTCCCTTCCCTTAGGAAAGAAAACAGAGAAAACCGGGTCTGGTTCGCAAACCGAGACAAAGCACAGGAGAGAATTCGGAAGTCCGAAGGCAGGGCGCACGGCCGCGACTTTGAGACTTCTGAACGAGCACAGCATGCAACATCACCGAGCGCTCAACTGGTGACGTCTGAGTCTTAAGGTCGGTCAAAAATGGGGTGTCTACAATACCCCAAGCCTGGATAGGCATAATGTACTGGATTGTTGCTTTACTGTAATTAATCGGGCTAGCAGGGCGATCTGGCTGGGCCAAAGTATGCTGGAATTGTACCGATGCAAGTTCTGTAAGAATTTGCTCGTACATGTATCTGTAATGATCAAAATGCGGAGGGGCATTTTGAGTGGCGAGATAACGTTTCTTAATCTCCCACGGGTCAGTCATCCACTGAATGTCAACAGAATCAATATAAAGAACAGTTTCTTCAGTAATAGTATTCTGGAAGTATGAGGTTTCTGGAGCCAGAAGGACATCCTTAGCAGATTTGCTAGAGGATTCCCCTTTATTACTGTATTGTCCAAATAAGGACGGAAAGTCTGAATGATAGGGGTTTGAACCCCGTCCTCGGCCCCTTCTGGTGGAGCCCCGTCCTCTAGACTGTATGGGATTTCTGCAAATACTCGCGAGTTAGAAAATCAGGAAGGGAATTATGTTCACCCTTTATATGTTCAATTTCATAGTCAAAGGCAGAAAGAGCAGATTGCCATGAAGCAAAAATTTGTTTCTGGGCTAAATTTTCAACATCTTTTTTGAAAACTTGTTTGGCAGCAGAACAATCAACACGGATTAAAAATTCTTGATTTAACAAATCATCCTGGAATTTTAAGACACATTTAACAATTGCTAAGCATTCTTTTTTAATTGTGGAATATCGTTTGGCTGCATCATTCCAAACACCAGAATGAAAACGTAAGAGTTCTTCTTTACTGGTTTTTGGATTGAATTGTTTTAAAATACCACCAAAACCTAAGTCTGAAGCATCAGTTTCAACAATCTTTTTTTAATCTGGACAAGGTAAACATAAGCAGGGTAAAGTCTTGACTCTAGACTTAATTTGTTGAACATCATTTGTATGTTCTGGACCCCAAACAGGTGGATTTTTACGAAGACGAGTATAAAGAACGGCTGCATCAGTAGCAAGATTAGGATAATAATCATGTATATAATTTAAACTTCCTAAAAATCTTTGCAGCTGAGTTTTATCTTTTATTTCATCAGGAAATTTGGAAGCAAATTCCATGCTACGATTAATAGGTATAATAGTTCCATTATGAATATTATGACCTAGAAATCGTACTGTTGTCTGAAAAAGTTTCATTTTAGGAGCAGAAACAACAAGACCATTTCTGGAAATAACATGTTTAAAAATATTAAGATGTTTCATATGTTGGTCTATTGAGGATGAAAAAATAAGAACATCATCAATATAACATATAGCAAATTCTGTATAAGGATTAAAAATGTCATTCATAATATGCTGAAATTCTGAAGGAGCATTTTTTAATCCAAATGGCATGACATTCCATTCGAAATGTCCAAAGGGTACTGTAAAAGCAGTCTTATAGCGATCATTTTCTGCAATTTGAACTTGCCAGTAACCTGACTTCATATCAAATTTAGAAAATATCATGGCATCCTGTAGTCTATCCAAAAGATCTTTTTTATTTGGGACTGGATATCTAATCCACTGTAAGGCTTCATTCAAAGGTTTGTAATTAATTACTAACCTAGGAACACCACGTTCAATTTCTGCATTTTTATTAACATAGAAAGCAGTACAACTCCAAGGAGATCTACTGGATCGAATTAATTTTTTCTGGAGAAGAGTATTAATTTCAGTTTTACAAAGTTCCATATACTCTTTTTTCATTTGACTGGGGCGTGCTTTTGTAGGAATTTTTCTTTCATCAAAAGTAGGCTCATATGGCAACGAAACAATGTGTTTCTTGCGATCCCAAAAAGCATTGGGAACATCACTGCAAATTTCTTCCTGAAATTCCTTTTCAAGCAATTTAATTTTTTGTTGAAAAGAGGTGTGCTGTAATCTTTGTTCTGTAGTTAAAAAACTAACTTCCTTTTGAAGAAAATTAATTTGATTTTGTTTTAAAGAAACTAAATCAGTAATTTGATCTAATTCTTTAGTGTATGGTGAAGTGATAAATTCAAAAACAATGTTTTGATTATCAAGAGTTGTATGAATTCCAATTGTATCAATTTTAGTAATAGGCATTAAAAGGTTCAGAAAAGGAGTGCCAAGAATTATGTTTTGTGCCATATTTTTGATTAAAACAAAAGAGGTTTTTAAACATAATCCTTGGTTGCAAATCAAAACTTCAGGAAGTTTGTAATCGATATACAAACTATTACCACTGGCGCTGGTCAAAGATTGACTTGTTTTCTGAAAGTATTTGGTTAGAACCAATCCTTCCTGTATACAATTCATATCAGCTCCGCTATCAACCAAAGCAATAGCATGACGTATAATGTAATCTGGTTGAATCATGAACGTGATCCGAATGTACCATTTCTGAAAAGTGATTCTGTTTAAGGACATCAAATATTCTGGATCTGTTTGTTCGACAGTCTTGTCTTTCGCTTGATCTGTTAATTTTTTATTAATCTTTTGTATTTCTGAATTAATAACAAGATTCGAAGTCTGTAATTGTTTAATGTCTACCTTAAGAGCATTAATTTCCATTTTTAAATCTTGAACTGAAACGGGTTTTTCTGAACTAACAGGAGTCTGCATGCGAGAAAAAACTTCTTTCATGTGATAAACTTTTGGAACATCTTTTTTCTGTTTATAGCACATTTCTAGAAATTTCAATTTAATTTCTGGATCTTTAATACTATCTGCAATTTCTAACAAATTTTGTTCAGAATCAGTAAGAACATTAATACTGGGACCTCCAATATTAAGACCATTCATTTCAACTATTGATTTCCAATAATTGACTTCATCTGAAACCTGATTAACTGAAGTTTTACAAGGGCAGGATTCATTTTCTGGACATTCATCATCTTCATCAGAAGTGGATGAATATATGGCTGCTAATTCATTATCAGAAGGTGGTTCGGACGATGAATCAGAGTCAGAAATTAACTGCAAAATCTTCTGTTGGGTTTCTTCATCTATTGCTAATTCATTAAGCTTAGACTGAATCTTGGCTCTACATTTATTAGCATAGTGACCTAATTGACCACACTTATAACATTTAATACTGGATTTGTTTTTCTGAAAAGATTTTCCTTTAGACTTGTATTTTGGTCTGGTAGTTTGGGGTTGAGGTTGTGTTCTAGAATGCTTAGAATATTTTCTGGATTTTCTAAATGGTTTAGAATAATTTTTATGTTTTCTTTGCTTATGCAGTTTCTGAGGATATTGAATTTGTGGGTCATAAGCAAATTGTTCACAGAAATCACCTACTTCTCTTTTGCCTATAAGATGCTGGTTTCGAAGTTGTTGCTGGAGTTTAAGATCATTGCACAGGGCAAGACCTTCATCAGTTATAAGACTGACTAGCTGACCATAAGTATACTGGTAATATGGAATTTCTATTGAACGATGTCTGTCTCTTAATCTTTTGCGAATTCTTTCAGCAAAAAGACTGGGAAGGCCATCAATAAACTTGGCTTTCCAATGTTCATTGCTGCCATCAGTTCTCTGCATAACTTTCATCAGGAAAACATCTTTATACCAACGAAAATGAGATAAAGTTGGACATCTCAATTTCATTAGTAATTCTCTATTGCGATCTGCAACACCTACAGTACTACCAACAAAATTAGAAACAATGGTATTAACTAAGGTGTAAACAACATCTTCTTCTTCGGTAATAACGGGATCTGGAGTAGGATTTGTAGGGGTGCGTTCAGGAACTGTTGTGACTGATTTAGTAGCAGAAAGGATTTCAAGGCATTGGTTAGTAGTGAGATAATTATCCCACCATCCTTTCAGCGCACCAGTGAAACCACTGACAAGCATGCGGGCAACTTGGTGGTCAGAATTATTATTTTGTTTACAAACTGTAGCAAACATAAGCATGTGCTGGAGAAGTTCATAAATTTGGTATTCAGAAAGACCATCAATATTCCATTCATAAATAGCAGTACTATTATAACTTTTTTGGGTCTGAAGAAAATCTTCCTCATAGAGGAGATCCATGGGAGTTGGTCGTGGATAATAGAAACGACTACTACCAGTTGGAGAGAACTTCTGAACTTTCGAGGTATAATGGACACGATTAACTGATGTTGGTTCTGACGACTGAAAATTTTGTTGGATTTCCAAAATTTGAGGAAGAGTGAGATCTGGAGAGGACTCAACAGGGGAGTCCATGCCTGGGCTGGACAAATTATTAGTAGACAGCATTAAAAGTTGAGATTGAGAAGAAGAGGAAGTAGGTGGTTCACTAATTTTTAAAGTCTGAATTTTAGAAAGTAAGGTGTCCATAAAATCAGTGTCTTCACGAGATTTAAGTTTAAAATCTTTTAAGACAGGAGTGGGTTTAATCAAAACAGGTTCAGTAGGAGCAGGAGGTTTTGGTTCGAGTCTGCAGCTTTTCTTAACATGTGCTACCATTTCTTCAATTCTAGTAAGCTGCTTTCCTGCTGTTTGACAAAATAAATTTGTGTAATTATTTTGTTTTAAAACTGGATTCAAATCTTGTATTGAGACAGGATCTTTATTCTGTGCTTTATGAGGGATTTCAGAAAAGGCGGCAATTACCATAGGTTTACTGTTGGCACCTGTTGTACCTGTGGGCTGAAGTTCTAAAGGCTGTGTTGGCGGATGAACAGAGAACAAGGTTCTTCCATCAGTGGTCAACCATTTTTGCTGGATAGAATCTAAGACATTTATCTGAGACTCAGGAGGTTGAACATTCAGAATATACCATAAAGGAAAAGGATACAAAACCTGAATTTCCTCAAGATACAAATAATACTGTAATTTATATTCCTGTATTTGATTTTTATTATGAACTGTAAAATACCATTTTCTAAAATCTGAATACTTTACCTGAAAAAAATCCTGATTTAGGATTTTATGATTTTCACTTCCTGGTGTAAAATCCATTTAAATCCTGAAATCCATATCACTGGCTGTAGGGCTGTACTGGCTACGTTTGGAATCTTGCCTTGTTGTATTAACGGGAGGTGGAATAGGTGGATCATAAATTCCATGAGGAATTTGTTGATCAGAGTATCGAACACCTCTCACAATCGGATCGGGATCAGACTCATTTGGTTCATCAGAAGCAGGTCGAGAATAAGATCTCGAAGGATTACCCTGAAATAAGGTATCTGGAGGTTCAGCAAAGGATTGTCTAGAAGATTCTGGATAATCCACCCGATAAGGGTGATGGCTAGGAGCATTCCTAAAACTAGCATTAGACATGCTTCTGTGTAACTGGATAGGAGGTTTTTGGAATTGAAGATATACTCCTTCTTCGTGAGTTTGGATGATGTCGTCTATATTGTATCTTACAATAGGACGAGGAGGGACAACATTATTTATTTTCCATCGGTCTGGAAAGGTTATTTTATCCCATTCCAAAAGTCTTGGAACAGCAACCTGGCTACTGTAAAGATTAGTGTCAATTAACACAGTCTGGCCATCAACACCCTTTTTCCTAACATAAGGATTTAAGGTTGATAAAACTTTTAAATAAATTCGAGAAATGACTGAAAAAGGGGGAGATCCTGGCATATACTCATAACCATGAGTAAGAATTCTGAATTCTAAAACTTTAGATAAGTTTTGGTCAGAAAGAGCAATACTGAGATTAGGATAAATATCAAAATGGACTGGACCATGAGACAAACTGGTTTCCATTGCTCCCATGAGCGATGCTCTCCAATTTAGACACCTACCATCTCGTAGTGTGCATTGCATACTGGTATTTTGACCAAGGAGGGTCAATGGTTTCAAAGCAATCTGTACAAGACCTATATGCACATATTTATAATCCTTAAAGAAAGGTTTTAGATCCTGGACATCTAACAGATACATGAGTGTATCTTCATTTTCTACTGGAGCAGCATGTTCAAAAGTTTTAATTATATTTTGACTGAAATAGTGAAGGATACCTTTTTTATAAATGGTTTTTGGATCAACTCGCGGGATTGTCCATTTATCTAACGCTTCTTTTACATCCTGGTATGCAACTAGCTCTCTAGCTTCTGAAGTAGAGGCTACCATACTGGCTACTGTAGGGGCAACTGTATTTTGTTCGGAATTCATAGTACTCATTTGTTTATTTGTGACCATATATGGATAATTAAACATTAATAAACCAAACTATTTAATACATTAAACATGGCTCTGATACCAATAAGAGTGCTCGACACAGGGTATAGGCTAAGCACGTCTGTCAATGACTTACACCACAACAGTTCTACATGCTAACCGCAACGATGGACAAAAAGGGTTACGCGACTTGGGTGACGTCCCACTCAACCTATCTCTATACTAACCCTTACATGGCACAAACCCAGGAATAATATACAAAATAGTTTTGGTTTATTTAATTTTAATTATATCATATATGGTCGCATGAATTTACTGTTCTGGAGGGGGAGGCCTGACGGCCGACGCAAGCTTAACTATTTGCTCTTGAATCTGTAATTCCGTCTGGGTAATTAATCTTTCAGTTTCTTCTAAAATCTGGAGACCCCAAGGGTCATTAGGCCAAAGGGCTAAGAAAGTCTGAAGAAAATTATTTTTTCTTTCAATATGTAAGGCTAATATATCATGTAGAATAACAAGATCAGTTATGGTCATACATTAAAATAAAAGAAATACTTACTGAGAATACTTACTCAAAGCACTTATTGACTCCAGGATTTGGAGGGTCGAGACCTCCCACACCCTTGGAACGTCGAACATCTGAAACGTTACTTTCAATAAGCCACTTCTTTTATACGGCTCAGCCATTGTATTTTCTTTTTGTCAAAATTCACACGCTTGAACATTCTTGTTATCGTTTCATGCAATGTAATTTTTTGACGTTTATATACCTCAGTTAGCTATATGGTGTCTCAATGACGTTTTGATTACAGCACTCCAAAAGCCTCAGCCAGACTGAGCACCAAAAGCCTCAGCCTCAGCCAGACTGAGCACTCAAAGCCTCAGCCAGACTGAGCACCAAAGCCTCAGCCAGACTGAGCACCAAAAGCCTCGTCCAGACCGAACACTCAAAGCCTTAGCCAGACTAAGCACCAAAAGCCTTGTCCAGACCGAGCACTCAAAGCCTCAGCCAGACTGAGTATCCAAAAGCCTCAGCCAGACTGAGCATCCAAAAGCCTCAGCCAGACTGAGCACCAAAAGCCTCAGCCCGACTGAGCACTCAGGACCTCAGCCAGACTAAGCACTCACCAGCCTGAGCGCCACTCTTCCAGGTCCAGGCTGAGTTACTCACAACATCATTCCCAAGCCCCAAACTGAGTCACTTACGACACCACTAAACCTTCATAATTGTACCACTCGTACAACACTTAGTCACAATTCCAGGTCAAAGTTTTTACTCCACTCCTTACTTGGTCACATTCCAAAGGCGTTCTTACATTTTTCCTTTACCAATCAGATTATTTCCTCCCCCATCAAGCATGACCCAAATAAACTACTCTCATCCATTTCAGCAATGTGGCGAGCACAAATACATAATTTCATCACATGTTAAACTCCAGTTTGCATTGAGTTTTTATTACAAGTTCAACTTTGCTCTGCATTGAGTTTTTGTTACAAGTCCAATTTCACTCCGCATTGAGGAGTTTTTTATTTTACTTTGCATTGAATTCTTACACAGGTTCAATTTCGTTATGCATTAAGGAGCTCTTAACTTTACTCAATATTGAATTTTTATTACACCTCTGTATGGAGAAATTCCTAAATTCAGTTCTGATTTATATACAAGCAAACGCAATCGACTGAAAATACAAATGAAATTTTATTTATTCACAAAAAAATGTATACACAAGTCCATTACATATAATAAAAAAAAACAACAAAAAAAAAGCGGGGCTCCTCTTCTTCTTCCCCAGTCACTCCTCCTCACTAGATGCCAGATCTTCTTCTTTGATGCCTTCGTCCAGGGGGGTCTGGGCCACATCGTCTTCGCCAATTGTTACACTACTAAGGTCTAAGCCTGGGAACAGCTCTTCAACTCTACATTTGAACATCTTCCAGCCGCTGTCCCAGTACTCAGCCATTTCGTGTTTATAAAAATCTGACTGCTGGAAGCTTTCAATAACTTCAGACTCAGTCCTTCCCCCAGTAGTCGCCCTCGATGGGCCCGCCCCCCCAGCTTCCTCCCTCGCCAAGCTGCGGGCGATCGCGGCATCTACTGCCATCTGAAATTCAGGCGATCCTTTGAACTGATCAACTACTGCGACGTATAGATCGGGGTAGGCCGCCCTCTCAGAGGCCGCCTTCGCCCTTTCTTCGTCCAGCTCTTTTTGCAGGATCGCCTTCTCAGAGGCTGCCTTCGTTCTTTCCGCCTCCAACACTTTTTGAAGAGCCTCCATTTCAGCAGCTGCCCTCGCCTTCTCTGCCTCCAACTCCTTCTGCAGAGTGTCCTTTTCAACACTTGCCCTGCCTTTCTTTGCCTCCAACTCCTTACGAAGGCTCTCCCTCTCCGCCACCGCCTTAACACGCTCGCCCTCCAGCTCCTTTTGCAGAGCGCCCACCTTAGCGTCGGCATCATCCTTCTGCCTCACCAACTCTTCATTATTAGTCATTGCCTCTTCGTGTCGTTCGACGGTGACCGCACAGTCGGCTTGGGCCTCTTCCAACTTTTTTCGCTCGCTGGCCAGTTGGAACTCGAGCGACACAACCTGGCGACACGTGTCCTCCAGCTTCGACTTGGCCGCTTGCAGGTCAACGTGGGCCCTCTCCCAACTTGTGCTCTCCTTCTTCAACTTCGCAAGCTGGGCTTTGGTCTCATCTGCCTTCACTTTTGCAGCCCCCGCTTTTCTCAACAGGGCTCTTGCCAAGGTAGTTACCTCCATCTGAGCAGAGTATAACAACCTCAGCAGGTCAGCCTCATTGAATCTGGCAGCTGCTGAGCGCACGGCCGCCTCCTCCACAATCGCCACCAAGCGATCTGCACCTGCTTTTGCTGGGCCTTCCTCTCCCTCCAGCCGCCCAGCCACCGCCCGAGCGTGATAGACCGCGGTAGTGAGACCGACCCCTCTTTGGGGCGCAGGACCCTTTTGGGCCTGTTCCTCCCCACTTGGTTCAGCGCCCCTTACCTCACCTTCTGTTTGCGCTTCAGGGGCGACCCTGGCGGCCTCCACCACTACTGGGGCGATCTCCACAACCTCCAGTGTTGGGACGACCCCCACTGTTTCAGGGGTGGCCTCTAGGACGACCTTCGCCCTCTTTGGCCCAGGCTCAACTGCAGCCTCCTCAGGGGCACTCCTCTTCTTCTTCTTCTTCTTCTTATTCTTCTTCTTCTTCAGCGCCTCCTCCTCCTTGTTTGTCTTTTCCTTCACAGGATCCTTTGGGGGCAGTCTGGGCTCAAAACTAACTAAGTCTTTGTCCCCCAATGGCTTTGGGTGCGGTCGGATCCGCTCCCTCACGACCAGTTTCAGAGCAGGCCCTAGTTGAGACTCCTTGTACTTGTCCGCCCGCGCGAACAACCTCCTCTCCTCCTCCTCCTCCACCTTCCTCTGCACTTCCAACTCCTCCCTTTCTGGACCCACTTCCAGCGGCTGCGGTCCTAAGTCCCAGGAAAACAACATCGACGGCAGGATAAGTTCGTCCTACCTTAGTCCTTTCTCTTCTCTCCAGTCCCTCACCCTCTTCACTCTGTCCTCAGTCGCCTTGTCCAGCTTGGGCTCGACCGATTTAGTGGGCACCTTCCAAGTTGTACAAACTCCTGGCCCGCCGTTCTCCGTTACAAAAAACCATCTTGGCCTCCAGCCTTTAACCGAAGATGGCAGACCTGCCACAAGACCTCGTCCAGCCACCGCCTGCAGTGTAACCCAAGTGTCCTGCTGGCCTGACGCCTTGTAACACGAGAAAAACTCCTCCACCGTCAGGGCCAACCCTCCGGTCGCCTGCGGCCAGGAACTCGCGCACGCCATCAGTATTTTCCAGGCATTTGGCATCAATTGACCTAGCGCCGCATCCAGTTTATTCAACACATCCACCACCACTTGACGAAGGGGCAGCCTCACACCTGCCCGCAACGCCTCCTCGTATAAGCTGAACTCGCCAGGGCGTACATCTGACGCCCTCTCAGTAGATGTTGGCAGCCTCAACCCCACTTCCAAGGGAATTTGGTATCTCCTCCTTATCCCTTCCAACTCCGCCGTAGTAAGAATGGATCTGTCTGCCCTTGTGTGCCAGTGAAATAGCTCTACCTGGCTTATTGGCCTCGGCACCATTATCATGGTAGACGCCTGAGATCGTACCACCGGCTCCCCCACCGTCACTATTCGCGTCTCCGTCCTGTACCGCGCCGCTAACTCCTCCGCGTCGTCATCGCCAAGTGGGTCTACCCTCACATTCATAGCTTCTTCTTGGGCCATTCCTATGGTGTGTCTGCGTATTGCTTCTGATGCAGGTTCAAGAAAGTTAAAAAAGTGTTGCAGAGGTGTATCGTGAGCAACGAAGGAACTAACACTTGGGATGCTTTGAGTTTTTGTAAACAAGTAAGTGAATCGAATAATGCCAAAAGCCCACGATTTTCCCGTATTCCAAGGATCCCAATTAATTTTCGCAAGTTTGAAAACTTTTCAAATCATCTGCCAAAACTGCCTTTTCAACACCCATAATGACCTATCGTTTCATTTCTGCTCCAATGCCTAATCTTCCCCCAAGACGTTGCCAGGTGTATGACCATGATGCACTGTCTCCTCCTCTTAGCCTGTCTTTTCCACTTCAAATCATCACGTGACACGCTGCCCCTCGAGCCCCGCCCCCACCTGCTCGGCCTCCCCCGCGGTCGGCTACATCATGGTCGGCACTCCTCACGGTCGGCCCCTCCACTCGACTCTCTCGCGGTCGGCACTCCTCACGGTCGGCCCCGCTACTCGGCTCCCTCGCGGTCGACACTCCTCACGGTCGGCCCCGCCACTCGGCTCCCTCGCGGTCGGCACTCCTCACGGTCGGCCCCTCCACTCGGCCCCCTCACGGTCGGCACCCCTCATGGTCGGTCCCTTCCGCTCGGTCACCCTTCACGGCCGGACCATCTCACGCTCGGCCCTCTCACTCGACCACCCCTGACGGTCGGACTCATCTTCCTAATCACTATTCCCTTCGTTGGACTGAAGCTGCACTCGGGAATGGGGGACTACTGACATGGATAGGCCCACAAAGGCTGCAGCCCACAGTGAACAACCCCAAGCCCATCACTCGGAACCCAGTGCATAACCCGGTTGGTAAAGTCCAGGACAGCTGGAGGCCAACTGGACGTGAAGGGCCAGTGACATTCGAACATATAGCAGGTGTGGGACAGGCCACATCAGCAAACAAAGATCTGCAAAGTTATTGCCACAACACATCACCATTAATGTAGCCCATCACAGCATTTATTGCGACAACACCTCCCCATCGGAACAGCGCCCCCTTACCCTGAACAAGGTAAGCTACACCACAGGCTTTCAGCGATGTGGCCACGTCGGAAGGGACAGTGAAATGATTACCAAAGGATATAAACAAGCATCGAAGACAAGAAGAAGGTTAAGTTATCTAGCTCTCTCTCTCTCTCTCTCTCTCTCTCTCTCTCTCTCTACATACTTTGCTTCACCTACTGATTTGCTCATCGGAGGGTTCACCGGGGACTACCCCGTTCCCCGTCGAACTTGTTTGCAGGTCACCTGGTGGGCTTGACCATTTGGACCTGAGCTCGAAGTACTTGGATCAGTCCTACCCATCCACGAGAACGAACTGCTTCATCAGAAAATATTATTACTTTAGCTTTTTATTATCTAGAATATTAGTATTGTTTATCAATGTAGTGACTCTTAAAACATTTGGTGGAAGTAAACACCTTGATGACCATTTGAAAGGTTTTTATAAATTTTAAATTTGTTTATCATATTTAATAAAACATAATTTTAAATCTTGAAATGGAAAAATATCTATATTTTTAAAAATCATAAATTATGAAATAATTAGAGTTTTTTTATATTTTATTTATGATTAGATTTTAGTGAATTGCTTCCATATGAGTGGCACCCAAATTAATTTTAATCGTTCAATCTTTAGTTTATTTCAAATCAAACTAAGGCACCGTTTGGGAAGATAGTTTAGGAGCTTTTTTGGCTATTTTAGCCACAAAAGACAAAATAGGCTATTTTAGCCACAACAAACAAAACATCACATCCAACCCATAATCATTACACTCTTCTCTCACAAAAAAAATCAAAAAAGTCAAAAAATCCTTCCCAAACCAAGCTTTTTAGCCTAGGCTAAAATAGCCAAAAAGGCCAAAAAGCCAATCCACTTCCCAAACGACACAAAATTTGACCAATATATTTTGATAAAACCGCTAAAATCGCAATTAAACCAACGAATTAGTCAAAACAAAAATGATTCAGCCTAATTAGGTAGGTCAAAGGACCAACCAACTTACACAATAATTAATTAATTAAAAACTTTTAAATTTTATTTTAAAATTTAAACTGTATATTGAATTGAAACATGCACAAAATTAAAATATTAAATAGGAGTATATGATTCACTTTATATAAGTAAAACAATTCACATTTTCCTTCTTTTTCTAATGTGAAATTATCAAATAAATCATAAACTAATTAGAGTTTTATTTTTATATGGTTGCCAATTGAGATTTTCTTAATTGTTTAAAATTAAGAAAATTAGTATGAGATATTGAAACTCTCATAAGGCTCCTCACTAAAAACTCACTTTTACATGTATAATATATAGATTATTATTTTTTCAACAGATAAGAGCAGATAAGGAAAATGAATTAATGGGAAGCTAGGTGCATAACAATAAGACTCAAATTTAAGCATCCTGCTTGGTAAAATTTGATAATCTCTCTTAGAAATGCAATTTGAAATTTATTAATGGGTGACAAGGTTGTTTATACATTTAGCAAAGAAATCATACTTATTTAATTTCTTGTATCAAAGACCCATTGTGGATGTTATAAGGTTGTTAAAATTGAAACCCTAACGCTGTGTTTGGTTAAAAAATTTGAGAAGGGATTTAGAAAGGAAAAGAGAAAAATGAGAGTAAAATTAAGTAAAACGTACCTTTCATTTTTTCCTTTTCATGTAACGAATCATAAAATCGAATCGAGAATCATAAAATTTTACTTTTAGTGCAAAATAAAATAAAAAATCATCGTTAATGATAATATATTTTAAACAATTTTAAAATCATTATAGAAAAATATATAATGCATGTCCATTGTTGACATAAAAGAATGTATAGGTTTTTTTTTTTTTTTTTTTTTTTTAATATATACAGATATACACATATACATATAAAATAAATAAATCAGAAGAATAATTTTTTTTGATAGGTTCATGATCGTTTTAGAATTTGGATCATAGTATGATTCTATATGATTTATGATGAGGGTCGTAATTATTTTAAAATTCTAGTGTGATCTGGATTATTTGCCCTAACTTAAGTAATATGATCATAAGATTCTACTATACAAATCGAAATTCTGATATCAATGTGGTTGTCTCATTGCGTCATCTATGTTTTTCTGATGAGGTGAATTGAAGGAGATAAAACCTCTATATCAATGTGGTTGTCTCATTGCGTCTTCTCCCTTTCCTTCCCTTTTCTTGCCCCTCCTCCTCCTCACAGCAGCTTCCTCCATACCTTCTCCCTTTCCTTCCCTTTTCTCCCCTTCCACCTAATTGGCAGTCATAGTTATATATATATTCACAATTGAAGGATTTTCTCATCCCTTGTTCTACATTTTCATTCTCCTTCTGGTCTTGACTACATTTTTTCAGCAACTATTCCATCTTCTCCTGTTGGTGCTGGCTAATCAAGGACTTATGTTGCCTCAGATGATGTGAAGATTTGGATCAAATATTTTGTTTTCGGATTCGGTTTTGGTTGAAGGGAGTTCTCTATTATCATGGGTAATGTGACTTTTTGTTTATGTTTTTGACTCATTTATATATAAATTATCATAAGTAGAGTGCAGAATGAATTTTTTCATTTCATAGATTTGGTAGTAATTAGTTTGTCAATTATTGACTTAACCGTAATTATCATGCTTTTGAATTTTATAAGTTCATGTAATTAGTATTAAATGTAGAATATAGTATTACTCTACTTCAAAAGTTAAATTCATTTATTATCAATATTAGATAAATCTAATTTTTAAGATAGATAACATCTACTATATAAGACCATTTAAATCATATAGATGGGTTCAAAATGGTCTGATTTCAGGGTACAACACTCCTAGTGTTCTTTTGAGGCACAACAAAAATCCCAAAGAGCATTTCTAGTCATTTTTCCCATCAAATTTAATTTTTTTTAATCAAATTTGATGAAAAAAGAAATTAGAATTTTAATAAAAAAATTGATGAAAGAATTGAAATATTTTCTATTAAATCAAATTTTTTAGACAAATTTAAATCAAATTAGATAAGAAATTTGATAAGGGTTGAGGATACTTTAACTAGTGCTATGTTACCATATCAATGTTATTTTGACTAAATTAAAATTGCAGAAAAAAAATTTAAAGTTAAAATTGCAAAAAATAAAATAAAATTTGCATCTTTCAACAAACAACCTTCCAAAAACCCCCAAATTTGATGATCGCGTTTAACAAATCCAAAATTGGCAATATGAAATCCTGATTCGAAGAACTTTTGACAATCGCTTCCAAGACTTCAATATCATCAAAAACAATTTTTCACCGTTTCAGTCAATTCAAAGCGTTGATCACTTTTAAATCGTCTCCTTCAGTAACGAATTCGTGTTTAATTTCTTGCATCAAAAGTTTTTTTTTCCCCTACTCTTCTTCTTGCAGGACTATGATCAATATTCAATAGCCACTTTGCTGTTATTTTTCATTTTTATATAATTAGATATTATTTTTCAACAGATAAGAGCAATAGGGGAAATGAATGGGAAGCTGCGTAACAGTAAGATTCAAATCCAAGCATGACACACGCCTGGTAAAATTTGATAATCACTCCTAGAAATGCAATTTGAAATTTATTTATGGTTGATAAAGTTGTTTATACATTTAGCAAACAAGTTATACTTAATTATTTAATTTCTTTCATCAAGACCCTTTGTGGATGTTATCACGTTGTTAAAATTGAAATCTTAGGTGGAATTGTTGAAAGAGACTCGGTAAAAATTTTGAATTTAATTGGAGATGCTCTAAAGAATCTAGTCAAATTGGTAAATATCATAATCCTAATGAAAAAATTTTAAATTGGAAAGTTCAAATTTTCAAAATTCAATGGCGGTGTTTGGCAAGTTTTGGGTTTGGATTTTTTTTTATTTTTTCCACTAAAAGACAAAGTTTTTGCAAAACCAAATAAAACACATCCAAATAAAATATCACATCAAACCCCATAATTATTTCACTTTTTCTCTCACAAATATCATATCCAACTACAAAAAAACCTAACTATCTTCCCAAACACGAAAAAAAATTTCTCCAATAATATCCTACAACTAAAAAAACCTATATAAAACTCACTTTCCAAACACCTACAATGTTTAAAATAATAGGAAAATTTATTGGAAAAGTCCTATTTTGGAAACTTTTGTACCATTTGATCCCACGTTTGGAATGTTTGATTGGCAAGTCCTTACAAGGTGTAGTTTGTGGCTAGGAAGTCTCTTTTCAAATATAGATGGGTATTGATTAGACGGATATATCATTACTAGTTAATTGGGAAGGTTATTTTATTTTTGGAATACGTGATCACACGGTATATTCCTTTGACGAAGGGGTTTATAACGTAGCGGATATAATATAATATTCGAAAAAAATTAAAAATTCCTTCGTGTATTTTTTTCAAATGTGATAACATAGGGGTATGATGTGACACTCCAAAAAAAATTAAAAACTTATTAGTGTATTTTTTCTAAATATGACAATGTGACCCAAATGTGACAACGTGACGGGTATGATATGACATTCTAAAAAAATTAAAAACTTATTAGTGTATTTTTTTTAAATGTGACAACATGACCTATATGATGTAACGCTCCAAAAAAATTAAAAACTCATTAGTGTACTTTTTTTCAAATGTAATAACGTGACAGGTATGATGTGATACTCCAAAAAAACTAAAAACTCATTAGTGTACTTTTTCTAAATGTGACAACGTGACAGGTATGATGTGACATTCCAAAAAAATTAAAAACTCATTAGTAGTACACTTTTTTCAAATTTGACAACATGACGGGTATGATGTGACATTCCAAAAAAATAAAAAACTCATTAATGTACTTTTTGTAAATGTGATAACATGACAGATATAATAAGAAATGTATGTGTAGCATTGTATATGTTTCGTAAGTGATGTGTTGTTATATTAGTTATTTTGATTGTGGGTTTTCAATATTGTAAAGATGGATTGTAGATGGATTGTGTGTGCAGTGCGTACTAAAATCTAGGGGACCACACATTTGAGTAATGGACATTGTTATGGTTGTATTAGTAGGGTGTGAGAGAGGGTATAGAAAATTATGTATAGTGACATGGTGTTCTGTGTACCCCTACATGATGTCACTTACATCAAAAAAAGTTAATCATACGCATGTAGCATGTTCACACCTCCATATTTCCAACTCAAACATGCTAAACAACTAAATACTATTACTAAACTTTTTTAGGGGACCTGTAAAGAGTCTGGATCGTCTGTCCCCTTATCCTGCGACAGTCCCTGCAATGTCCCAAAACAACGTCGTTTTGGGGCCAAATTTCAAAAAAAAAAACACAAAAACACAGAATCTGAATCAAAGAAGAGAGAGGGGAGGAAATCTGAAACTCAAATCGGAGAGACGAGATGATGACAGAGAGTGGAAGACAGCAATTTTAGTCCATGAATACAATTCAAAAGTTTTAGAGAGAGATTATGAGAAAAGAGTGAAGAACATGAGAGTTAATTTCCACACAGAGCAGTTAAGGATGACCTTTCGTTACCCTTTGAGCTTCCTTTCTTGTTCTTGATTTCATTACTGATCTGATCAGGGTTTGGGTTTACATCTCATCATCACAATCACTTGCATGATTCTAAGAGAAAGTTGTAGAGAGAGTGAAAAGGAGAGAGTAGGGAAGGCCAATATAAAAGTGAGGGATTATTTCAGATCAGCAATGGATTTGTGAACGCCGTAGGGGTCGCCGTTGCAGCTCTCCGTCGCCACTCTTGGTCGCCGATTTTCGTCTATTGTTGTCTTCCACTCTCTGTCATCGTCTCTCAGATTTGGGTTTCAAATTTCTTCCCCTCTTTCTCTTCTCTGGTTCAGATTCTGTATTTTTGTGTTTTTTTTTTTTTGAAATTTGGCCCCAAAATGACATCGTTTTGGGGCGCCGCAAGGACCGCCACAGGATAAGGTGGCAGACAATCCGGACTCACCTGGAAAACACACACTCTTATCCCCAAAATTAAATACACAATTGATAATAGTGGTTTCACCAATGGCCAATTAGTAAACAAATAGCCCCAAGGACTTACACGGTTAACAAGAAAATCTTTAGGAGCATATGGATCACAAGATCAAAATATAGGATTTATTGGTCAATTAATTATTTAAAAAAAAATTAAAAATTCCTTTTTTTTTTTTTTTTTTTTTTTGTGTGCGTGTGTGCATCTTTCAACAAACATTTCCCAAAACCCAAATTTGACAATCACATTAAACAAATCCAAAATTGACAGTGCAAAACCCCGATTTGAAGAAGCCCTCCACAATCTTAACTTCCAAGACTTCAGTATCATCAAAGCAACCATTATCCACTGTTTCATTCAATTCAAAGCCTTGATCACTTGCAATCGTCTCCTTCAGTAACGAATTTGCATTTAGGCCAAGTTTGGCAAGTTGAAAAAAAGTCAAAAAGTTAAAAAGTTAAAAAGTTATCACTATTCACCAAAAGTCAAAAATTACGGTTGCACAACTTTTAATCCTAATTTTCTCCTACACACTAATTTATACAATTTTTTAATACACATTTTTCCATAAAAAGTCAAAAAGTTAACCAAAACATTCATATTTTTTTCCTCAATTTTTTAGCCCAAAAAGACAAAAAGTGCACTTATTTAGGACACCCCAAACAACCCCTTGCGTAACTATGATCAATAGCGTTATAAGAATATTGTCAAATAAATCATAATTGTAAAATTAATATAAATAATATTTTTTATCTTCTTCCTCAAATATGGAAGGCATGACTATTGCATCATATAATTTTTATAAAAAATATAAACAATATAACTATTAGCATTCATTATGAAAGTAGCAGATATTAGTATTTACAGGTTATAATATAAAATAATTATAATTAGAAAATATTATTACTTTAGCTTTTTATCATCTAGAATATTAGTATTGTTTATCAATGTAGTGACTCTTAAAACATTTGGTGGAAGTAAACACCCTGATGACCATTTGAAAGGTTTTTATAGATTTTAAATTTGTTTATCATATTTAATAAAACATAATTTTAAATCTTGAAATGGAAAAATATCTATATTTTTAAAAATCATAAATTATGGAATAGTTAGAATTTTTTTATATTTTATTTATGATTAGATTTTAGTGAATTGCTTCCATATGAGTGGCATACAAATTAATCTTAATCGTTCAATCTTTAGTTTATTTCAAATCAAACAAATTTGACCAATATATTTTGATAAAACCGTTAAAATCGCAATTAAACTAACGAATTAGTCAAAACAAAAATGATTCAGCCTAATTAGGTAGGTCAAAGGACCAACCAACTTACACAATAATTAATTAATTAAAAACTTTTAAATTTTATTTTAAAATTTAAACTGTATATTGAATTGAAACATGCACAAAATTACAATATTAAATAGGAGTATATGATTCACTTTATATAAGTAAAACAATTCACTTTTTCCTTCTTTTTCTAATGTGGAATTATCAAATAAATCATAAACTAATTAGAGTTTTATTTTTATATGGTAGCCAATTGAGATTTTCTTAATTGTTTAAAATTAAGAAAATTAGTATGAGATATTGAAACTCTCACAAGGCTCTTCACTAAAAACTCATTTTTACATATATAATATATAGATTATTATGTTTTCAACAGATAAGAGCAGATAAGGAAAATGAATTAATGGGAAGCTAGCTGCATAACAATAAGACTCAAATTTAAGCATCCTGCTTGGTAAAATTTGATAATCTCTCCTAGAAATGCAATTTGAAATTTATTAATGGGTGACAAGGTTGTTTATACATTTAGCAAAGAAATCATACTTATTTAATTTCTTGCATCAAAGACCCATTGTGGATGTTATAAGGTTGTTAAAATTGAAACCCTAACGTTGTGTTTGGTTAAAAAATTTGAGAAGAAATTTAGAAAGGAAAAGAAAAAAAGGTGAGTAAAATTAAGTGAAACGTACCTTTTCATTTTTTCCTTTTCATGTAACGAATCGTAAAATCGAATCAAGAATCATAAAATTTTACTTTCAGTGCAAAATAAAATAAAAAATCATCATTAATGATAATATATTTTAAACAATTTTAAAATCATTATAGAAAAATATATAATGCATGTCCATTGTTGACATAAAAGAATGTATAGGTTTTTTTTTTTTTTTAATATATACAGATAGACACATATACATATATAATAAATAAATCAGAAGAATTTTTTTTGATAGGTTCATGATCGTTTTAGAATTTGGATCATAGTATGATTCTATATGATTTATGATGAGGGTCATAATTATTTTAAAATTCTAGTGTGATCTGGATTATTTGGCCTAACTTAAGTCATATCATCATAAGATTCTACTATGCAAATCGAAATTCTGATATCAATGTGGTTGTCTCATTGCGTCATCTATGTTTTTCTGATATCAATGTGGTTGTCTCATTGCGTCATCCATTAGTGTGTGTATATTTAATTTTTTTCCCCATTGATAGATACTCCTAAAATTAAATAAAAAAAGCTTGACTTTCGTGACTTGAATTAATAATACATGTGAACTATACTGAAAATCCTGAAAAACACACTCTTAAAAGCGTGTCCGTTGCATTCTTTAACGTATGTTAATTAAAATTTTGAATTCATAATATTGGATATTTTACAAACACTTTTTAGATTATTGTTGAACTCTTTGAACACAATGACTTATGGGATGAATTTTTGTCAAAATGCAACTTGTGTATTCTAAATGTGTTTTGAAATATTTATAAAATGAATATATCATGTGCATTTCAATGTTCTTTAATTATTTTGCATTCTTTAAAATGCTATTACTATGTGAATGGTATATTGATGTTTAAGTTATAGGATATATGAATTTTAATTATAATTAGTGATGTTATTTTTTTCATAAATTTTGAATAATCTACTCATATATTTAACATATAATAAATTTATAAAATATAAATTTTTAATGTGTCCCACGCGTATTATGTTCTACATCTTTTAAAAATTGTCATGGCAACTTGTCCATATTGTGTCACTTGTGTGCAACACTTTGTCCTGTACTATGCTTTGGTTTGAAAGGCTACAGCTGCATTTTATGCTAGTTTCCATATGATTAACATATTAAAATAGGAAAAATTCTAATCTACCTTTCCAGGATGAACACTAAGAATTTCTAGGAAGCTAGGGTGTGAACTGGCTGCTTGCAGCCAAAGTCAACACTTGTTGGGTACAAGTTATACAAAATTTGTGTAGTTTAATCCTAGAATTCATAATTTGAGACTAAGATCCAATGAAATGGGATATACTTCCATAATTGAGTTGCTTTGCTGGTCAATTTTGTATCTTAATGCTAGGATCAAATGAGCAGTTCTTCATCTATTTGATGCTTGATTGCTTACAGCTTGGTGTGGTATAGCGATGGAGAGGTATGACAAGATGATGCATGACATCCCTTCCAATCAAGGTCAATCAAGTGTGAAGAGCACCATGGTGGAGGAAGAGATTATGGTGGGCTTTGAGGATGAGGTAATAATGATAAAAGAGCAACTTACTGAAGAAAAGAAGAAGTTGGGAATTATATCGATTGTTGGAATGCCTGGACTCGGTAAAACAACTTTAGCCAGAAAAGTATATGATGATCCTTATATCACGCAGTACTTCCATATTCGTGCATGGACCTATGTTTCTCAAGCATACATAAAGAGAGATCTTTTGCTTGACATTTTACATTCTATTGTCAAAATTACTAACAAAATTGAACAAATGAGCAATGAAAAGTTAGGTGAAAAGATTTACAAAATCTTAAAGGGTAAGAGATATCTCATTGTCATGGATGATATATGGAGTACTGGGGCTTGGGATGATGTTAGAATGTATTTACCAAATGACAACAACGGAAGTAGAGTGATGTTCACTAGTCGGCTTGCATGCTAAACCTGAAAGCTGTCCTCACCATCTGCGTTTTCTAACTGAAGAAGAAAGTTGGGAGCTATTTCAGAAGAAGGTTTTTCGGGGGAAAAGTTTCCCTCCAGAACTAATGGACCTTGGGCTGCAAATTGCTGAAAAATGTGAAGGATTACCACTTGCAATTGTTGTAATAGCTGGGATTCTTGCGAAAGAAGAGAAGACAAAAGACTTGTGGGAAGAAGTTGCTGAAAGTGTAAGTTCTTACATGGTTAATGATCCAAACCAATACATGCACACGTTAGCACTGAGTTATTATCACTTGCCTGATCACTTGAAACCGTGTTTTCTTTATTTTGGAGCATTTCTGGAAGGCTCTGAAGTCCCTGTGCGTAAGTTGATGTGGCTTTGGGTTGCTGAGGGATTTGTACAGTCATCCGAGGAAAAAAAGTTGGAAGAGTTTGAAGAGGATAACTTGACAGATCTGACACGGGAAAAAACGTTGGAAGAGATTGGGGAGGATTATTTAACTGATCTAATTGAGAGAAGCCTGGTAATAGTTTCCAAGAAAAGATCTAATGGTGGAATTAAAGCATGTCGCATGCATGATCTTTTGCGCCATTTATGCTTGAGAGAAGCTGAGAAATTCAAATTTTTGACTTGGTTTCACGGGTATGAACATGTTTCTTGTTCTCATGGTCGCATATGCATCTACCCTGACTCAAATTTTGATGTTCATTTAGTGAAGTCTTATGCCCGCTACATTCAGTCACTTTTTTGGTTTGGAGTTTTAGATCATGATTCTTTAAAATTTTATCCTAATCCTATAACGTTGCCTATTCACTCATTTAGACAGCCAGTCTCCGATGCATATTGCGACTTTCTCTTGCCGTATACAGTTAGGAGAACTGATATCCTTAATGAGCAATTGTCTTTTCTTAATTCATCACTGCAATCATCATCTAATTCTCAAACCTCCGACTGTCTTAAGGTGTTGGATTTATGGTGTCCCAATGTCTTCCTTTCCTTTGAAATTGAAGCACTAATTTACTTGAGGTACCTCGCAATTCATACTGATGACTTTCATACAATACCACCATCAATAGTCTACCTCTCCAACCTTGAAACCCTTATTCTTGGTACACGAAAATCCCATACTATTTTGCCGGAAAATGTTTGGACGATGGTTAAGTTGAGGCATCTTTATACACCAGGGAAATATCATATTGATAGTCAGTGTTTTGCAAAACCAGTAGCGCTTAAATATTTGTCTCCTCATGTAGGGTTCAACTATAACGCATTACAGACCGTCTCAAACTTATGTCCTTGTGGACATGTCCAACTTTTATTATTAAGGACTCCCAATCTTAGAAAGCTGGGATTCCGTGGACATCTGATAAATGAGTCGGGGCAATCGACGCTTCCTAATCTAGACTTTTTGAGCCACCTTGAGACCTTGAAGTTGGACAACACGATGATCACCAGCCAGTCAACTAATCTCTTAAGGGCGGTTGAGTTTCCTAAAATTGTTAAGAAGCTAACCTTAAGAGGAATGGGGATAAAGTGGGAGGAGATGTGGATCATTGGGATGTTACCCAATCTTGAGGTTCTCAAATTAGAAAGACGTGCTTGCCAAGGTCGACAATGGGAAACAACTGGTGGGGGATTTCGTCGACTCAAATAGTTGAAACTCAAATGTCTCGGTGTTGAAGAATGGATTGCCTCTAGCACTCACTTTCCAAGCCTTGAGCATTTAGTGTTGGAAGAATGTTATAGTCTCAAGGAGATCCCATCTGATTTTGGGGATATACCTGTGCTACAGATAATTGAAGTAAACTTTTGTCTCCGTTTCACTGAGGAATCTGCTAGGAAAATTAAGTCAAGGCAAGAGCACAATGGAAACAATTGGCTGAAGATCCTGATCAACCATCAAGAATTCTTTGGGATGACATGTGAGTCAATGCATTAATACAATTCATAACATATGTCCTTTGTTCATTTTAATATATATGTTTTAATATTTCCTTGTTATCAAGCTGAGTCATTTAAAATGATTAGTCGAAGAACCTCACGAAAAGTCTTACTTAAATCTGATTTGTTTTGACAGAATACTGAATATAACCTATCCTCTGTATAATCATTTGACCACGTATATTTTTATATATTTATGAGGAGTTAATATGTATTCTAACAGCAAAAGATATTAAGTAATTTTAATTAGTTATATGAAGCTAGCAACAACTATACATTGTGCTGACGAGGTTGAGACTGCAACCACAGCTCAGGTTGCAGTCCTTCCTAATAAAACAGAGGAAGCTTAGTGTGTATGGATTGTATAGGTGTGTATGTACTAAGCAAGTGTGAGTTGGTTACATTGTAACAATATTTTAGTTAGTTAGTGATATGTGGTTAGGCTGTTAGGTGAGGTTAGTGCAGTTAGTTAGGAATAGAGATTGTACTGTGTGGTTGTATAAAAACTCAAGTGTAATATCTTTTTGAGTAATGAAAATCAGTTCTGTTATTTCATCAAGACTCCATTCTTCCATGGTAATCACCAAACACATAGCCAAGATACTAATGGTTTTGGGATTTTCTACTTTCAAGTCTAGGATTTTAAAGATTTATAGATGACATCTAACATGATAATACCATGTTTCTTTTAAGTATAATGAACATTCCAATATAAGTAGTTTAAGCATTTTTACAGTTCATGATAGGATTTGAGTTTTAAAATTTTAAAGGCTGGAGATTCTTTACTTGATGTAGTTTAGGATTATTTCTTTGCCACTTTTCAGCGTTTAGTGGGGGCTTTGAATTTTATTATTATTTTTTTGGTTGGAAGAACATCATTCATGAAATGTGTATGTATATGTAACTCTCTCTCTCTCTCTCTCTCTCTCTCTCTCTCTGTAGCATCAATTGACACATCAGTGAACACATCAGTTGACACAGAAAGCATGGAGAGTGGGTCAGAAAAATAATGGGGATGATCTTTCTAGGTAAATTTTGTTATTCTCGTCTGTATTGATATACATTGTAATAGAGTGTGATATTTCAGATACTGGAAAAATACTTATGTGCTTGGGTGAACGTGGTATTATTATTTTAGTTTCATTATCAACAAAACCTATTATGCTGTGTTTGGTTGGAGGATTTTGGGAGGGATTTGGAAAGGAAAATGGAAATGGTAGGTGAAATGTAAATAAAACATGCCTATATTTCACCTAGTTTCACACACCTTTTCCCTTTCCCTTTCCAAATCCCTCTCCAAATCCCCCAACCAAACACAGCATTAAGCTTTTGGGAAATGAAATGAAATGAGTAGTGAAGTGGATTGTTAACCTATCCCCTTGGGCTGTTGTGTGGGTAATTGTTATTTTGCCCTTGGGGCGGTTGGCTTCGAGGTGGGGGTGCAGTCCTCCTTTGGTCTTCTTTATTTTTGATGAGTGCTGAATATTTCAGGTCTGTTCATTGTATTATTGCCAGTTTCCGGTGTAAATATACTGAATGTTCTATGGTCTGTTCTGACTGGCGAATTTTGGTTGTATGAATGCCAGATGCTTTAGTGTCGTTTCACTTTCCTCTATTTGGGGATGTTTGCTCTGATTGGCCACAGTATTTTCCATGAGACCCTTCAAGAGAGGTCCTAATCAGTGATGGCATTTAGGGGCAGTGCATTACCTTATGGTGTTGAGCATAACTACAAGCTGGCTATTGTAGATTACTTTGATGGTGGCTTTTATTTTTTTAAACTTGTTTTGCCTATGGGTGTGTTATTTTCGCCTAGCCTCTCATGTTGGGAGAGATTTATCTTATTGTGCTAGTTGTACTGTTTTGTCCAAGCCTTTGACTTGTCGCTTCTCTAAAACTATGTTGACTCTTGGAGTTGTGTCTTGAGCATCATTGTAATAGGTGAGTGCACAGAGCAGAAAAAGGGTTGAGAAATGAAATGCAGTACTCGATACAATTGGAAATACATTTTGCTAATACTACTTGTACTCTAGTCTTGGATAATGGAGGACAGAATAAAAATTGCTGGTGGCAAAGTGTGTTCTTCATCTCTATTTTTACCATGTATTTTACTGGAATGAATTTGTCTGAAATTTACTGGTTATGAGAAGGTTTTTGGGCATTTGACAACTTGTTTGCTATCAAATTATTTTTGGTTCATTTCACTTTTATTTGCTATATTATTGTCATTTTTTTTTTTTTTTTTATTTCATTCTTATACAGGTTTTTTATTTCAATTTATATGGTCCAATTGAGGACTGTCTATCCAAATCACTAATGATAAAACCTAACACTCATCTTCTTAAAAAAATGTAATTTTACAATTTGGACAATCTAAAACATATGACTAAACACACATCTTCTTACTCATACTAATATTAGACACTTATTTTCTACAACTAAACACTACTATTCTTCTCTACCCTTCATTTTAAAATAGTGAATAAAAAAAAGGTTTAATTTTATAATTTAAGTTGTTCAAATTTTGAAATAACTTTTCACCCATTAAATTATATTTTAACCGTAACTAAACAATTGTCTGCAATAAGGCTTACATTAGCTTATATTAGGAAATTTAAAAACTAAATAAATGAAATTAATAATTTAAAAACGAAATATAAGTATTTTCTTTTGCATTTGTCATTACTTTTTTCAATAATTTTAGAGATCTACATTTTATACCCACAAATGCATCCACAATAATGTGGCAAAGGTAGTGGGTAACATATAGTTAAGTGTATAACCAATAAAAAACTGACAGTTATCAAATCATATTATTGTGGATTGAATTGTGAAAGATTTTTGAGTGTTAAATATTTTCTTACTTTTTTATTTATTTTTTATTTTTTATGTTGCATTAGATGAAATAGAAAGTGTCGAAAGTTCAGAAGAAAGCATTGAATATGAGACAGAAGATCAAAGTGGACGCACGGAAACAGAGCCAGAAGAAAGCACCGAAAAAGGGCAGAAGAAAAATGAAGAAGCAATTTTGTGCTAAATTGCATTTCTTTTTGTTCAACTTATATTGATGTAGAATGTATTAAATTTAAGTCTCTTTTGGCAAATATTGAAATTAAAAATTTGTTATGTTTTTTTGATGAGGGAGAATATCTCTATATCTCATATACCTATTCATATCTCTCTTGTGGGCCTCAACTTGAGCACACACAAATGATTTGCACCATCTATTTCATAGATCTCGTAGTAAAAGTTATTTATGCAAAAAATTAGTTTCATTAGATAAGTTTAAAAATGGAAACAAAGCGCATCTTTTAGTTATAAAATGGATGATTTAAATTTACAATCTATGGATTATTTATTTTATAAAATAAAATGTGATTTGTTCTTGTACTTATAGTTGTCCAATAAAATTGATTTTCAACATAGATAACAATTATTGCGAGATTTATGATACATGTGCTTGGATTGAGGTCCACAAAAAGAACATGGAGAGATAGATATGGAGGAGAACTTATCCTTTTGGATAAAGTTGTGGTGTTATGTTTTCATCATTACTTTCAAAAAAAAATACTACATTTACAAAAACTTTATATGGAATAATATGACAATGATATTTTTTTAATTATGAATCATAGTGATGGGGTTTTTTACATTCAACAAATAAATGGATATAAATGAATCACAAAAATTTTTTTTTTTTTTTTTACATAAATTCTATTTGTATAACATTATTTTTATTTCCAATTATCTCACTTTATTGTCGGCTGACTGTCAAAATTCGAAAAAGTAATTCTTTGAGTTATTATTTTAGTCATCATTGGATAACGTTGTCAATTTCTTATTTTTCTAGTTTACATATAACAAGAAATATGTTTTATTGTTTTTATCATAAAAAAAAAAAAAAAAAAAAAAAAAAAAAAGAGAAAGTTTCAGTGCCGTTTGGTAGGTTTTTTACTTTTTTTTTTAATAGAAAATAGTAAATATGCTTATGCTTATTTTTGATAAGAAATGAAAGCAAAACACATTTGGTACAACACACGTAATTTCAATTTTGAAAGCAAGTGATTTGTGGGCAGTGCAAAGTAATGGTCAAAAGTGATTGTCGACAATTCAAAATGGTAGTTGTCGTCTACTGAAGGTGTTTTTTTGGCAAGAGGTGATTGCAAGACACCGAAGGTGGTTTTTGACCATGTGAGATTGTTCAAGATGGTCACTGGAGGTGGATGTTGATTACCAAAAGTAGTTTCTAGAAAGAGGTAGTTGCCCGCCATTGAAGGTAGTTTCTGACAAGAAGTGGTTGCACTAATGAGAGATCATTGGCAATGGCTAGATGTGGTTATTGGTTACAGGAGTTGGTAGCCAATGGTCAACAGTGATAGCCAAAGGTAATTGTGTAGTCAAAGTGGTTTTCCAACAAGAAGTATAGGCTGAAGATGGGAAGTGGTTGGTGGTAGTCGGACGTAGTTTCTAGGCTCAAGAGGTGATGCCGAAAATGGTTGCTAAATGAGGTCAGTGGCGACGGTAATGGTGATGAGTGATGGGTGGTGTCTAGGACAAGAGAAAAAGAAAAGGATGAACATTTTACCCGCTAATCTAATAATTCAAAATGAATTCAAATAGAAGGACAATAAGAATTTTAGGGAATCAAAATTTTGGGCACTCATTTATTTATAGTTAGTGATAGGAATAATTTTGTTCATAAAAAAAATCTATGTATTTATTATTATTATTTTTATCTTTCCACTTAGATCGCAATTTCAAAAGATTTATCATTAAATTCTAATTAATATTACTAATTTTTACTGATTTGTTAAATATATTTTAATTTAAGAAAGTATGACAGCATCTTTCCAAATTCTCTAATACTATTTTAATGTATGCTTAAATTTTACATGATAGTTTGAATTTCACAATTTTAAAATTCTTTAAGAATTAAAATAGAAGGACAATAAAAATGGTTGATTTCACTTTATACTCTTGAATTATTGTCAAATTATATATTTAGTACTTAAACTATGAATTGATTCTATTAAGTTCTTAAAGTATATAAATTGAAATTTACATAATTCTTGAACTATCAATTGAATCTATTAAGTTATCAATTTAAAACACAACAAAATAATTTGGGTAAATTACACTGACACCCTCTGAGGTTTATATTTATTACAGTTCCCCCTCTCATCTTTTGAAAATTACATCTCCCTTCCTGAAATTTAAAGTTTCATTACAGATTTTCCCCTCAGCAATTTAATTTTTTAAAATACTAATTTTGCCCTCACTGAGTCAATTACATTGACACCCCTCACATTTTAGAAATTACAATCCCCTCCCTAAGGTTTAAAGTAACATTACCAATTGCCCCCTCGGTTAGTATTAGTTGGAAAAAAAATTCATTGAAAAGAAAAATTAATTGAAAAAAAAATTTGTTAGTAAAATTTTTAAATTTCTGTTTAAAAACCAACGTAAACTTATTTTTTGAATTTACGTTTTTTTTCTCAAATTTACAAATTGAGATAACAATTTATAAACCAAAA
Organism: Camellia granthamiana; assembly: GCA_036172215.1. Lineage (NCBI taxonomy): Eukaryota > Viridiplantae > Streptophyta > Magnoliopsida > Ericales > Theaceae > Camellia > Camellia granthamiana. Next base: position 104,620,809 of record CM069913.1, read on the forward strand.
AACAATTATCAAACAAGTTTTATGACAATTTTTAAAATTTTTGTAAATATGAATTAAAAATTGAAAATGAAATAGTTACCAAATAGGCCTCAGATGATAAAAATGTTGTAAAATTAACAAATAATTAAATAAGTTACCAACGTAAGAAATGACTTATCAAAAGATTTTTAGGCTATATATGGTTTGATTTTTAGATTTTTTTAAAAAAAATTAAAAATTAATTTGGTTAAGAAATAAAAAATAAAAAATAATTATCATTTTTATATATATTTTTTTTCAAATAATTTTTTTTCCAATTAATTTTTTTTTTCAATGAATTTTTTTTCTAACTAATACTAACCGATGGGGCAATTGGTAATGCTACTTTAAACCTTCGGGATGAGATTGTAATTTTTAAAAGGACCGTGATTGGTAGCTTGAAAATCAACTTCCCGAATCGCCCGAAACCCCCAAAACGACGTCGTTTTGGGGGTTTTTCATATTCTCTTACTTGTAAGATAATATTTCGGGCTATTCGCGCTCTCGCGCATTTTCCTTTTTAAAATGTGAGGGGTGTCAATGTAATTTATCCAGTGAAGGCAAAATTGGTATTTAAAAAAAATTAAATTGCTGAGGAGGAATCTATAATGAAACTTTAAACCTTAGGGAGGGAGATGTAATTTCCAAAAAGTAAGGGGAAAAACTGTAATAAACATAAACCTCAAAAGGTGTCAGTGTAATTTACCCAAATAATTTTTAAAGACAAACTTAAATAATATCTTAATTAGGTAATCTGATACTCATTAGAATACAATAAAATAATTTTTAAAGACAAACTTCAGTAAAATCTTAATTAGGTAAGGTTTTTTACTGATTTATAATAATTATAAAAATCTTAATTAGGTAAGGTTTTTTACTGATTTATAATAATTATAAAAATCTTAATTAGGTAAGGTTTTTTACTGATTTATAATAATTATAAACTTATGTATTTGTTTTAGGATGAGGGGTCACTGTCGTGAGCCCCTCCCTGCTGTTCCTGTTGTGGAATGAAACGGTGGCGTTTTGTGTGTATTTGCTTCTTCTTTTTTTTTTTTTTTTTTTATTTGGTTGGTCACTTTTGTACTTTAATTCTTAAAATTTATTTTTTTATTTATTTTAGCGTTTAGAATTTAGGGTTTAGTTCTTAAAATTTATTTTTATTTTATTTTATGATTTAGGGATAAAATTTATTTTTTTATTTTAGGGTTTAGGATTTAGGGTTTAATTCTTAATTTTTTTTTTATTTTAGGGTTTAGGGATAAATTTTTTATTTTATTTTAGGGTTTAGGTTTTAGGGTTTAATTTTTAAAATTTATTTTTTATTTTAGGGTTTAGGATCTATGGTTTAGGATTTAATGCTTAAATTTTTTTATTTTTATTTTATGGTTTAAGGTTTAGGGTTTAGGGTTTAATTCTTAAAATTTATTATATTTTTTATTTTAGGGTTTAGGGATAATTTTTTTAAAAAATTATTTTAGGATTTAGGATTTGGGGTTTAATTCTTAAAATTTATTTATTTTTATTTTAGGGTTTAAGATTTAGAGCAAAATGTAATTTATCATGCTAAAAAAATAAAGTCAGAACATGAAGGAAAAAAAAAAAGAAAAAAAAAAAGAAGAAGATTAAACGTTGTTGTTTTAGGGACAGCAAGCACAGCAGGGGGTAACCCACTGCAGGGACCCCGTGTCCTTGGATGAGGGGTCACTGCCGTGAGCCCCTCCCTGCTGTTCCTGCTGTGGAATGAAACGGTGGCGTTTTGTGTGTATTTGCTTCTTCTTTTTTTACTTTAGGGACATAATAAATTGAATTGATAGTTTAAGAATTAAGTAGATTTTACTTTGTATATTTTAGGATTTAGTAGACTTCATTGATAGTTTAAAAACTAAGGGGATATTTGACAAGTTAGAATTTTAGCCAAAAAAATAAAAAAATACTAAAAAAATAAATAAAAAGCCAAAATTTTCCTTCTATATATTCTCTAAAGTATGTTTTTTTTTTTCAATTTTTTTTTATATATAAAAAGTCAAACAATCATTTTTATACACTTTAATTTTTTTCACATCACATTTTAATTAATAAATTAAAAGTCACAAAATATCACTTTTCAAATTAAAACTAAATAGAAAATTTGATAATAATTAAAGAGTAGAAAGTGAAATTAACCCAATAAAAATTTTAAAAAAAAATTATTTTGGAGAAATTACAAAAAAATCTCCAAGGTTTGACCATTGTATCAAAACAAACCCAGAGTTTTTAATTTTATCAATTTAAATCTTAATCTTTTAATTTAATTTCTATCTAAATTATTTGTCTATTTTCATTAAGTAAAATTGATGAAAACTTTGTATTTTAATTACTCCTATTAAACTCAACGAAAAATGACACTTTAAACATTTTATGTACGGTTATATTGAGTTTAATGATTAAAATATAATTTTTTATTCCATTTAACTTAACAAAAATAAATTGATAATTTAAATTAAAAAAATTAAAACTTTAAAGTTTAAATTAAAAAAATTAAAAATTAAAAATTATTTTGTTATAAATATGAAATCTTAATTTTTTTTTTAATTTTATAGTTTGCCCGAATATTTTTGGCACTTATCACACTAGCACCAAGTAGAAGAGTGATAAGCTCCAACACACCACCACTCTAGTCCACTTTCAGATTCTGAAAATTGGAGCACAAATTCTTATTTAAAAGGTGGAGCAACTTACCAAATACATATATAATATATGATATGAAATGGATATAGTGACTTTCGGAGTTATAATCGGCATAATCGTTCTCTTCTTCGGCGCTGTTTGCTTCATCACCATTGAAGGCACTTGCAAGCGCCGTCCTTCCTAGTCCCAATCCAAACAGCTCCTTCGAAAACTCATTTAGTCTTCAATAACCCCCCAAAATGGCGATTCACAACACTCAGATCTGTTCAATGTTGGTTCTTGTGGTTTTGGGAATTGGGTTTTGCTCAAATCTGGGTTTTGGGCACGAGGGTCATAGTTCTGGATCCAGTGAATCTGCGGTCCATGATGATCATGCTCATCACCACTGTGATCACGGACACGGTCACCACCATCACCATCATGATCATCATTCTGAGGAGAGGATGGTTGAATCGAAGAAGCTACTACCGGAGGAATTGGCTGAGGAGGAGGATCTGAACCTGTACGGATTTGGGTCCCACCACAGTCACCATCATCACCATGATCATGATCATCATCACCATGATCATGATCATCATCACGAGCATGGTGCTTCGGAGCTTTCTGGTGCCGGTAATTGTTGACATTTTCATTTCAGCTTCGCGTTTCTGTTGAAAAAAAAGTGTTTTTGTTTTGTTTTGGGTTGATTGAGAATTTTGCCTGCTGTCAATGCATTGATGTTAGGAGAATTTATTATATATGTTTATATATCTATTGTAGGAAATTGTTTGATATATAGTATTCAGTAGCTCCCTCTTTTTTGGAACTATTAGATTTAGAAAAAGTTGATAGGACATCAAGCAATTATATGGCAAAAATGGCTGCATATTTTTATAGATTTGATTTATAGTTTAGTTGTGTGAGTCAAAAGACTGGAAAACATGGGGGCTGGAAAATAGCCAAAAGAGACTTGATCTTCAAACACTAGAGGGTTCATGTATATTAGACTGATTGGAAATTTATTTCTTTTAGTTTGACATGTTACTAAATAAGAACTAAATTGGGAATTATGTGGTTGATGGAGACAAGTGGCAATAACCTTTTAAGGTGTACAAGGGGTGTGGAAGAGATGCTTTCAAGAACCAAGCTTTGATTTGGCATGCATTGGATGATGCACAATCTAAATGCGACCTTGGATAATGATGCTTAGTGTTAGGGTCTTGTCCTATCTTAGTTTTTAAATTTGCTGGACATGCATGGTAGGGGTTACATATGGGTCGTGGTATGTGCCAAGTTATCTATTTAGGGTTTTTATTTGTAGACATTATTTGATTTAAGATAAGTTTTTGGAGTCAAAACTAAGTTTCCGTATTAGAAACTCTAGTGTTATTAAAGGTGATAGGTGCACTAAAGCGCCAAGGTTTCTTAGGGCTTAGGTGCAAGGCGCAATGCGAGACACGGGCTTCACCGAAATGAGGCTCATGTTGACAATAAAAAATAGATAATTTAATATAAGAAAATAATTCAAGGTTCAACATAAGTAAAATGTAATATTGAATTTTTAAAACACAAATACCAACAAATACTAATATTTTATCATAGACAAACAATTCAAGGTTGCATACAAACACAATCATTTAACTCATAAATTATAAACATTTGAAAATACCAACAAAATGGAAGTGTCTCATAAGATAAGAATAGAGAAGGAGGAGATTGAGGAGATGAAGAAGATGAATAACAATAACTGTTAGTTTGGTCAAAGAGAAGGCTCTATTGAACCAATGCCTTTGTATAGTTAGATCTCAAAAAGTGTTGGGTTATAATGTATGTTTAAGGGTTTAATCTCTTGTAGTAGCATGTAAACAAAAAAATAATGAGATTAGGTGAAATTAAAGGTAGTAATTGTAATAAACAAACATTTTCAAAGAAGTTCACAAGTTGTGCGCCTTGAGCTTAAGCCCGAAGTGCATGCTTCATGTGCCTTTATGGGGCCTATTTTACATTGCCTGGCTTGAGATGTTTTGAAGCACACTGATTGCATCTTGATAAGCCTTGGGCCTAGGCGCACTTTTAATAACATTAACCTTATTCCTATTAATTTGGGATTGCTTATGTATACAAAAATTATGTAATTGCTTCTAATAGAGAACATTTTTGGAGAGGGTTTTTCTAGCAAAATATACTTGTTTGAAATCCTGTGATGCAATCCGACAATAAGAATTATGCTAAAGGGTTTTAGAAGTGGTTTCTAGAATTAGTTTCTGCCTTTCTTTTTACTCGTTTAATTATATATATATATATATTTTCTAAACATTAAAGCAATGACATGTCTGACCAGTTATGTTTTTATGAAATTTAATCTATTTCATTTTTTTGTTGCATTTTATAGGTCTTTGGATTTATGCGATGGGATGCTCACTGTTGGTGAGCATGGCTTCCCTCATTTGCTTGATAATTTTGCCTATAATATTTAGTAAGTTGTTTAGCTGTATACATTGACGTATTTTCTGGACTTCATCAGTTGTTTTTGCTAAGTTCATTCTTGTTTTCTATTGAAGATGCCTGTCTCCATATACCAATTTTAACTTTTCTGGTTTGTTTCAGTACAAGGAAAACCATCAAAGGCAGTTGTGGACTCATTGGCTTTGTTTGGGGTCTGATTCTTCCTGCCTTTTATTTTATTTTATTTATTTGTAATTTTTTATAATTTTTTTTTTCATGTTCTTTGAGTTGATGGCTCTGAATTGCTGTTTTCTTCTATGTTTTTGGCTGTTACATCTGTTGAGTACATGGATTTTTTTATTTTTTATTTTTTTCTATTTTGTTCAAGAAGCTATCTGAATTGCTTGATTTTTTTGTCACTTCAATAATTACGATGATGGTTTACTTTCTAATTTGTGACTACTACTTGGATTACTAAATGTGCTAATGCTTCAATTAGTTGTACTACTACGTAAGCTTTGGATATCCAGTATTCAATGTTGCAACAAAATTTGTCCATAGCTAATCCAGAAAAGGTTGGATGACTTTCACACTTTGATTGTTAGTTTTTAATTTCATCTATTTAAAATTTGTTGTTATTACAGTCTTGTTTCTGTTACTATTATTATTTTTTGTTTATTTTATTGGGGAGAATCGTAGGATGTTACTTTCACTGGATAAGATATTTAATGTTTTTACAAGCTAAGTTTTTGGATTTGTGTTGTATGGTGTATATATTAGTGATGCAATATATAGAGGTGTCGCTATGTACTTGAGATGATTGTTTTGAGGCACTGCTTTTACTTGAACTACTGCACCCAACTGTTTCTGAAGTGGACCCTGCTTATATTGGCACATATTTGGGAAATATACATTAGAATTGGCTGAAACTTGGATAAAGATGCAGGGTAGATGGTTGTCCTGACTGCAAGGAAGAACCCTATCTAGAATATGAACCTTGGAAGGAAGATACCAATCAAACTGATCACAAGAATACCAGTCACGGTACCTAGTAGCCAGAGAAGAATCTCCTCTAGTGATTTGATAAAAGTAATATGAATAGCATTCCAATGGATATAACACCATAGTTGCATCAAGCAACAATATCAGTGTCCTTATGATTTACATCTTTGTGTTTGTTTCAAGGAACCTTGTGGAAAGATTGAAATGCATTATTGATTAGTTCAGATGTTGGTATCCCAGTGGAGGTGGTTGCAAGTTGAGTTAGTTCCTAAAGAAGTGAATTTTGTTTTTGTTTTTATTGTTTTTGGCCTTTATATCCTTTCTCTTGGCACATTTAATTGGCTTTTGTAATCTATCTCAGAATTTTCATCTTTATTTGACCTTATACCTGTCAAATTCTTGAATTATTCCCCTTTCAATAAGAAAAAATAGAAAAAAGAAATCTGAACTTTCTTGGAAGGCTGACTTCTGTAGAATTACTGAATGTATGAGCTGATTTTAATTGCTGTTGGGATTGATGCCTTCTACTTGTCAAGAAAGTTTGGTTGGCGACAAGTGGGAATTGCCATTGACAAGGGGGCAATGCAATGGCAATTCACACCCCCCACAAGCGCCCCCTCCCCCCCCCCCCCCCCCCCCCCCCAATCTCGATGTAATTTTTATTTAGTTACTAGTTGGTTGTTGAGCAAATGGAGGAGTAAAGATTGCATTGCCTTTCGTTGGATGAAATGACACATCTGTAGGGATTTGTTTCTTCAGTTTCTTTGTTATGAGGCTGCTTACCTCTATGATTTTTTTTGCTATTTGCAGGCTGGAGCTATGTTAGGTGATGCTTTTCTTCACCAATTGCCACATGCTTTTGGTATGCAATGGGTCTGATGTCATTCTTTGGTACTTTAATGATGCTTAGTTTTTTTATTATGTATATATTATTTATGTTTTATATGTAGTTCTGATTCTTGAATTTCTATCTATCATCATTACCACTAAACAGCTTTGGCTGTTATTATATCAGAAGAAAATTTAAAAACATATGGTTACTATTGGGATAAGACTGATTTCATTGATGAAGGAACCATGCTTTCCTCCTTTTAGGAGTGGTGCTCTTGTTTTAACCCCTTGCCCAGTGTCAATTTCTGAGAGAGATGATTGACTTGGTGTTAGGGATGAACCTATTATACCTGGTGAGAGTTTTAAGGCCATTAATCCTTGTTTTTCCGAGCCTGATACTATGGCAGTATGTCATAAATTAAATGTTTGAGATGGTAAATTGTCTGATCATGGAAGCGAGGGGGTTTAGTCTTCCAGGGGTAGAAATCTTAATGAAAATGTCAAATGGTTGATTGAGTTAAAGAGGAATACATCTTCCCCCCTTCATGAGGTTGGGGGTAGGGTGTTCTGTTAAGTCAAGTACTGGACATAATGGGTTTGTCTTTGGTGAAGTGAAGTGAAGTAGGTGAGAGGATGGATTAAAAGGGGAATATATCAGAACGGGGGAGAAATAGGAGAATTAAGGGTAATTGTAGGAAGGGGATTGGGAATTGAGGAATTTGGTTCATGGAATTAATATGATGGTCCAGCAAGTGAGATCATGGATAGAAGTGGTTCTAAAATGAATATTATAAGTTGAAACGTGAGTGGACAACTATCCAAGAACAGGAGAAGTGTGGTAAAGGAGGTTTTGATTAGGAATAACGTAGACATTGTAATTCTTCAAGAAACAAAAATAGAAAAATTCAGTGGAAAGTTGATTAAGAGCATTTTCGGGGTTACGTATAGGAATTGGGCTTCCTTACCTTCTTGTGGAAGATCTGCTTGGGGAGAGGTGTTGATAATTTGGGAAGAGAGAGTGATTAGTGAGTGTGAAGTAGTTGTTGGGGAGTTTTCAGTGGCCAGTCGGTTTAGGATACAGGAATAATGATAATAGTGAGTAGTGGGCAGGTTCAAAATTGGGAGGTTGGACAGTTGTTAGACTTACTGACTTTTCTTTATGGGGTGCAAGTTGGAGGTAAGGAGGAGGATGTTTTGGTCTGGGAAGGGCCGGGTTCTAAAGGTGTTTTCTTAGTTTCTTCGTTCTATTGGGATTTGTGTGGTGGTGTCGTGGGGGAGTTCCTTTGGTGTCGGATATGGGTCACAAGTGTTCCATCTAAGGTGGCTTTTTTTTGTGTGGACAGCGGCTTATGATAGGATTCTAACTATTGATAATTTGGTATGTTTTGGTCATTTGGTGTTGTATGTGCTATGGTGATGCAGAGTTAGTGAATCATCTGCTTGTTTAGTGTCTGGTGGCTTACCGTTTGTGGGCTTTTATTTTTACTACTTTTGGGGTGCAGTGGATGCAACTGAAGGGGGTATTGGAGGTCCTATGGAGTTGGGCGGGAGTTGGGTAAGGAGGAGGCGTCGGAAGGCCTTGGGCTATGGCTCCTTTGTGTTTAATGTGGTTGTTTTGGTTGGAGCGGAATCGTCGTATTTTTCAAGAGGTTGCTTGGTCGGTGCCATGGTTAGAGAGGAGGTTTCTCCAAGTGTTGTGTGGTTGGGTGTCTGGGCGGGTGGACTTAGACTTGTTTACCTTTTTAGATTTCATAGATGATGATGAGATTGGTTGAGGTGTTTTGGGTCCCCAGTTCTTGTTTTAGATTTTGTTGATATGATTGTTTGTGATGTCTTTTTGTTTGGGAGTTCTGTCTTGTATTTTTAGCATCTCCTTGATTCTGTAGTTTATCAATAAAGTTTTATTTATCAAAAAAAAAAGAACGTGAGTGGTGGCTTGTGGAGTTGTTGGTTTGTTTGGGGTTT